>JAJOZX010000476.1:990000-1110000 GCA_023014485.1 Bathynomus jamesi | reverse complement strand
GAAATTTGACTCCACGTGGTGGTACATCTCCTAGATCAGGGGTGGGGAAACTTTTCAGTACCAAGGGCGAAAATCGATAACATAAACACCTCCGCGGTCGTCTGGCAAATTTTAAGCTTATATACAGCGTGTCCCAAAGAAATGTATACCCACTTTGTTCGATAATACCAGCTATGAGGATAATAAATATTACTTTTTATATGTTTTTTAATAAAGAATTTTCTCCTGAATCTAAATATGTAATTATTTTTATTAAAAATTGAAGAACAAAAAAGTTACAGATGTTTAAATTATAATTATTATTTTCGAGACTTCATGTGCGATATTTTCTAATATTTTAACCGACTGTTTTGAGATACTTATGTTTGGTGTTGATATTGAAGCATAAATGTTGTAATTATTAGTTAATTCAAAAAATTTACAAATTCCATGGTTAAATGACACTTTATCTAAGATGTTCGACGTCTTCCAGAACGTTGTTTTTGTAAGTTTTGCACAGTGCCGTCGGTTTCAAACTTATCTCGTATACGTGCAAAAATATTAGAAAATATCGCACATGAAGTCTCGAAAATAATAATTATAATTTAAACATCTGTAACGTTTTTGTTTTTCAGGTTTTAATAAAAATAATTACATATTTAGATTCAGAAGAAAATTCTTTATTAAAAAACATATAAAAAGTAATATATTTATTATCCTCATAGCTGGTATTATCGAACAAAGTGGGTATACATTTCTTTGGGACACGTATATAAGATGTATTTTAAAAAGCTATTTGCTGGGCTGTAAATAAATAATTTTTAGTAAATAATAAATACCTAAGCGGGCGAATTGAAATTAGCTCGTGGGCGAAATTTCGCCCGCGGGCGAGGGTTTCCCCACCCCTGCCCTAGATAGATGATTGTAAGTTCTAGGACCTCTCTGTAATCATCTCGGATTTGTGTGGAGGTTAGATACTTCTTACAAATAACAAGCAGTTCATCACGTCCTGGAGTATCAGAAAAGGTTTCAAAATTTTATTTATTGATGGAGTTCCAGGCAGCCTTAAAGCGTTTGAATATCGGAATATCAGGTCCGCTACTGGCGGAACAAAGACACACCTCAAAAACATTGGATGCAATAAGTTCAATTATATGGTGCCGGCATGCAATATGTAGTAAGTCTTCTCCAAGCTTTTGTTCTATTTGTTCAGTAGCTCCCTTTTTAGGACCCGTGTTCGTGGCAGTTGTGTCAAAGCACATACCGTTAATGCGATCAATTAATTTCCAGTCCTTTAAACACTCGACAACAGCTGTTGCAATGTCTTCTCCTGTGCCAGACTCGAGTTTGGGTACTGCAAGCAACTTTGATTTGCCTCCTCCTGACACCAACACTGCTAATCTTTCAACTTTTTCATTTCCAGTTAAATCGATTAGCATTTTTCCTTCCCAATGCACCATTAAAGAACATTCAAGATTAAAGGATTCTTTTAAATCTTTTCCGATTATCTCACGTACATCCATTCTCTTTCGGCGAACTGTACTTTTGCTTATGGACAAGTCATCAAGATCATGATCTAATGCAGAGGCAGCAGCTGATAGCACATGTACGGCCTGTCTATCAGAAATATTCGATCTATCCAGTGCAACTGCAACGTCTCGTGTTACAAGTTCCTTCTTACTTGGTTTGCTAGGAAACTTCTTGCCTGCATTATTTTTGGATGCCGTGTTAGTTTTACACAACATTGTTTCATCTTCACTACTCATGCTCATTGTTTCATCTTCACTACTCATGCTCATTGTTTCATCTTCACTACTCATGCTCATTGTTTCATCTTCACTACTCATGCTCATTGTTTCATCTTCACTACTCATGCTCATTGTTTCATCTTCACTACTCATGCTACTTGATGAAGTCAATTTGGCAGACTTTGTTTCTTCCTCTTTTCTTTTACTTTCCCTACGTGTTAACCGTTCTTTAGCTGACTCTTTCTTCCTCTTACGATCTTCTTTCTCTGAAAATGCTTTGTCAACGTTAGCCATATATCCTTTTCTTCCCTTCTGTTTTTGAGCTTGGAGAAATTCTCTGTCTTCTTTAATCTTGATCATCTCGTGCGCTTTTTGGTGAACAAAATCAAAGAGATCGTTTAACTTTAAACTGTCCTGAAACAATCTCTCTTTCTCACGCTGAGTTTCGGAGCAGCGGAATTTTAATTTTTGGAGCGTTCTATATTCCATATATACATTTTCAATCATTGGTATAACATTATAATCAGCTCTTGTTGGAATTCTAGTTTGTCCCCAAAATTCAACTACCTCTATGTAAACTGCTTTAGAAGCTTCTCTTAGAATTTTCTTTTCCTTAAGTAAATAAAAAAGACGACGGAGCACATCACCTTTGGAAGGTTTTCTCTCGTATATCATTTCAATTGGTTGTCCAATGAGCCATATTTCGGTATTTCTACGAGTTTTCATTGAGGAACTTGCCATTTCTAATATGATTATTCACTATTGCAACACTGCAACGCACTCTGAGTGGTTAACACTCCATTATAGTTGAATATGGAGGGGGACTGCGATAAACTAAAGAAATTTTTTAATATGAATTCAAAGAATTTTGAAACAAGAAAATTAAGAAATTTAAAGTCGAGTGTGGCGCCACTAAATATTTATTAATTTTGATAAGTTTTGGTAAGTAACATTTTTTTAATATAGGTAACAATTTCCGAGGGTAAAACTTAATATTCAGATACTTTTAAAATTTACTGTATAATTTTGGACCACCCTAATATATATATATACACTGCAAATGACTGCAAACGACAGGTTGGCAAAAGACAGGCTTGTGAATAAAAAAAATATGATTGTTATAGGAACGCCCTTTCAACACGTTTACGCAAGATGAGCACTTAATGGGAAAAGTGACGAAATCTATTTCATGGAAAAACGTGAATGCAAGTATCAACAGAACAGATGCGATTCTTGCCTCAACGGTTCAGTACCGCTCATACAAGATGTGCTTCGGAATATTTAACCACAATAAGCATACAAAAATCTATTTTAGGCCAAAAAATGCTAGATATCGAAATATTTTTCGTAAAGACAATAAATCTATATTATGGGGAAAAAGCAAAAAAGGTTTTTAAAAACATCTAAATTCAAATGCGATGTGGCACCACTTAGAATTTTTTGATCTTATTAAAATTTTAGATTTAGAGTTTTTTCAACAGAGGTAACAATTTTAAGGGGTAAGACCTACGAATTTTCAACATTTATTTTTTTGGACCACCCTAATATATTATATATATATATATACCATGTGACCACAAAATTGTCCCTGTTTTAATCGCTTATTACTCAGTCATATTGCAGCTTCACAAATGAAATAAAAAGCATTCGAAAGAGAACATTTTAAAGTTTTAATTTATTCTACATGTGTTCAAAGTGACGTCCCTGGACATTCTTACATTTCACACAACGGGAAAGGAAGTTATTTATTACATTTTCCAAAACGCTGCATTCAATGGACTGTACAGTGTACACTCTCTACCACCGCTTGCTTTAATTCTTCGATAGAGGATGGCTCTTGCCTGAATACTTTGTCCTTGACAAATCCCCAGAGAAAAATCCAAAGGTGATAGATCGGGAGATCTTGCGGGCCAGGGAAACTGCGAGCGATGAGAAATGAATCTTTGTTAAAAAAATCTTGTTAAACATTCCAGTGATTGCCTAGTTGTGTGGGCTGTTGCTCCGTCTTTTTTGACCACAAAAATTGTCCTGTTTTTAATCGCTTATTACTCAGTCATTATTGCAGCTTCACAAATGAAATAAAAAGCTTTCGAAAAAGAATATTTAAAAGTTTTATTTAATTTTTTCGATATCCTGGATACGAAATCAGTACTTATAAAAAAATGACAGTTTTATCCACCACAATCATGGGTTATTTGTCGGACATGCAACGTGTTTTCATCGCAGAAGAGATGATCAAACATGGCTCGGTAGTTGCCACCCAACGGTCTTTCAGACGACAATACGGTCAGCAAAGGACCATAGATCCTAAAACGATTCGCAGGATTTTCGCAAAATGGAAACATCACGGCTCAATCAAGAACATGCATAAAGGCAACTCTGGGCGCAGCAAAGGTGTGCGAACCGCTGAAAACATTGATTCAGTCGCAAATCAGCTTGAAACGGACAACAAGAAATCTGTGAGACGACTATCAGCTGTGACAGGAATCAAACGGGAGAGCATTCGGAAAATAATCACGTTGGATTTGAGAATGAAGTCATTCTAAATTATGTGTTTGCAACAGCTTAGCGAACAAGACTACCAGCGTCGTTTGATGTTTTGTGAACGCATTGAAACAATAATTGAACAAAACCAGATAAGATTAAGTGACATAATATTCAGTGATGAATGCACATCTATCTCAATGGGTTCATCAACAGACAAAATTACCGGTGTTGGTCACAAAACAAGCCAAATATACACTTGGAGAAACCTCTGCATTCATCAAAAGTTACTGTCTGGTGTGGTTTGAGTAGCAGCAAGGTTTATGGTCCTTACTTTTTTGAGGACCCAGAGACAAGGAGACCGCTTTCAGTAACTTCAGAAAGATATGTAGAAATGCTGAACACTATTTTTTAACAAGAAAACTGCAGTAACAAGTGGTTTCAGCAAGACGGAGCAACAGCCCACACAACTAGGCAATCACTGGAATGTTTAACAAGATTTTTTGAACAAAGATTCATTTCTCATCGCTCGCAGTTTCCCTGGCCCGCAAGATCTCCCGATCTATCACCTTTGAACTTTTTTCTCTGGGGATTTGTCAAGGACAAAGTATTCAGGCAAGAGCCATCCTCTATCGAAGAATTAAAGCAAGCGGTGGTAGAGAGTGTACAGTCCATTGAATGCAGCGTTTTGGAAAATGTAATAAATAACTTCCTTTCCCGTTGTGTGAAATGTAAGAATGTCCAGGGACGTCACTTTGAACACATGTAGAATAAATTAAAACTTTAAAATGTTCTCTTTCGAATGCTTTTTATTTCATTTGTGAAGCTGCAATAATGACTGAGTAATAAGCGATTAAAAACAGGGACAATTTTTGTGGTCACGTGGTATATCAGGTGATTTTTTAAACATGCGACACTTTAAAAGGTTTGTATTTCTTTTTTATTAACTGAAATAGAACTAGAAGCATGAAAATTTTACTGTACCATATCTAGACATTTAGAATTAGTCCCCAAGCGCAAAACGTGATCTATGTGATTTCCTCTCAGGTCACGATACTTAAACGATACTTTCGACGGAAGAGTCCTGTCCAATAGATTTCCTGCGGTTTATGATGAAGGAATATCATGGCAACCAACATCACCAGATCTAAACTCTTGTGACTTTTATATGTGGTGTTAATTAAAAGAAAGAATACTTAAACAGAATCCATACACAATAGAAAAATTTAAAGCATCACCTGAACAAGAAATTTCTCCGATTTCAACAAATACTCTGTCCAGAGTACTGCAAAATTTTGTTGTTCGTGTGCAAAGAGTTAATGAGCTGAGAGGACATCACACAGTGTATGTTTTGCAAAAGGGCACTAATTTCCCATGTGTAGAGAAGGTACAGTAAAAATTTGATGCTTTTATTTCAGTTAATATATATATATATATATATATATATATGCTTCTCATGTGTGGGGTGGCTCAACCCACGCAAACATACTTGACCGGGTTTATTTCAGTTAATGAAAAACCTACAAGCTTTTAAAGTGTCACGTGTTTGAAAAATCACCCGACAATTGAAAAAGATCTTTACACTTTTTTTCAGTATTGAAATGAAAGTGTAAATCTGATTTTCAAATCCAATGTATAGTTGAAGAAAAAAGTTTCGGAAGAAGAAATCTATGAAAAATATACAAATAATTTATAATTGGTTAAAAAATACCATGCTGGAACGTTTTCCTTTTACGTAATTGCATATTGAATACCCTCTTCCTTCTACAGCCATCCATTTCCACCAAACGTAAAAAACACTCCTCCACTTTTATCCACCCTTCACCTCCGCATTGCTATTGATAAACGATAAAAGAAGATAATATATATATATAGGGTGAACCAAATGTAGGTGGACAGTAAATGATAACGTTTATTTTGAGAATACATATTTAATTTTTTTGTATACTATAATACAAAATAAAATTTAAATAAATTTAGTTATAATATTTAATATAATATAACACAAACACCATAGTTATAATGAACACCATAGTTATAATATAATATAACACAAACCGTATTCAACCTACTGTCCACCTACTTTTGGTTCACCGTGTATATATATATATATATATATATCAGTGTCGACTGGCGTATAGGAGCGACGGAGCGGTCGCTCCCCCTTGCTTGAAACGATAAATATTAATTTAACAGATAAAAATATATTAATTTTAAGATATTAAAATAAATATTCTTGAAATATATTTTAAAAATTCATGTGGCATATCATGATTCATGAGGCATTTTGAGTAAGCCTTCATACAGTACATAATATTCTAAACTTATAGCATAGCTTCAAACAGCGTACCCTGTTTGAATACAAAATAATATTGCAGCCGAATGGAGCGATAGATTTTTCGCTCAAGTAAATATAAATTATATTTTACTGTTGTAATGAAAATATAAGTACAATCGCGAATTTTTTTTATAATAACAACTTTATTTTTACTAATAGTTACTTCAGTAATAATGATATAAACCATTTATATGTATTTTATTGAAATTATTACTTATTTGTAATTAACTAGAATTGTACGTCTGGCATAGCCGCATATGTTAATACAAGTACTCTTGTGAGCGGCAGTTGGATTCGCACTAGCCTATTGTGAGTCCGTGTTGTCGTACAATTTTATGAAATCGCACCCCCATACATTTATACCACGAGTCGCCACTGATATATATATATATATATATATATATATATATATATATATATATATATATATAAGTACCTGAAATACTAAAGAACCGATTATAAATCAACTTTTAGCATTCGCAAAAAGGATAAAATAATATACGACAGAAATGCGTTTTATTTGAAGAATTACAAGGGGAGAGTATAACGAACTTTGACTTCACAACAGACGATATAACACGAGCTTTTTGGAAACTAAAAGCACACTCAGCAGCAGGTCCAGACTAATGAAATCACTAATCCCCTATACTGGATATTAGGGTGTGTCGAATTTTTCAACTTTCAAATTCCAAATATGAGGGGTTGCTCAAGATTACTTGTCCGTCAGTGCTACCATCCTAACCAGTGGGAATTGACCTACAATGGCTTCTAAAAGGAGGACAAGACTGGGGATATTCACACATATGAGCAATCTAATTGGAACTGGTAGAGAATTGTTGCCCTCTGAACTCCCAACTCTGCGAGACGTTCTGAAATATGGGCTACTGCTAAGAGAACAAAGTGGTGAGGATGTGAGAAACTACCCAGCAGCCAGTCTTGCAAAGGACATTTACCCTAAAGTGCTTGAAAAGTGGGAACGAGCAAACAGTTCTTTTGTAGCCCCCGTTGTAAATTCACGAGTCACAATCTTAAACAAGATCCAAGAGAGCTGGGAGCAGGCCAAAAACATATCTCTTGGGAGAGGAAAGCTACATGTCAAAGAGGCTTTCATTGCAAAACTTGACAAGCTTTTTGACATCCTCAGTTGCAAGTGTAAAATTGTTCTCTGCTCTGAATTTGGCTGCCTTGCAGATGCTGGTTGCAAAAACGAAACTCACATTAACTGTACATGCCCTAGGGAGATGAAGATCCCTGTGAAGGAACTTGCTTTCATTAAAGGTCAGAGAGACAAGTCTGGTTCTATTGGACCACATCAGATTGGCTTGCCAGATCAACCTGAGCACAACAGACAAGTCAAAAAGCAGAAGCGGCAAGAAGACGAAAGAAGAAGGCTTGCTGAATATAAGCAGACAAGTAAGCAGGATGTTTCAATGCCATCAAATGAAATAATTTTCTCTGATGATGAAAATGAAGAACAAATAGCTGATGCTCAAGATGGAAAGGATGGAAGTTATGAAGTGACATTAGAAATACCAAGCACGTCTTCAACTTCCAATAAAAAGCCAGAGTACAACACATTAGAAATACCTAATGCTGCGTGCCACAGCTGCCATCACCACTGCTGCTTTTATGGATGCTGGCTTGATCACTGAAGAAGACAAGAGACTTGTAGTTGATCACAATAAAGTCAAGAGGGCCCAAGAAAAAGTTATGAGATCCCTGGATCAGGAATTTGATGATCTTTGTAAGAAGGATGAAATTGACTGCATCTTCTTTGACGGCCGTCAAGATACAACTAAAGTTATGCTGAAAGCAGACAATTCAGATCGTCAGTTCCCCAGCATCATCAAAGAAGAGCATTATTGTGTGTGCAGTGAGCCAGGTGGAAGATATCTCTACCACTTCACTCCTGAGAAAGGCTCAATGAAAAAAAAACCTGCTGAAGTTATTGCTGATAATCTTGTAGATTTCATGAAGAAGAAGGGCATTGATAAAAGCCTGCAGGCCATTGGAGGTGATTCTACAAATGTTAACACTGGCTGGGAGGGTGGTTCCATGCATTGGGTAGAGGTCAAGCTTTGCCGTAAGCTGATCTGGTTGGTTTGTGCCCTCCACACTAACGAGTTACCCCTGCGACACTTGATCACAGCACTGGATGGGAAGACCTTGTCTAACAACAAGTGGACAGGTAACATTGGCAAGATGCTAGACACTGCAACCGAACTAACTTGAAATTGATCCTTCATTCACCAAACTCTCAATTGGAGAGCCTCTTACTTCACTGAGTGACAATGTCGTAAAGGATCTCTCTACTGATCAAACATACGGGTATAGGATCACACAAGCCATAAAGACAGGAGAACTTCCCACAGATCTGGCCCTTCTTGAAATTGGTCCAGTGAGCCATTCAAGGTGGTTGACAACAGCAAACAGGCTTTGTCGCATATGGGTTTCAAAACATGGCCTTAAAGGCAAAACCCTCAACAACTTAAGACTGATAGTGGAATACATTGTTGGTGTGTACTACCCCTGTTGGTTCAACATCAAAGTAAAACACTCTTGGGTGGAAGGCCCACGCCACATCTTGTTTCAGCTGCGGCTAGTTAGGCTGCAAAAGAAGGCTGTAGTGGATGCTGTTTTGCCAACCATCAAGCGCTCAGCATGGTATACATTCAGCGAAATGATAATCCAGACACTCTTGTGCTCAGATGACAGTGAGGAGAGGAGAGCTGGTGTCCAAAAGATTGTTGACATGAGCGGTGGAGATGATGACACACTTGGAGATCTTTCTGTACGTCCCAGGAAGACACCTTCCATCAACCCAGTGCTTCTTCCGTGTTGGAGCTGACAGACTGGTCTGACGGGGTATTTGAACCTCCTTTGACATGTAAACTGACTACAGCGGAAGTAAAGAAGTTCTTTGACAAGCCTATGCAAGTTCCACAGTGGCCCTGTCATGCTCAGTCAATAGAGAGGTGTGTGAAACAAGTCACAGAGGCAGCAGGCAGGGTGTATACACATGAGAAACGTGAGGGCTATATCAGAGGCCAAGAAGCAAGTCGGCGGCTGATGTCCAAGAACGAATCAAAGCAAGACTTGATGAAACTTGTTGTTTAAATATTTTTTTTTACTGATGTCATTACTTTCTAATGTTGTTTTATGATTACAAAGATATGTTTTATGATTACTAGGATATGTTTTATGCAGAGAAACTAAAATTTTTATAGCATTACCTGACATTTTGAGAAGCTAAAATTAATAAATGTTGTTTTCCGAGAGCAATTTATGTGCTTTTTAATCAAACGTAGATTTACCAAGCTAAGTGTTGAGCAATCACAAAAATAATAGCAGATTTGAATTCTTCACATCCAAAAACATTTTTAAAACCCCTCATTGAAGGAATTGGCAAATATTAATTTTCACCTCCCAAATTGACACACCCTACTGGATATGGAGACGATCACTAGACGCGGGAGAAATACGGAGCATCCTGAAGAGAGCGAACATTGTTCCAATATGTAAAGGAAGGGATAAAATCACAGGCAAAAACTATGTAGGCCAGTGTCGTTGACATCTCTCATCAAAATATTTGACAGAATAGTTAGACTTTTTGGAGACAGAAAAAAAATAAATGATAACCAACATGGATTCGATCAAGTAGATCGTGCCTATCACAGCTAATAGAATATTATAACATCACCGATGTACTCCAAAACAGCGATAATTATTATGTAATTTATAAAGACTTTGCAGAGGTGTTCAACAGTTGTGATCATGGAATCATAGTACATAAATATAAATATACGGAAATAGCAGGAAAATTTGGAAAATGGACATAGAACTTCCTTAGTGAACGGCAGCAAATTGTTACAGTCCAAGGAATATCAACATCAGAATCGGATAGACGTAGCTGAGTACCATAAGAAACAATATTAGCTCCATCACTATTTATAATCGTGCTAACTGATATAGATGATGAAGGTGCCATTGATAGCACAGTAACATCCTTCGCTGATGACACAAAAATTATTAGAAATTTAAGAAACCCAAATGATGTACAATCTCTACATATGGGCGGAAGGCGACTACATGAAATTTCAACTACTGAAATACAGAAGAAACGAGGAATTACTCGTAAACTCCGTAAAATACTCTACTCCAAATGGGCAGAAAATTCAGGGAAACTCCAAAACAAAAGATTTAGAAGTTATAATGACTCACGACGCGAAATTCGAGACACAAATTAAGAAGCAAAAAGAACAACTATCCAAATAGTGAGAACTTTTAAAAGAGGAAAAAAGTAATATAATGATTCCTCTGCAGAAAGCACTGATCATACCCAAGCTGGAGTATTATGTCTTAACGTTCCCATATAAAATTATATATAATTGTTCGGCCAATGCGACAAAGTCCTCATAATCGTTATGGCTTTCAGTAGGTTCTCTTTTGTATTCTGTGAAAGTACGGTTATACTGACGTGGTGGAATTCTAAAGTTCAAGTTCAGTCACCTTGGGAAAAACCAGGTTAATCGAGTATATATGTGCTTAATCCGAAGGAAACTCACGTTACACTCATTCCCTTTGGATTGGTTCACGTTGCAGACAGTGGCGGTTCCTCATATGGGCAATATGGGCAGCCGCACAGGGCGGCATTTGTGGAGGGGCGGCATGAGCGCCTGCAAAAAAAATAAAAATAAAAATAAGAATAAATAAATAAAGAAATAAATAAAAATAAAAAATAAAATAAAATAAATAATAAAAGATCAATGACTTTGCATCAAGGAAGGTAAGAAGAGTCAGGCTTTAGATGGCAGTTGTGCTGTGGTGCAATTTATTTTGTTTCTTGTTCAAAGTGTAGCATAATAATTACCCTCTCTTAAGTGTCTTATTCTATTTATGTGATAGAGCATTTGTACAATTTAGAAATTTGATTCTCTAGTTTATTTATGGCAGTTGTGCAATTTAATTTGTATTTTTCCTGTTCATAGTATCATAATTACATTCTCTTAAGTGAGTTATTCTATTTACGTGATGAAGGATTTGTAAAATTCAGAAATTTGAGTCTCTGTTTTGGTTCTGAAGTTCCAACAATTAGTCCAATAAAAAGTTATTTTGTGAAAGAGTTATGTCTGTCCTTTATTTTGGGGGGATTCGAATGTGTGTGTGTTGGCGAACAGGGGGGGGGGGCGCTGAAGGTGAGGTTCGCCCAGGGCGTCATGTAAGCTAGGACCGCCACTGGTTGCAGAATATGATTGGTTGACGTAGATGTTAGTGTAGTTCCATTCAATAAATAATGCAACAATTTTGAACTACAAAATGATAGTCAAACCTGTAACATAATTGTAAATTACATAACGTTCCGTCATTTAGTTTCCTTCATAATGTCCAAGAAAATATTGCTTTGCTTATTTCCATTGAATATTGTACAGCATTGTCGAAACAGTTTGACTGTTTGTCAGATCCCTTTTGTCAATGGTCTGTTCAGATGATTTTTCTGTCAAAAACATCGATGCGTTCACGAAATGAAGTGAATGTTGTGGAAAGCATTTGGAGTTTGTTCAGTTACATTTGCAAAACATTGCACTCATTAGAAAACCCAGTGAGAGACTGAGATACCCTAAAGAATGCCTTCAGCCTTCCAGTACAGTTCTCTCTCTCTCTCTCTCTCTCTCTCTCTCTCTCTCTCTCTCCATATATATATAGCGAGAGAGAGAGAGAGAGAGAGAAAGAGTTGTAGTTGTAGTAAGGGGTTCCAAAAAACCTTAGCTCCCCTATTTGGAGCTTACATGTTTACTTATATCGAAATAGTTTTTAGTGATTATAAAAATATATAAAATTCTTTATTTATTGCAGGTATTAAAATTACTCTAGCTGATAAAGTGATGATATAATGGCTTCTTAATTAATTGGTGATTCGGAGAGGCAACGTGTGATAGATCGCATACGAGCAATAACATTTCGGGAAGCTCGTGATGCTGGAGCCACCTTTATAACACGTTCATGGGTTGCCAAAAAGTTGCGAAGAAGTGAGGACTTCGTCAAAAGAAACTGGAATAAAACTTTGGATGAATGTGAAATGGATACAACCAAATCTGGGCGCCCAAATTTGCCACTCTCTCAGGAAACAAAGGACATCATTGAAAGCGGTACGCGTAAGCGGAAAAACAGCTGTGCTAAACTTTCTAGAGAGATCGAAGTGTTGAGAGGAAAGATCGTTAGTGGTGAGATCATTCGACTGTATTGTCATAGGCAAGGTTTAAAGCTTTGGCATGAACTTCCAAAGCCAAGAAAAACTCAACTTAACATCGATGACAGAATGTGGTTTGCCCATTATCTTGAAGATTGGGATGTGGATGATTTCATGCATTTAAGCGTCTCCGATGAATTTTTTGTTTACGTAACACGTCGGCCTAACTACAAAAATGATCGAGTGTGGGCCACAACACCAAATGAAATCGATGACAATGAACATTATCGCGAATTATTAAAAAGTTCAGACTGTGTTGGTGTGTTTGTTTTGTTCACTGCATAGAAGCTCATGTGGGTGCTGAAGCCAAATGGTCAGAGTTGGGATGGACAGTATTTTCGTGATATTATTCTATCCAAGCATGTCATTCCTTTTCTAAGAAACCCAAACAATGTTATGGATGTCGATCAGGTCACACTTCTGCACGATAAGGCCCCCTGCTTTAAGGCATTAGCCACTCAACAGTTGTTGCGGAACCATGAGATCGATTTCTTTGGAAATGAAGAATGGCCAGGAAATTCTCCTGACCTGAACGTCTGTGAACACATTGGATCAGTTATAAAGGACAAGGTTGAATGTCTCTTGTTTCAAGAACCTGCAGCAAATCGATTTTCGAAGGATACAATGACGCAACACATTGAAACTGTTTTAGCAAATTTGCGTAACAATAAAGATCTATTCACGTCACTTTTTGCAAGCTACCCAAAGCGAATTCAGGCTGTCTTGGAAGCCAATGGCGAGAACACCAAGTTTTAATTGTTTCTCATTAAATGCAGGATTAAATTCTCTTTTGTAAGGTATGTTTAATTTTACTGTACCTCTAATGGTTTAAGCCATGGGCGGGGGGGCTAAGGTTTATTGGAGTCCCGTATATATACAGTATATATACACAGTATATATATATATATATATATATATATATATATATATATATATATATACCTCGTTAACCTCGTTTGGGTTCCGTGCGTCGGTCTTTCTTCACACGAAGGTCAAGCGGGGCCGCCTCTAGTCCTGGCTTGGTGGAGGAGCGAGTTGCTCTTTTGCGCTCTCCACCGCACATAGCCAGGTACACCCGGCTCATCTGGTACCGTCCTGAGCCAGGCATCTAGTCTTCTTTTGAAGACTTCAACTTTGACCCCTGTAACGTTTCTGAGGTCCTTTGGAAGCTGGTTGAAAAGTCTTGGCCCCCTGACAACCAAGCTATTTTCCTTCAGTGTTGAGGAGGTCCCTTGTCTGCCCTTTAATTTGGGAACGTATATATATATATATATGTGTGTGTGTGTGCTACAACTCAGAATGGTCCTCTGAGATACTTTTATGCAATGCACAGACTGTGCATGGTTCAAGGAACTCTTCTGGGTTATTAATTCCATTAGGTTTCACATAAGTAATGATAAATTGCAAATACTGAAGTTTTTCGTTCTCATGATGGAAGCCCAACACGGGCAATGGATCACTAGCAAAAAGGCCCCAATATATAGCTTCCCTAACCAACTATCTACTGAGGAAATATATATATATATTAGGGTAGGTTGATTTTGGAACTGTGATCTTGAACTAGTCTAGATAGAAAGATATTAATGTATAAAAAACGTTGCACCAACTCATATTTGTGAAACTGATTGTATTTTTTGAGGATTGTTAATTATTTTTAAGTTGTAAAATTGCCGAATTTTACGCGTAAAATCGCGCGCGTGGCATTCGCGCAATGTAAACAAACAAAATATCGGACCTTATTTCATCAAAATAATCAATTAAAATTCGGCTTTTTTAACAAAATGATGCTTGAAACTTATTGTAAATGCATTATAGATGTTTATTAGTGTATTATTTTGTATTTTTTAATGATATTTACCTATAAAATGTGTATTAAATTAAGTTATTTTATGATGCGTTCATTTAATTGTGTTTATTTTCAGATATTTCATAAAAATGGGTAAAAAAACGGAAGTCTGCAGTGTTAACTCGAAGTGATAGTGCCAAAAAATTCAGTGACCAGCCTTCCCCTTTGGATAAAACAGAGCCTCCTACCCTCCGCCAAGTTATTCAGTACAGTTATTTCCTCCAAAACAGCCACCCGGACTTGAAAGACTATGATATTGCTAAAATGATAGCAAAGGATGTGATTGAGATCTGGCAGGCAGTGAACCCGCGGCTGCCCCTGTATGAGGAATATTATGTAGTGAAATTGGTGGATAAAGTGTGCTTCAAGAAAGCAAAAGAGATAAACAGGAAATCTCTTTCTACAGTCCAGGAGCAGAATCTGGAGGAAAAGATGGATAAACTTTTTGACATTTCTGCTTGCACCTGTAAGCTACCTGTTCGTCCCTGTAATGACAATGCTGTGAAGTGCAAGAAAGAAAATTGTCAAACACAGCGGAAAATTGCACACCAGTGGCTGTTCACTCCATCAGAATGAGCTTCCTTTCAGAGCTGTTTTCAAGCATCTTGATGGCAGTACCAAAAGTCCCACTGCTTTCACTGGTCCGCTGGGAAAACTCTGTGAAATTGACTACCAAGATCTGCCACAAGTGGAATTCACCAAACTCAGTGGCCCCCTGGATGACATGGAATTTGCTGAGGAGACACTGAATGATCTCAGTAGCGACCAGAGGCTTCTTTTGGAGTATGTGCTTGGAATTTCCAGAGGCAAAGTCAACCCAAGATTTGCTGCCTGGAAAATTGGACCATTAAACCATGCAAGATGGTTGACTTTGGCAATTAGATTGATGTGTCTGTGGACCAGAGGTGCTTACCCTCCAGAACTACAGGATAAGCTTTACAAGGCCATCAAGTTCATTGTGGAAGTGTATGCAGTCAGTTGGTTTGAGATCAAAAGGGACAGCAAGTTCCACAATCAGCAGCTGTACATCTTCAACATGATCCAGAGGATCAAGCAGCAGTCTGAAGAAATCCAGGGTGTTGCTTTCAAGAACCTGAAGTACAATGTTTTTGCCTTGCTGCCCGAGAATGTGCTGTACTCCATGATGAAGTCTGATGACTTGGAAGTGAGAGAAGCTGCTCTCAAGAAAATTCTCTCCATCAGGTAAGCATTTATTAATTTAAAAAATGTGAAAAAAAAATTTGATTATGGGGATTTATTTAAAAAAAAGGCCCGAGTTCTATAAATCCCCATAATCGAATTTTTTTTCACATTTTCTTATCCCAATTCCCCCCCCCCTCCCCTCTGATAATGGAAATAATCTTACCTTCTTTCTGAAAAAAATTCGATTATGGGGATTTATAGAACTCGGGTTTTTTTTTTTAATTTAAGTTTAATTTAAATCAGCAATTCTGAGACTAATAGGGATTAAATCTTAAACTGGAATAAAAAATAAATTAATTATTATGCTTTCAGAAGTGGGAAGCCAGCCAAGAAGAGGCTGAAGAAGATCACAGCCATCAACATTGAAGCTACCCACTGGTCAGAACTAATCAACCTTTCTCAAAGTGGCATCTGTGAACCTGCTCTCACAGAAGACTTTTCTGACCAGGAGCTTCAAGAAACATTGCTGAATGGCACCAAGCTGGAGCTGCCTGATTTGCCTTCACATTCTCAGAGTGTTGAAAGGGCCGTGAAGCTGACATCTGAAGCTTCCCATACTGTTTATGGACTCGAATCAAGGCACAAACACATTCTGGCCAAAGCCCTAAGCCGCCAGATGAGGCCTTCCTTTGCTTCTAAGGGCTCTTACAGTGAAAATTATGATGATCTTGGGATCTAAATGTGTCTATTTGACTCTGTACATGTTTTTTTAACTTTTTTTTCAATAAAATTGTAACTTTTTTCAGGATTTTTTTATGAAAATAGCATGATTTTTTCGGCCGAAAATTGCGAAAATGCGATATTTTTCGGTACGATTTTTTGCGATTTTTGAAACGGTCTCCTCAAAAAACGGTTAAAGCTAGGGATCTGAAATGTTTTGTCAGTTATTATCATATTAAGCCCTGACTATCTCGACTAGTCCAAAGTCGATATCTAAAAAAATGCGGAAAATCAGCCTACCTTAATATATATACGGTATACAGAATACACAGACCTAATATGCATGAAACAAGGAACCTTTCTAGAATAAGTAGATCCACTATAGTCCGAGTAAATAATGGTAAATGGCAAATACTAAACTTTTTTTCTTCTTCATGATGGAAGCCCAACATGGATAACGGGTCACTAGCAAAGAGGTCCCAATATATAGGTTCCCTCACCAGCTATCTACTGAGCAGACAAAACCAGCATCGGGACAGAATCTAGGGTTTAAAGCTAGCTTTAAACCGGCAACTTTGAGCGTCCACTTTCAAAGCACCTAACGCGTCTTTTTAAAGTTTAAGTTTTGGATTTTCGCTAAAAATACAATAGTTACCCTTTTTCTTTTATGTGAATTCAATACGACGTAAATGCAACGAGTTTCTTCCGCAAATTGAGGTTCTGAATGTAGTTGTCTAGGTTAGTTTTAAATTCTAGATTCTCTCCTAATGCCTGGTCTTGTCTGCTTTAGATAACTGGTGAAAGAGAACTATATTTTGGGGGCTCTTTGCGAGTAATCCGTTGCCCAAGTTGTGCTTCCATCATGGAAACGAAAAAAATTAGCACATATTTGCTATTTAGCATTACCTATTCGGACTATAGTTGGACTAATTATCCCAGAATTGGTTCCTTGTTCCATGCCCATTAGGTCTGTGTATTCTCTAAAAGTTATCTCAGAGTACCATTCTGAGTTGTATCATATTAACTGCTCCTTACTTATTCCCGGAGACTTAAGTCGTTATTAGATTACTATTATTAACTCGCTATTAATTTCCAGGTAGATGTAGTGTATTTATATTTTCAAAAAGCGTTTGATATCGTACCGCACAAAAGACTCGTTGAAAAAAAATTAGGCTCATGGAATCAGGGGTGTAGCAATAAAATGGATAGAAGAGTGGTTGCGAGATAGGAAACAGAGTGTGGTCGTTGATGGAGCGGTCTTCTCGGGCTAATGTAGCTAGCGGTGTTCCTCAGGGTTCTGTATTAGGCTCCTTGCTTTTTCTTATATATATATTTACGATTTAAAGTGCAGTTTCCAAGTTTGCGGATGACAGGAAGTTGGGTGGTAGGGCCAAAACATGACACTACCTCCACCTTGTTGGCGTCTTAATCTCGATGGTAGAAATTGGCTCTCAGCAATCCATCTTCTTGACCCAACATCAAGTCCCTCAAGGGTTGCTTTTCATTCATCGGTGAACAATGCAGTATTAAAATCTGTTTTCATGTACTGACGCGCCCATTCAACACGCTGCTTCTCGTACCTGGGTGTTAATGGTGACTGAATCGTAGGTCTACACGTCTTGCCAATTATTTGGAGGATTCCAGATCGAGATGTTCTTGGTACATTATGTATGCCAGTCTGCTCAAAAACCTCTTCACTTAAGGACAATGGATGCTTTGCAGTTTGCGCTTGATTACAGATATCTGCCGCCTTGTCACTTTTCTTATAACTCCTTTATCACTTCGCTGCCTCAGTTTGGTACTCTCCGCCTACAAACTGTTTACAGTTCGATAAGCTCTGCCAAACTGCCTCGCAATTTCAATAGATTTTATATTTTCAGCGAGTAACTTGACTATTTTTCTTTTCTCAGTTAATGTTAAATCCTTCTTCTTACCCATTTTCACCATTTAGATCCGTAAATAGAATACTTGCTTAATAATTCGGAACACAATATTTTACATATTTTTCAATAAAATGAGATAATTATTTTAATTATCAAAATCTTTTATCGAAATGAATACCATCAATGCTGCTATATATAGTAATTATTTGCTACAAATTTCATTGAAATCGGGGAAAAACTTTTGAAAACATTGGAGAAAATATAATCTGCAGTGTATGAAAATCTTGCAGTAAACAATTGTCTTGCCTGCATGGACTGGTACTGCATTTGTAAATTGTATGGTGATAGAATTAATATAATTGATTCGAAAAATAAAATGGTTATTTTCCTCTGAGTTGTTTATTCATACTGTATGTTTTGAATAGTGACTTGGACATATACTCAGTTTGCTTGTTATGTAGAAAAAAAAACATTCATATTAAAATACTGAGTAAACAGTGGGCTCATACCAATCCTTTCCCGGTGCCCGGGGCAGCTCTCGGCGGCCCTGAGTATGTCAGGGAAGGAGTTGGCAAGCGTTGATCAGGAAAAACATTTAGGAATTATAATCACTGGTGATTTAAAAGTGGCGAAACAAAGTACAACAGCAGTCAGTAAGGCAAACAAAGTGCTAGGTTTTATAGCTACGAATTTTAAGTACAAATCGCGCGATATTGTTCCTCTTTATAAATCATTAGTTAGACCCCATTTGAAGTACGCAATCCCATTTTGGAATCCACATATGCGCAAAGATATGGACAAAATCGAAAGAGTTCAAAGACGAGCAACCAGCGTGCGAAATTTTCGTGGCCCGTTGGCCCCGAGACCAGTTTTCACAGCTGATCAGTAATTTATTGCCCCATAACATCCATATTTTTGCATTTACATTGTGAGCAGAGCAAGCCAGTAGTTTTCTTTACGGGTCAGTAGATTTTCAAGCTCACTGGTCCTGTGGGCCATCAGAAAATTTTGGCGAGTTTCGCACCCTGCGAGCATCTCAGATAACTCCGTCGCTTAGGTCAAAGTCGTACGAGGATAGGCTTAAGGAGTTAAAATTGACTACACTCGAGACTAGGAGGCTAAGGGGTGATCTAATCCAGGTTTTTAAAATTATGAATTGGTTCGATAACGTAAATAGAGATAGCTTTTTCGAAATAGCACAATATAGTAGAACTAGAAATAACGAGTGTAAGCTGACAAGTAGAAGGTTCGAGACAGCATTTGGCCAAAAATTTTTTACGCATAGAATAGTAAATAGCTGGAATAGTTTGCCTGTAGAAGTAATTAGTAACACGTTTAAAAATCGATTAAATGCATATGTTGATAGATTGGGTATAGTTTAAGGTAGTAAAATTAAGGTTTTTGTGGTTCGGAACCCACGTATAATTGTAGGTCCCCTCCGCCACCACGGAGGACATGCGCAATACACAATTACAAACACAGTTAGGTAGACTAGCCATGATTGGATCCTAGGGTGTTTGTTGGTCTGAAACATGATAACATTATAACATTTTATATACAGGGTGTTTATAAAGTCCCTATTTATTTAAGGGAAAACGTAGCAAAAAGGGTAAAATTCAATAGCAATATAATAGAAGACATACATTTAATGAATACTTAAGCCTATGATTCTACACGAGCACCATCAGTATCTCTACAGAGTTCGAATCTGTCAGCAGCATTGCGGAACACATTTTGGAGCATGACAAGGGTTATTTTTGTAACGCTGTTACGATACGAGCAGGTGAGTCTTGCAGATCTGTAACCCTCGTTTGATAGACGTTTGATTTGATAAAATCCTATGCAAAGAAATCCAAGGGCATTAAGTCAGGAGATCGAGCCGCGCAGGGACTGTTGCCTCCACGTCTGATCCACCGATTTGGAAATTGTTCATTTAGGTACTCCCGAACAATGTTTGCATAATGACAAGGTGCCCCATCTTGTTGAAATACGACGGTGTTTAAAATGCCATCTGAATGAAGCTGGGGTTCCAGGAATTGCTGAAGCATTCCAGATAAATAAGCCCTGTAACTGCAGCTTTAGCAAAGAAAAAAGGCCCATAAATCTTAGATTTGGTCATACCCAACCAGACAGTAACTTTAGGAGAATCTTGTTCCCATTGATAGAAATCAACTGGCTTTCCATCAACCCATATGTGGCAGTTATGGCGATTAACCTTTCCACACGTGGGGAAAGTTGCTTCATCACCGAAGAGAATGTGGTCCATTAAATTTTCATTCTGAATGTGTTCAACAAGATTGGCACACATCGCATTCGCTTTGGATAATCCTCTTCATGTAAGTCATGAAGCACCTGAATGTGATAACTTCTCTTCTTCAATGTCGATTTCAAAATTTTGTGGACAGTTGATTTCGGTATCCCAAGTCTACGTGATGTGTGCGAATTGACATGCTTGGATGTTCATCGATAACATTACGTACTGCATTTACAGCATGCTCAGAGACACTTGGACATCCAGATCTTCACTCATCATGAACAGATCCTGTTCTTTTAAATTTATTAAGCAAATCACGAATTGTCTTGTCTGTAGTACCTGGCTTGTGAAATGTTCTTTCAAACCTCTCTGTAATTTCTTTGCATTTCTTTCCTTTAATCCGAAGTGTCACCACCATCACCCGTTCTTGTACATTCATTTTCATAGGGTTCTGCAAAAAAAAAAAATAAAAACCGTTAATTCAACGAAATAGATAGGGACTTTATAAACACCCTATGTATATATACGCTGTTCATAGAGGAATAATTTTCTCATTTTCTGTTTTCTGTTGTTCTCGTAAGATATTGCTATAAAAATTGCGTGCATACACGCATTCAACACGCTTTAAACTCAATTTTCACCTCGCGCGCTAAATCTCTGCGAAAAATGAATTCCAAACGTTCCTCTTTTATATTTTTTAATATTTTTTTAAGCCCTAAGCAACAATGCGAATATCTCAGGAATGTTTCACACACACACACACACACACACACATATATATATATATTATATGTGTGTGTGTGTGTGTGTGTGTGTGTGTGTGTGTAGTGTTAGACACATCAAAATATAGTAATAACGCTCATAACTGTACAAAAATTCCATTTTCAGAGTTGGAATTACGAAACTAAAACGATTCGAAGATATTGAGATATAGTAATTTTTTTTCAGTTGTTTCGTTTCGTTTAAAAATTTAAAAAATTTTGCCTTAAATTTTTAAATTGTACGTTGGCCTGCACGGATTAAGCTAATAAGAAGAGGTTTTGCTTGTAAAGGCTTGTAATCATGATTAAAATGTACTGTAACCCCCTATGGAAGAGTTTTTGTGGGGTCATGTAATGAATGTATTTATTTTAAAAAAACACTTTGTTACTAGTTGGCCACAGAAGGTTCACTAATAAAAAATCAACTTTATATTTAATTTAAACAAACATCTTGTTTTGATTTTAGGCTAACAAAGTACTTTGTTCAAAACTGAGAGGCGCAGTTTTGTTAAAACTTAACTAAATAAATGATGTTAGTTTAAAATGGCTTAGAGAAGTTGAAGAATGGAGTTGAGTATTGTTGAAATAAGGGAATAGTCGTGTGGAAGATTTTGACGAGTAGACAGATGAAGGAACTGAGGTTTTGAGGCATTGAAAACCATAAGGTTTTTCTATGCCCCAATCAGAGATAGTAGAAAGATCAGAGGTCAGGTGCGCCATAGTATAGCTGTCTCAACGAAGCATGGAGTGACTGTTGAGATGAACGCTTTGTGAAATGGGTGGAGAAGAGAAGGGTGGAATCATCGACATAAGAGTGGATAGAGCAGGAAATGCAACTTAAAAGATTAGTCATAACTAAAAGTGTATATACAGGGTGTCCCATAAGTCCGGCATCATAGGAAAAATAATAAAAAAGGCAAAACAAAAGCTTTTATTTACAGAACGTGCTCAATATGTCCACCATTGTTTTCAATACACAAATTCAGAAGTGATACCCAGTCAGCAAGCACAAGGTGAATGATGTCAGGAGTAATGGTGTTACATGCCCCATTAATGCGCTGCCGCAAATGTTCAACGCTCCTAATTTTCTCTGCGTATACCAGCGCTTTCAAGTGGCCCCAGAGATAAAAATCTAGTGGCGTGAGATCCGGGCTTCTAGCTGGCCATTCCACAGGCCCTCGACGTCCTATCCAATGACCAGGGAATTGTTGGTACAGGTATTCCCTTACTTGGGTGCTGTAATGTGCAGGAGCGCCGTCTTGCTGGAACCATGTTGGGAAATTTCCTTCTTCGTTCAAGACACTGGGAAATGCTTCTTCCTTGAGCATACGTAGGTAGGTGCCTCCAGTGATATGTTCATCGAAAAAGAGGGGGCCTATGATGCGATCCTTCCAAATGCCACGCCATACCATCCCCCGAGATGCACCTTGTTCCTTTGAAGAGGTATACCAGTGAGGGTTGTTTTGAGACCAGTAGCGAGTGTTCTGTCGATTTACCTCACCATTTCCATAAAAAACAGCTTCGTCACTGAACAGAATGGTGGACGGGAAATTGGCATCCCCAGCATATTGTTCAGTAGCACATTCACAAAATTCCATCCGCCGCGTGTTATTGGCTCGCGGTCTGGATGCAGTCTGTTAAATTCAGCAGCGGCCTCTCTTTGACTCCGATTTCCTATGAGTAGAATTATCTGGATTCGTTCTTCCTTGCTCACAGACATTATGGCCTGTAGAAAGAGAAAAATATGAATTATGGTTTGTAGAAATAGAAAAATATGAATTTCTCCTATGATGCCGGACTTATGGGACACCCTGTATATATATATATATATATATATATATATATATATATATATATATATATAATGTAAAGAACGACGCTTGTGTAGAAGAGCGTTCCGGACAAGATGAGGAGGAAGCACGAACAAATTGTTGTTCGCAGTTAAAATGTATATATGTATGGCATGCGAAGGTGCCCCCTCAGGACATTGGTTTCTGCTCGTATGTAGGAGAATTACGACTTCTGATTGATCGAGGTCCTTGGTGTAGTGGATAGCATATCTGACCGGCAATCGGATGATCCCGGGTTCGATTCCCGGGAGGTACCTCATTTTTCATTTGTTCGTTCTCCCTCCTCATCTTGTGCGGAACGCTCTTCTACACAAGCGTCGTTCTTTACATTAATTATATTGTGTGTTGTTTGCAGTTAAAAAAAAAAAAATATATATATATATATATATATATATATTGCCTTTTTTCTGTAAAGAAAGGTTCCGAAATTTGCTATAAATTTCCTACAACCTTTGTCATTTGTTATCTTTTCCCACCCCGTGACCATCCCAATACAAAAACAAAACGTCCTTCCTCTTTCTAAAATTTTGTCACGTAACAAAAGAAAAAGTAAATCAATAAATAAAATCGGAATGAAAATAAAAATATGAAATTTTTTATGGTGAAAATAAAAAAGCACCCGAACGGTGTTCCGGTACTTATCAAAAAAATCTTCTCTCTCTCTCTCACTATATATATATATATATATGCATTTAACTGCAATGACCACGCAGTATATAAATGAATAGAAACGACATAATATTAAGGAACGTTTCTGCACACGCGGAAGAGAAATAACGAATAAATGAAAAATGAGGCGAACCGCCCGGGAATCGAACCCAAGGCCTTCCAATTGCCGGTTGGATGCGCTACCATTACACCACGGACCTCAATCATTCACAAATCGAAATTCTCCTACATAGGGCAGAAACCAATGCCCTGAGAGGGCACCCTCGCAAATCGTGAATATGTGCATTTAACTGCAATGACCACGCAGTATATAAATGAATAGAAACGACATAATATTAAGGAACGTTTCTGCACACGCGGAAGAGAAATAACGAATAAATGAAAAATGAGGCGAACCGCCCGGGAATCGAACCCAAGGCCTTCCAATTGCCGGTTGGATGCGCTACCATTACACCACGGACCTCAATCATTCACAAATCGAAATTCTCCTACATAGGGCAGAAACCAATGCCCTGAGAGGGCACCCTCGCAAATCGTGAATATGTGCATTTAACTGCAATGACCACGCAATTGGAAGGCCTTGGGTTCGATTCCCGGGCGGTTCGCCTCATTTTTCATTTATTCGTTATTTCTCTTCCGCGTGTGCAGAAACGTTCCTTAATATTATATCGTTTCTATTCATTTATATACTGCGTGGTCATTGCAGTTAAATGCACATATTCACGATTTGCGAGGGTGCCCTCTCAGGGCATTGGTTTCTGCCCTATGTAGGAGAATTTCGATTTGTGAATGATTGAGGTCCGTGGTGTAATGGTAGCGCATCCAACCGGCAATTGGAAGGCCTTGGGTTCGATTCCCGGGCGGTTCGCCTCATTTTTCATTTATTCGTTATTTCTCTTCCGCGTGTGCAGAAACGTTCCTTAATATTATGTCGTTTCTATTCATATATATATATATATATATATATATATATATATGGGTGATTCAAATATGGGGGTAAAATTTTTATTTTTTTATTTTAATGTGTTCAACCCTTCAAATGGTTCATTTCAGCATAAAAACAACTATCCTGAAATATTTTAGCAAATTTTTAATTTTTAGGGGTTGCTACCAGCAATTAAAAATTGACAGAACGACTCAAATTGTCAAATTTTTTCACACCACCTAGGAAGTACAGTGTAAGGCGTATTGCTTTTTTTTAACGTGGAAAGCTCCCCCGTAGGTCCTACCATAACAACAAGCATGCATAATTAAACTAGCATGATATTTGAGACATTAGCTGTCCTTACTTCATCAATGTTTCTTTCTTTCTATCAGGGTAAACAGCCCTGTATTTTTTCACTACTTGTAGCAAGAATTGTTTTTGATCTTCGTCATGTGTTAGTATTTTATTATATTCATCCATTAATTTTACTCCTCTTTCCGCTATATCATTCACGACTTTCCACTGTTTGATAGATTTCTTAGCGGAGTTATACTCTATCATTATGCCATTCTTTAGCATCTTTGAGTAAAAATTTTGAACTAAATTCTGTTATTGTAAAGAGTCTTTGAGTATTTGATGTGACAAAATCTTCTAATTTCTTCGTTGGAATAAGTGCAGGATCTAGAAAAGCCAGTTTTGCAGGAAGAGTTTCTGTTGTATTTTGCAAGGCCTTTAAAATTTTGTTTTTCGTTTCAGTAGGCACTTCATCATCATAAAAGGCCAAGGCTACCAGTTCTTCTGATAGGTACCAGAGGTGACCTAACAGTTTTTTAGTAGCAACAAATGCAATTGTGTCATTTATTTGTTTGTAGACTACAAGATTCTGTAATAATTCCAGATCAAGACGAGGAGTGCAAGATGGCACAGGAGCTGTAAACCATGCCTTTACATGTAACCGAGTAGCAAATAGACAGATGTCTTTTAGTCCTTTTTTGTCTTTTACTGAAATTTTGAACTGAGATTTGAACATAAAATTTTAATGAATATGTAATTTTGGCCATCCACCTAGCCCGATGAAGTCCCGCTGGATGTTTAAATTTGATTCCACCTTTTGGTTCACCTCCCAAAAAAATAATTGTTAACTGCAATAGTTCTAGGTAATCGTCTCTCGGTTGGAATGTATCTAGTTGATTTGCTGCAAATATAATTGTCATCTTTGATGTCATGAATATTTTCATAGATATCTGGATCTGATAATGCTGTTTCGTAGTCCTCCTTATTAATGCTTGACCATTTTTCTCTGAATTTCTTAAAAAGGACTATATCTGGGCCAGAAGATGGTGATAAAGACTTTGAAACAACAGCGTCCAGCATAATTTCAAATATATGGTGTCGACATGCCAGCCACAATAAATCGTTGTCGAATTTTTGTTCTAGAAGAATAGCTGCACCATTTCTAGGACCAGTATTGGCTGTCGTTGTATTGAAACACATGCATTTTATTTGTTCGCAGATGTCCCATTCAAGCGATGTCTGATTGTTTGCATTAAAACTAGAGACGCATTTCTGTCACTCAATTTTGCAACATCAAGACTTCCTAATAATTTATCAGCAAACAATTTTCTACGTTTGCCAACCTTACTTTTCCATGTTGAAGGTTGTGCAGCACAGAAACCAGATTCATCACTTTTACTCTCCTCTGATTCTGATTCTGATGATGTACTGGTGAGTATGACAGCCTCTTCATTCTTCTTTCTTTTGATCTCTTCTTCTGCTTTCCTCTTTTCATAACGTTGTTGCTTTTCTGCTGCTCTTTGCTCTTTTTTAGCAACAGCCTTATCAATGGTACCCATTTTTCCATGACGTCCTTTCTCACGTTGCATTTTCAAGAATTTCTTATCATCTTCTATTTTTATAAGCTGCATAGCATTCCCATGAGCAATGTCAAATAAGTTTTCCAGTTTATCTTTCCATTTTTCTTCTTTATTATTTAAATTTTGTGATCTTTTCAATTTGTTTGCTTTGTTTTTCTTAAGCAGCTGTCATTCCTTCAGTATTCTTTGAATTTTATCTACTGCATGTATTCTTTGTTTTGCTGGTATTCCTGCTTTTTTCCAAACTGCTAGCACATCATCTGCAGTAGAGCAGCATGATTCTCTAATGTCTTGCTTTTAATATTTCTGTAGTGCATGAAGAGGGCCATCATTTCCTTCTCTGATGGTAATACGGATGTTTTTAGTACTGCAGAGGGCTGCCCAATTAGCCATACTTCAGTTTCTTTTCTTGTAGAACTTCTCCCAAATGAGCAACTGGGTGATTGTGAGTTAGGCCTAGCTTCCATAATCGATTAATTGGTATAAAAATTACGAGTTCCAAGCAACAATTAAAAGCAAGCTAGTATATAAACCATTAATTAAAAATTCTGAAATATAAACAATTAAACATAAAATCATAAGTTGTAAAAACAAACAAATTGAAAAAGAGGAAAACTTTGACGCCTGGTATCACATAGTAAATTTTATTTAAAATTCACCAAATTTGGCATACACTACTTTTTTGTCATAGGGAACAAAAATACAGGTTGAACAATTAAAAAAAAAACTTTGATTTTTTTTAATCACCCTAATATATATATATATATATATATATATATATATATATATATATGAGTGATCAAAAGTCTTGCCTCAAAAATATTTATTGTATAAGTATTTTTGAGGCAGGAATTTTGACTCACCCTCTCTGTATATATGCAAAATGAACGATAGGAAAATGAAAAAGTTATTTGACTGAGAGATTTCGGGTTTATTAACACATGGAAGTCTATCGAAATTTATTTGCAATTAATAATTTCAAGTTTCCCAAATAAAGTGAAGCCAAATTTCAAGTAAATATATTTTATTTGTGTTCAATCTGAACCAGATTTATTTTGAAGTAACATCACTTATTTAGTTCAATGTTAACAAAAGTTGACCTCATAATTTTAAACACATTACTTTGTTAGTCTAAAATTCAAACAAATTTTTGTTTAAATAAAGAAGTTTTTGAGTTATTGGAAGATATCTTGCTGTATTTTATAATGGAAAGCTACTTGTATATTGAATTTTTTGAGTAACCTGAAGATTTTCTGAAAAATTAATAGGATACAATAGAACTAATACATTTTTGCAGCCAAACGAACTTTGCCCTTCAGAAATGGATAATCCTCATCGTATCGCATTATTTTATTTTTAGTTCTTCCTAAATTATTTAAAGAATGCTGATTACACAACGAGAATGACGCTCAAACTATACGAGCCTCCTACCAAATGAACGCGCTGAGAAAAAAGTGGTTGGATATTGAATATGGCATATTATGCACTGATGGGCACCGTTACATTAAATTGGACGGCGTTACCGTTACATCGTTTCTTTTGAAAATCCTTAAAGCGTTACCGTTACTCGATACATGTAACAACGTTACAAGTAACTAGTTACATTTGATATTTGTTTATGTGCCTTCACACGTATTTTGAAACTCCAGATAAACTTACAAATGGCAGCCATACCACATAAATTCTAATAGCTACTATTATTGACTATATAAATGTTGTTCTCTTAAGAACGATATATTGCGCAATAATTTGCACCCCAATGATTTTTGGGAAAGATGATGAGACCTCGAAAATATAAATTTAGTTGTCGTCACTAACACGGAATAGTGAATTGCATTTAATAGTCCTCATGAATGGAATGGCAATGTTATCAAATTCAAATATCGAGTAACGAGTAACGAAAAAATCCGTTACATTGATAAAAAATTTGCAAAGCGTTACCGTTACATTGATAATTTGAAAATATTTCAGGCGTTAACGTTACTCGTTACTTTTGTAACGTTCGTTACGTAACGTCGTTACATGTGACGCGTTACTGCCCATCTCTGATATTATGTGACTACGCGCGACGTGCTTTATTTTCACGTTATATGCTATATTAGTGTATCCTACAGTAGCTTCACTTAAACCGGAAATAGTTTTCCGCCTTTAATAATACTGTAACTCCATCTCCGCCGTTTAAACTTTGTACGCTTTGGTCTTTGTACTCTGAATGAAAGAGACGCAAATGTCACAATCATGAATCTGAGACTCTCTCTCATTTTTTCATTCGTCCAGAAAGTTTGCACTCTACAATATATTGCACTGCGCATTTCTCTGTTGGATTATGAATTCAGTAAAATTAATTGAGAAATAACCTACAAAGATTAAAATACGTTCAAAGATTAAGGTACACTTTAACATCTATTACTCTATTTATTTCAAAAGAATGTTAATAAAAAACTTTTATAAGCAATCAAATGCATTTGCAACTATTTCACACTTTAATCAAACATTTTTTTTTTAATTTGTGCAAGCTACACTGCTCAATGACTGCACAATTTGGAAGAGAATATAATATCATTGGATAATACAGGGTGCGCATAAAGTAACGCGTGTGAAGAGACAAATCCGATTTGAACTGGTTTAAAGTAGTTTCAACTTGTTTTAAAACTCGTAAAACCATTTTCAACACCTCTTATGAACCTTACTATGGAATATACGGTTGTCATAAAGTACGTGTAATAAATATTACTCGTCCATGTTCACTCTCGTTAATATAATTCAAATCGGATTTCTCTCTTTATTCGCGTTACTTAATACACACCCTGTATACTCTATATGTTTATTGAAAGGTATATATTACATCAGTTTCACCATTATGTAAGCTACTGCTTTAATATGCAATACTGGAAACAATTTTCTTTTGCTATTTTGTCATTTTGTTCTAAATTACGTTTTCACGTAAACATCTCTCTTTAATGCTGCTTTAAAAGCAAAAGCAAAGGAGAAAATATTGTATAATAGTTTCTCGTCTGCAAAAACGTTGTTGGTACATTTCACTAATGCCGTATTTCGTTAAGTTTCATTGTTTATACTGAAAAATATAATAAATCTAATATATTATACTATAAATTGTATAATATTATATTATATAATCGCGTCGATTGGTCTAATGTTAATATGCAACAGAGAATAGAATACAAAGACAGAACAAGTCACCTCTTTAATAATTTAGAAATTTTGCATCTTCCTGTAGTAATCCTTGCTCAAATGATTCTCAATGTAAATTCATAGATAGGTATTACAGTAAGATAGTATCCCTGTTAAGAGAAGCAGGAAGCTCCCCTGATTAAATCTTACAACTATTATACTAAGATTATTCCTGGATGGAATGATTTTATTGCCCTCCTGAAGAGGGAATCGAAAACGTCTATGATTTGTGGTGCTTTCATGGTAGACCCAGATTAGGACCAGTTTACATGAACATGTGTAGAAGTAGGGATCAGTATAAGGCGGCCATAAGGCGATGTAAACAGGAAGAAGAGTCTATTCGAGCATCAAAAGCCTGTGAAGCTCGCATAAATAACGATAATAACAAATTTTGGACATTTTTAAAGAATCAGACGGGTGTCAAAAATGTCCTCCCTCCGACAATCGATGGGGTGTCGAGGAGGATGAAATTGCATAGCTGTGGAAAAACCACTACTCTAACATTCTTAACAGTGTGAGTAGGGATAATCTTAAGATAGATTGCAGCGAAACGACTGTGGGAGGGACAAGGGAAAATACTTTGATATCAGTTTCTGAAGTAAAGAGGTTAATTAAAGAGTTAAAGAATGGTTCTGCGTCTGGGGTAGAAGACTTATCGAATGAGCACTTAAAATATGCCAATGACGTAGTATGTCTGCATATATCATTGCTCCTATCAGACATGCTTGCTTATAGCTATATCCCTGCAGAGTTCATGAGGGTATATATCTTGCCCCTGGTCAAAAATAAGTACGGAGACATTCTGTCCAGCAATAATTACAGGCCTATTGCTGTCGCTTCCTGCTTCTCGAAACTACTAGAAAAACTCTTGTTACTCCGATTAAATGATTTCTTATGGACATCTAATCAGTTTGGTTTTAAAGGTCCCACTCAACTGACCTGTGTATCTATGTACTTAAAGAAACAATATCTAAACACATTGACAGTAATTCAACTATTTATAGCTGTTTCATAGATATAAGTAAGGCATATGATAGGGTGAACCACAATATTTTATTTGAAAAACTAGAAGACAGAAAGGTTCCCATGTATGATACATATTAAATTTATTGAAATTTGATATTCCCACCAATCTTTCACCGTTAGGTGTGGCAATGTACTATCCGAATGTTTTGGCTCCTCTTGCGGGGTGAGACAAGGCTCCTTACATTCCCCAATGCTGTTTAATGTGTATATTGACAGATTAATTGCTTCACTTAATGAGGCAACAGTGGGATGTTGTATAGATAACACAAGGATAAATAACTTAGTTTCTGCCGATGATATGGTGTTAATAAGTCCCTCTGTTAAAGGTTTGGCTCGGCTACTAAAAGTATGCGAAGTGTATTCGCAGAAACATGATATTCTTTTTAATGTTATAAAAACTAAGGTCATGCAATTTCATCCTGAAAGCTGTAATCAGCCAGCTGATATAAGGTTTAAAATGAATGGTGAAGTAATTGAGGAAGTACAAGAGTTTAAGTATTTGGGTCAAACTATTACCAGCTCCTTCAGTGATGACTCGGATATAAGAAAACAATCTCGAAGCCTGTGTGCTAAAGCGAATATGACCATAAGGAACTTTCGATTCTGTATAAGTGAAGCTAAAGACAGTCTTTCGTACTTGCTGGAGTAATATACTGTATACAGACAGCAACTCTGGGTGAATTATAAAAAAGGTTCTGGCAGAATCCTAAATTTGCTGTACAACAGGTTTTTTAGACTCTTACATAAATTACCCTCGAGATGCTCAGCTTCGCAAATGTTTGCTACCCGCAATGTCCCGAGCTTCCCGGAGGTAACAAGACGTGCTCAGTACAGTCTAATGCAAAGAATTAAAAAATCAATCAACCCGATTATCCAAGCTATCCATGAGTCCTGCCATTTATCCTCTAAGCTATGGACTTCTTGGTACGAAAACGTCTGTCTGTAGCGCCACTTAACTTTAACATTACAGTATTATTTCTAATCAATTGTGTATATACAGGGTGAGTCAAAAGTCTCCATACATAGGCAAAATGGTCACTTTATTATGCAATCACTTGTAAGTCACAAAATATGCTCTATGTGGGCACCATTACACTGAATGCACATACGGATGCGTTCATCCCAGTCATGGCAAACGCGCGCTAACACGTCTGGTGTTATGCGTGCACACGCATCACGAATGCGTTCCTTTAGGTGGTCCGTGTTTTGTATTTTCACCTGGTACACCATGGCCTTCAAGTGCTCCCACAAGTAAAAATCAAGGGGGGTGAGGTCTGGGGACCTCGGAGGCCACTCCACGGGACCACGGCGGCCAATCCAGTGACCCGGAAACTGCTGATCCAGCCACTGGCGCACGCAGATACCGTAATGGGGTGGCGCCCCGTCTTGCTGAAAGTACGCTGGAAATTTCCCGTCCTCGTTCAGCAGGGACGGCATGACTGTGTCTTGCAGCATGTTTAGATACATTTCGGCATTCAGATTGGTGTCAATGAAAAAAGGGCCAACAATTGTGTTGCCCCATATCCCGCACCACACCATCACTTTTTCAGCGCCTTGCGTCTTTGAGGGACTCATCCAGTGCGGGTTGTCATCACTCCAATAACGTACGTTTTGACGATTAACCTCTCCATGAACATAAAAGTTGGCTTCATCTGAAAACAGGATGCCAGCCGAGAACTCCGTGTCTTCGTCCACTTTTGTTCTTGCCCATTCACAGAATTCCAGCCGCCTGTCCGGGTCGTCTTCGCTAAGATTCTGCAATATTTGCATTTTGTATGGATGCCATCTGTGCTCTTTCATAATGCGGACGATACTCCTTTGGCTGACACCGCATTGTGCAGACATCCGTCGAGTGCTTTTTGGGGACTCTTTGCGAACACTGTCAGCACCATGGTCGCTGTGCCTTCATCGGTGGCTGTTCGTGGACGGCCACTTCTCGGTTGGTCTGCAACACTTCCAGTCTTCTTGAACTTCTCAATGAGTTTGGCAACGGTGTCGTGTGTGATGTGCGTGCCGGGGGCGTGTCTCCTGTTAAAATCCTCGGCAACCTTGCGACAGCTTCTTGATCCTGCCAGAAGAATGATCTCTGTACGCTCTTCTTGGGACAAAGGCATCTCAGCTCATCACCTGCAAAAAAATTAAAAATAAATAATCATTTATTTATCATGACCATTTTGCCAATGCATGGAGACTTTTGACTCACCCTGTATTTCTATCCTTAGTATGTGAACTGTCATTGTATTAATAATATTTGTCATATTGACTATAGTCTGCCGATAAACCTTTTCATTTTCATTTTCATTCATTTATAAACGCCATGCTGTAAAACATATTTTTATAACTCGCGATGTAAGCAGTTTAGATGTTAAATGCATCGATTTTTCGCTAGAAATTTTGAATGTGGGTCTCGAAACGAGAAAACTGAGATTATGGAAAAGGAAACAAAACCTGAGTGTATCGTTTTCGAATTACCTTTGTTTGTTAATAAAAGAAAATGTGTCGGAAAATGTGATTTGCTATTGTCAAATTGTTAATGTATTTCTTTTTCGATAGTTTTAAAGACTTTCTTCGTAAATATATATACACAAGAGATCTCAGTTTTCATAACGTCCTTAATTCTAATTTTTGTTTTTCGTTCACCTACAATTATATTTATACATATATATGTATAATGCAACATTATATTTAACACGTTAAATCTCAAGGAATGTTCAGAAGTAAAATGCACACAAAACATATGCAATCCTGAAGGTGTAAAAAAAAAAGACTGTAATAGTAATGAAAGCAGTTAAAAATGACTATGTGAGTTAGACAACAAAGAAGCGTAATTGTCTAAAATGAAATAAATGTTAAATGTTGAGGTAACAAAATTATATTAAATGAATCAACAAATATTTAAGTTAATCGTACCGCTTTTTTTAGTTTGAAAAATGTCTAATTGTTAGAATGCCTGAGACAAAAACTAACATAGCAAATTTTCATGGTCAGCCAACGATACTTGGAAGTTTTCGTGAGTGTTATGTATGTCTGGGCAAACAACATTATATCAACAAAATTAGTGCAGTTGTTCCAACAATTTTTATAGGTACTCCAATATACAACGGTACATATTGTTGTTACAACTATTTTTGTGGTTTCTTCAATTGTCTGTTCTTTCAGTGATGGTATGAGGCCATTTTACAACCAATTGTAGTTTTTACTTCGTTATTCTTCTAAGAGCTTTTTTCCTACGGCTGTACAGTCTAATGCAATTACCTTGACCACCCAAAGTGTTTCTCTGTAGGATTTCGTTGATTGGTTGACACACTACGCACGTGACTAATTATTATAATATATATATATAATATATATATATATATATATATATATATATATATATGCAGAAAAATCACAGAATAACACTTAGATTAAGTTACCTATTGGAAAAAATCTTTAGAATGTTTTATTGTTTTTAAATTGAGTTGCCGATTGGGAATTTTTTCGCTTGTGTATTTAACTCATTTATTTGATAAATTCTGTCTATTTCTTTCTTTTCCCTGAAGATGTGAATATATCACGAAAGCGCTCGGATTTCGTGTTTCTTTTTCCTTTTTCCCTGTGGCTGTTTGCTTATATATATATATATATATATATATATATATATTTACTTATTGATGAGTTGCGTTGTTCATCAACGAACACTGGAAACGCTACATTTTTTAGGGTGGGTAAGGGCAATTGCATTATATTGTACACAAGATTTTTCTCGTGGTTTAAAAAATACTTAAATTTTACAATTATATTTTTCTTACTTGCGCTGATTTATAAACGTAGTAAAATATGTTTAAAACATCTCTGCATATCAAAGTTAATTTAGGGTGCCATAACAATGATGTTAAGCTTTGATTCCTTATATATTTAGTGCCAGATCATCATAGATGGAAGATGTCTTGAAGAGAAGGTAGCCTCTGTATTATCTGAACACTGATCAGAATGGTCCACAGTCTTTCTTATACGTTGATTCTTTTTATACTTTTGGATTGGACACTCAAAATCCGAAGAAAAATCCTAGAAGATGGAAAAGCCTTTTCTATACAATCGAAAAACAAAGTTAACTATGCTTATTTAAAGTCTGAAATTGCAATTTTATACATAAATAACAGGTTTTTGTTAAGTTTATATATATATATATATATATATAGTGTATTTAAACGAGATAAATACTGTAGGACTTGGAGGCAGGTTTCCTCTTAACATTGAGATAAATAGTTTTAATCTGGAGGCACTAATTGAGAGTAATGAAAATATATTCGTACGTACACTTGCAGCTGTAGCAAGAATTTTGTGTGCTGCATAAATTGTTATTTTCGTAGCTAAAATAAACACTGTAAGAAACGTAACAGTTTTATACTTTTTGTTTATACTTTTTTATTATAAAATGGATGGAAATGTCATTACTTTTCCTCTTATTCGAATATACCTTCATAAACTCTTAAAAACTCTCTTTTATTCGTGTGTTTAAACTGTGGTTTATTAATTTGGAAGCCCCGGGTTCGAGTCTTGGCACAGTATGTAGATTTCAGTGATTAAAGTGCCTCTCTGGGGCTCCCTTGGTGGGGTACTGGTTTGAATTCTAGAAAAGTTGAAGCTACCCTTAGTCATATGACATTAAAAGGAGGTTAAACATCACAAACATTACCATTATTATTGTTATTATTATTATTATTTTAATTATAACAATGTCTAAATTATGGAGTAATAAAAATAAGTGTGCCTCTATAGCATAAGGAAAAACTCTTAATAAACCATGAACATGCAGACCGAACCCAGCAAGAAATGGAGGTTTAGTAGACGTCATAAACGTTTTAATAACGTTATGTAAACGTTTTTAACGTTTACTAAATGTCACATTTGTTACCCGAGTAGTAAGTGAGAAAACAATAAATGATGATTAATTTGAGTGTAGAATTTAAGTGGTCGTTTCCCAAATGCAAAATAACAATAAACATTTTTTTAACACGCAACCCGTAATGAAACCTTTAAAATAATGAAACAAACTATCTTTATTATCTCAATTTTTATTTTTTATTAAATACTTTGCTCTCTCTCTTTACAGGAAAAAATTTTGGACAAAGTTTTGGTAAGTATTTTACTGTTTTTATAAATGTTCACTTAATTTTTCACCACCGAAAAAAACTTTGACTTCTTTTTCGATTTTTTGTTCTTCTTTGTCTTTTTTTTCCTTTTTTTAATTCCCAATATGGGCCCTGCACCGATTAGGGCATATGTTCATGACTGGATCCTCTGCCATAAAAAAAAGTGTTTTTAAAATTTGTTACTGAGCTACTCATCTACTCGCCTTTAGATTCACTCTTACCCTGGAGTGAATTCAATTCATTGAAGTTTAATGCTTATACCTCGACCACAAATATATTGTAAGAGTAGTAATACCCGAGCCAAGGATATTTCATACCCACAAAATAAATAAATAATAGAATGAGTAGACTTCTCCCAAGTACAAAATGTTGAAATCCATTCGAGTCATTTACATGACATTAAAAAATGACAAAAAAGGTTTAAATATAATAAATGTAGGAGTGAGTTTGCCCTAAGGGCCCTCTAAGCCTGAGCTTAGGGTGAGTGGCCGGCCCAAATCAACCCAGTCACCAGCAGCCGGGACCGAACCCACAGCCTCACTGCCCAGTGTCCAACACTGAGACCACTGAATTACGAAGATCCCAATAAAAGTTACTCAAATAGTAATTATTATCATTCGATTAGAAAAGGAACCGTATAAATGGTGTAATATGTTTCCTATAATGACTGAGGAGGACCACAAACTGGCCTAGCGCTCAGGCGAACTATTGCGGCCCATTGCTCTAATTCTTCTATTATTATTACCAGCACCATATGTAGTAACGACAGTGGAACCCTTAATACAACAATAGCAACAACCATGGGAGGCGAACATTCGACCTCAGCGTCTTCACTTTACGTATAGGGAAACGGTGTTACCAGGGGCGGATTGGGCCTTCGGGCAGATGACCAGCTGCCCGGTTGGCTGGTTGATCTAGGGCCGGTCATCACCGTCCAGTTGTAGTGAAAGATTTTTTGGTTTTCTTATTTTCCCGATATTATTTTATCATATTGCTTTATGTGTAAAGGTGTGCAGGAGACTTGATCTCATTTAACCTCTTGAATCCGATGGCCTACATGCGTGGGCCACATGACTCACACGGGCATATCTGTTGGCCTACATACATTGGCTACAAATATTTATTTTTATATATTTATTTTTATATTATATTATATTTTATTTTATTATATTATATTTTATATATATATATATATATATATATATATATATATATATATATATATATATAATATATATATATATATATATATTTATTTATTATTATATATTTTATAAACTGACTTTTTACAATATTCTGATGACAGGTATGCCCTAACGAGAAATACCGTACTGTATCTCATCTGAAAGTTTTTCAATAACTTTTAAACTCATCTACAGGAGTTGTAGCTAGTGTTTAGCAATAATGCTCTACGTTGGACTATTGAATTTTACTGACGAAACGGCTAGCTCCCCAAGATTTGCGTTGATTTTGTATCTTAAATTAAGTTCACAATCACTACCGTATCCTCAATAGTAGGCCTACTCTTCTTTATCTGGAGATGTAATAAAAGTGAAGACTTCACTGGAAGAGTGGTCGAATAAATTACATGGCTCCTCAAGTTGATTAAGTTTATTTAAACAGTTAGCCTAGCTACTACACACTTTCTGTGAAAAAACTATATAGGGCTATGGGTTGATTGCCTGTGCCCTCATCCGTTGGAAATTTCCAACAGACTTCAGTGGAGGGTTACCGACAAAAGCCCTATGCTTTTTCGTTAGAGAGTTATAAATATGTAGGTTGTTAAAGGACCTTTTTATATTTAAGTGATTACGGTAATTTTAGCGCCGGGAATTGGGAAGCCTTATGTTAATGAAAACTGAAATTGCCTCACCTTAATTTTGCTGGGTCCTTGGTTTGCTTCGATGTAGGGCGTTACGATCATTTTCGGTGTAGGGCCGCCACGATGGAGTTACGCGGCGAATTTACTTAAGGTAATTAATATAGGCAGTCACTATATAAACCCCTGAAGGAATAGGCCTATCCTTTTATAGTCACTAGGTTTTATATTATAAGGAATTCACTCAGAACTTTAGGGGGGACAAAGACATCCTCCCTGTTTAAAGCTTCGCTGTAACATAAACAGCCCTGTGAGCCGTTCCTTGGTTCTGGTGTATTATTTGCCGTTCTAGCAAAATTTTGTTTTGTCTACTTCTTTTTGGTAGACTAAACAATAAATTGGGTTTTCTTGTTGCTATGTGGGGCTGATTCATACATACAGGTTCTTTGTACGTATGGCAATTCAATTATTTCATTCCCAATAGGCTATGTCGCCAATCCCGAGGCAATTTGTATAGATATTTAATTCAATTAATTAATAATTTATATTAATTATGAAATAAATGTACCACATATGATACCATGTTGTGAGTGCGTATAGTTTTTTCCATACTGGGGGGGGCCGGAGAAAAATTTGTATGTTAGAGATCAAATTTTTTGATAAACTGTGTTTTAAAACCATGTGAAATGGATTGAAAAGAATGAAGTAGAAATTTAGGGAGAGAGAGGTTACTCAAGACCTATTTAAATATTAAAGTTCAACAGGCCAACTTCTCAAGTTTAGTTAAAGTTATGTCAATCAGTTTGACTCCCTTTAGGTATAGGAAATTTATGGAATTAAAGTATGGTTATTAAGCATTTTAACTTTGCTCAGTTTGTGTAAGGTTTATAAGTCACCAGTCTTAATTTTTTCTTGTAAAAGTTTTCTGGCTTTCAAAGCAGTCTTTCTTTGAGGCCTGTCTGGTTTAGTCTGAGTTACATCAGGCACATTGTGAGATTCCTCCCCAATAGTATCCTGATCCATCCTTTGGGGTAATGGTTCTAATTTAGCCCCACACTCCAAAGGATATAGTAATGTGATATCTCTGGTGGTCTCACCAGTTGCTGTTTTCAGTTTTACAACCTGGTAACTTCGTCTTCACCAGTTTTGAGTTCCAAGACTTTTCCCATTGACCAATGTTGTCTTGGTGTCTTGTCATGTATCAACACAATGTCCCCAATTTTGACTGAATCATTCCAACTTTGTTTTGTTAATTGTTTATGTCTTTCTCTAAGACTTGTTAAGTATTCTTCTCTCCATTTTGTTATAAATTGAGTCTTGATTTGTGTCAAATGTTGGTATTTTGTGTTGAGTTCTTTGTGTCCTATTTCCCAATCTGGATCCTCTGTACTGTTATGTTCAGATTCTGGTAACATGTTTACTGTTTCTCCCTTAATTAGGTGGTTTGGTGTGAGAGGTTCTGGCTCATTAATACCACCTCCCACATATGTTAATGGTCTGTTGTTGACAACATTTTCAATTTCTGACAGAATAGTCATGAGTTCAAAAAGTTGTAGATGTTTTGTCCCAATAGTCTTTTAAGGCAGTTCTTTACAGTTTGTATGTTTCTTTCCCAAATTGAACCATACCATGGTGTATTAACAGGAATGTACTTCCAGGTTATGTTGTGTTTGGTTAAATGAGTTTGTACTGTTTCACTGTCACAAATCTGATGAATAATTCTTTCACCAGATTTGAAGTATGTGGCATTGTCTGACCATATAGTTTTGGGTACAGAATTGTGTGCACAAAATCGTCTGAAAGCAGCAATAAAAGCTTCTGCTGTCAGATCTTCTACTATGTCTGGTTTCAAATGGCCGAGTAAATGTTACTCGTTCCACAGGTAGGTCTGGAGGGCTTGGGGTCTTAAAGGGTCGTGAATGGATACGTTTACAAGGAATGCATGTGTTTAAAATTTTCTTTGTTTCAGTTCTACCCTTTGGTAGCCAGTAAGTTTTTCTCAGCTCCGTCAGGGTTTGTTGGACCCCCATGTGGTGTATTTTGTTGTGGGTATCCCTGATGATGAGATTTGTGAAGTGATTTCTCCTTGGAAGAAGAATTGGGTGCTTAGAGTTGTAAGTCAAAGTTGACTTGTTAAGCCTTCCTTTACACCTTATCAGACCCTCTGTATCCAGGTACAGATTTAGATCCATGACAAGTGAAGGAATACCTTTGTTTAATGTGTACTGGACCTAAGATACTTCAACTCCTTGTCAAATTCTGAAGCTTGTATCTGTTTGAGCCAGTATTTTGTTGCAGTTTCTGTTAAGTTAGAAAAGGCTTTCTGAGGACAGTGTTTGAGAAGGTAGCTATTGACAAACTTGCAGCAATAGACTGTAATTCTCAAGAGTTTGTTGAGGTCTGAATAAAGGTGATAGTCAAATATAGGTTTGTCCTCAGTGATCTTTTCAGTTGTTGTAGAGTTGAGTGTGAGGTTAACTACTTTGGCTGGCCAAAGATCCTCACATGTTAGCCATTCGGGCCCTTCATACCAGATTTTATTTGTTTTCAACAGCTTGTAAGAGAGCCCTCTTGTCTAAAAGTGTGCAGGATTCTCTTTTGTTTTTATGTACCTAAATTTGATACCAAGGTTTGTGTTTGCAGTTTTGATTTCTGTTAGTCTGTTTTTCACAAATATGTTTTTGCAAGAAGTTGTATCTGTGTTGGTCACCCATGTTAGACAAATTTGACTGTCTGTCCTTAAGTAAATGTTTGTTATGTCAACTTCTTTATACACTTGTGAAAGAAAGTCTGCTGTTTTAACTCCCAATGAGACAGTAATAATTCAAGTTGTGGTACAGTTTTCTTTTGGTTTAAGGGTGCCACTTTTGCCTTTGAATAAACCAAGTTACTTTCATTTTCACTTGTTAAATAGGCACAACACCCTTAGCTTGTGTGCTGGCATCTGTAAAAATGTGTAGTGTTTGTGATTTCAATCTGTAGCCAGCACATCTTGGTACGTAGATGTCTTGAACTTTGTTCAAGTCTGTGGCTAATTTTTTTCCAATGAAGTTGGTCTTCCACTGAAAGTGGTTCATCCCAATCAATTTTCTTTTTCCATAAGTCTTGCAAAAGGGTTTTGGATCTTATGGTTGCTGGTAAATATAATCCAATGGGGTCGAAACTTTTGGATGATTCTGAAAGCACTTGTCTCTTTGTATCGGCATTTGGATTTAAGTTATAACTCTTTGTGCAAAGAGTGTCATCGTGTTCGGAATTCTGTTTTAAAAAACCAAAGCATTCCAAGTGTTTTCGTGTAATTGTTTGGTTCAATGTTCCCATTGTTGTCTTTTGTTATTTGTTCATTTAATTTAGGAGAATTAGAAAGAGTTTGTACTGTATTCAAACCTCCTACCACTTCAGACTAGTCAATACCCGTAGTTTTAGTGGAGTAAATTTACTCCTCCACAGGTAGATCTGGAGGGCTTGGGGCTTTGAATCCTGTACTGTTTTTGTGTTGTTTGGCCTATGGCCAAGGGAGGCCACAAGACCCTTTTTGTTTGGTCTCTGGCCAAAGGAGGCCACAAGACCCTTGTTGTTTGGTCTCTGGCCAAGGGAGGCCTTAAGACCCTTGTTGTTTGGTCTCTGGCCAAAGGAGGCCACAAGACCCTTGATGAATATGTTGGGCTATGGCCAAGTGAGACCATCAGCCCCTTGATGAATATGTTGGGCTATGGCCAAGTGAGACCATCAGCCCCTTTTGATAAATTTGTTGGGCTATGGCCAAGGTAGGCCAAGGCCCTTTGATGATTTGTTGGGCTATGGCCAAGGTAGGCCATCATCCCTTTTGATAAATTTGTTGGGCTATGGCCAAGGGTAGGCCATCATCCCTTTTGATAAATTTGTTGGGCTATGGCCAAGGGTAGGCCATCAGCTCTTTGATGAATTTGTTGGGCTATGGCCAAGGTAGGCCAAGGCCCTTTGATGATTTGTTGGGCTATGGCCAAGGGTAGGCCATCAGCCCTTTGATGAATTTGTTGGGCTATGGCCAAGGTAGGCCAAGGCCCTTTGATGATTTGTTGGCTATGGCCAAGGGTAGGCCATCAGCCCTTTGATGAATTTGTTGGGCTATGGCCAAGGTAGGCCAAGCCCTTTGATGATTTGTTGGGCTATGGCCAAGGGTAGGCCATCAGCCCTTTGATGAATTTGTTGGGCTATGGCCAAGGTAGGCCAAGGCCCTTTGATGATTTGTTGGGCTATGGCCAAGGTAGGCCAAGGCCCTTTGATGATTTGTTGCTATGGCCAAGGGTAGGCCAAGCCCTTTGATGAATTTGTTGGGCTATGGCCAAGGTAGGCCAAGGCCCTTTGATGATTTGTTGGGCTATGGCCAAGGGTAGGCCATCAGCCCTTTGATGAATTTGTTGGGCTATGGCCAAGGTAGGCCAAGGCCCTTTGATGATTTGTTGGGCTATGGCCAAGGTAGGCCAAGCCCTTTGATGATTTGTTGGGCTATGGCCAAGGGTAGGCCAGGCCCTTTGATGATTTGTGGGCTATGGCCAAGGTAGGCCAAGGCCCTTTGATGATTTGTTGGGCTATGGCCAAGGGTAGGCCATCAGCCCTTTGATGAATTTGTTGGGCTATGGCCAAGGTAGGCCATCAGCCCTTTGATGAATTTGTTGGGCTATGGCCAAGGTAGGCCAAGGCCCTTTGATGAATTTGTTGGGCTATGCGCCAAGGGTAGGCCATCAGCCCTTTGATGAATTTGTTGGGCTATGGCCAAGGTAGGCCAAGGCCCTTTGGAATAGAGTAGTTTGTTTGTACGTGTCACTGTCTAACCATATAAATTTGGCACAAAATTATGTGCACAGAGTCAGAGCGCAGCAATAAAAGCTTTTACTCTCGATCGATCTTGGTTATGTTTAGACAGGTTGTTGTGTTTGAGACACATGAAAGAGTAGTGTGTGTGTGTGTGTATCATTCCTCCGAATCCAGTTGGTCTTCAAAACTTGGATTCACCACTCCAATGAAGTTAATACCCGTAGTTATGAATGAGTAAATGTTGTGTATCCTACAGGTAGGTCTGGAAGGTTTGGGGTTTTGAAGGAATCCAATCTGTTTGCGAGGAATGTTTGTGTCTGTTAATGAAATCTGTTGTGTTTCTTCTTTTAAAAGAAGAATTGGATGTTTGAAGTCGTATGTATATATTTATATACTGTACCGTACGTGTGTGTGTGTAAATGTGTATTTTGTTATAGGGTTTTATTTTTGGGTTTTGGGTTAGGTTATTCAATTTGGCTGAGTAAAGATCCTCAAATGTTGCATTTGAGACCCTTATATCAAGCCTTGTCTGTAATAGGTTGTGCCTATATGTCAAATAGGACTTGAAATAGGTTGGGCCTATATGTCAAATAGGACTTCGGAATAGGTTGGGCCTATATGTCAAATAGGACTTGGTATGCCTATATGTCAAATAGGACTTCGGAATAGGTTGGGCCTATATGTCAAATAGGACTTGAAATAGGTTGGGCCTATATGTCAAATAGGACTTCGGAATAGGTTGGGCCTATATGTCAAATAGGACTTCGGAATAGGTTGGGCCTATATGTCAAATAGGACTTGAAATAGGTTGGGCCTATATGTCAAATAGGACTTCGGAATAGGTTGGGCCTATATGTCAAATAGGACTTCGGAATAGGTTGGGCCTATATGTCAAATAGGACTTGGTATGCCTATATGTCAAATAGGGTTTGAAATAGGTTGGGCCTATATGTCAAATAGGACTTGGAATAGGTTGGGCCTATATGTCAAATAGGACTTGGTATGCCTATATGTCAAATAGGGTTTGAAATAGGTTGGGCCTATATGTCAAATAGGACTTGGAATAGGTTGGGTTGGGCCTATATGTCAAATAGGACTTGGTATGCCTATATGTCAAATAGGATTTGGAATAGGTTGGAATAGGGTCACGAATAGGTGTTAGGTGGGTCTAGGTTTGAATTCGTGCAATTGCTTTAGGTCTTTGTGATGTTACAGTTCGAGTCGAATTTTGTGATGTTACAGGTCTGAGTCGAATTTTGTGATGTTACAGGTCTGAGTCGAATTTTGTGATGTTACAGGTCTGATCGAATGATGTTAATGAGTTTATGAGTAAGTTAAATTGCTGAAATAAATTTTATAACCTACACCACAGGTTCAATTATAAATTTAGTGTTTTTAGTTAGGATAGGCCTTGAGTGTAAAGAGTAAGGCCTACTTTAAGAGGTAGGCCTATTATGTAAGGTAAAGTTAGGCGGGCCTACTAAATAGGCCTATTTGTTGGGGCTACAAAGTAGGCTTATGTTTGAGCCTATTATTTTATAGGACCTCAAATGAGTTAAGCCTGTTAAATTAACAAGGCTTAGTTTTGAGTTTGAAGAGTAGGACCTATTAAATAGGCTTAATGTTGCGGGCCTATTTTTTTAGGACCTAAAATAAGTTATGCCTGTTAAATGAACAAGCCTTTGTTTTCGGTTAGTGTAAAGGTAAAGGAATCGGTTCCCAGTTGCTTAGGCCACCATATGAAAAAACTATAGTGGGGTTACGGTTGAAATTGGGGTTAGGCCAATGAGGTAAGCCTAGCCACTGCGTGTCAGTGTAAATTGTAGAGGGGTTAGTTCCCCATACACAGGGCCACCATGTGAAAAAACTATATAGGGCTATGGGTTGATTGCCTGTGCCCTCATCCGTTGGAAATTTCCAACAGACTTCAGTGGAGGGTTACCGACAAAAGCCCTATGCTTTTTCGTTAGAGAGTTATAAATATGTAGGTTGTTAAAGGACCTTTTTATATTTAAGTGATTACGGTAATTTTAGCGCCGGGAATTGGAAGCCTTATATTAATGAAAACTGAAATTGCCTCACCTTAATTTTGCTGGGTCCTTGGTTTGCTTCGATGTAGGGCGTTACGATCATTTTCGGTGTAGGGCCGCCACGATGGAGTTACGTGGCGAATTTACTTAAGGTAATTAATATAGGCAGTCACTATATAAACCCCTGAAGGAATAGGCCTATCCTTTTATAGTCACTAGGTTTTATATTATAAGGAATTCACTCAGAACTTTAAGGGGGACAAAGACATCCTCCCTGTTTAAAGCTTCGCTGTAACATAAACAGCCCTGAGAGCCGTTCCTTGGTTCTGGTGTATTATTTGCCGTTCTAGCAAAATTTTGTTTTGTCTACTTCTTTTTGGTAGACTAAACAATAAATTGGGTTTTCTTGTTGCTATGTGGGGCTGATTCATACATACAGGTTCTTTGTACGTATGGCAATTCAATTATTTCATTCCCAATAGGCTATGTCGCCAATCCCGAGGCAATTTTGTATAGATATTTAATTCAATTAATTAATAATTTATATTTAATTATGAAATAAATGTACCACATATGATACCATGTTGTGAGTGCGTATAGTTTTTCCATACTTTCCATTCAAGGTAGCTACTTAACATAAGTTTTTGTTATAAACTAGTGGTACTGGTCTCAAGCTAAGCTTTTCAAAATTGCTTTTTTTAATGGATTACAACAGTGGTTATAATAGTTCTGGTGTAAAGACATTTTAAAATATAGCTATGCATCATTCACTGCTGCAAAATAAATAGCTACTGTAAGTTAGTTATTCATACCAGTATATTTAGAAATGAATGAGCAAAAACACTTCAATAAACATACACTGAATAGGATAACTTTTAAAACTAACAGTCACAACCAAGTCCACACACACACATACATTGCATACAAACTTGCTCTTTCCCTGTATAGGGCAACTAACTAACTAACTAGCTAATAAATTTTACAGGACAAGTTTTTTATTTTTTTTTATATAACCTAACTAAATTTTATTTCAAATGAACTGATGAAGAAGCTTATATTGTAGCGAGGGTATAGGCCCTATATTATACTAAAACTTTTGCAGTGAACTTTGTTGGTAAGCATGATTGGTAACCAAAAACCCAAGTGCAAAAACCCACCAAAAACCCTACCCTAACTAGCATCTCACCTTTCTCTCTCATTAGTTCTGTTTCTACCTCCTGAATGATATTTAGGTATTTCAAATTTTTTTTTATGTAAGCCTTTTTTTTATTCAAATGTGTTCTATAAGCTATTGAATCTGAAACGTGTGAACAATGATAAAATAGGCTACCGTATGTATATATAAAAATAAATTATTAAAATGGCATCTGTTCAAAGAGTGACAATCTTTACAGTTAAACTACCAACGTTATTAATTAAACTAGGGGGACCTATGACTAAAAACCCATAATCCACCAAAAACCCAACCCTAACTAGCATCTCACCTTTCTCTCTCCCTAATCTGTTTCTTATTTTACTCCAAACAAAGCCAAAAGTTGAAAAGAAACTACCAAGAGATCCTTGAGAGATTTGCTGCTCTTCCCTTCTTTTATTGCACTTTGCTAGTGATTCCAAACTCTTTTTATTTTTTAATAATATTGTCACCACAGTGATTCCACATTATGGTAAGAGATAATATTTTACAATCTGATTTAAATGAACTAATTAACTGGTCAAAGAAATGGAATATGAAATTTAATATTGATAAATGTAAAGTAATGCATTTTGGAAATCAGAAGGATAGAGTAGATTATTTTATGTGTAGATTAAATTGGAAGAAACTGCCTGTATCAAGGACTTGGGTGTTATTGTCTCTAATGACACAAAAATGAAAAATCAATGAATAGCAGCAAAGAATAAGGCCTCAAGAATGTTAGGTGTCAAAGAGATATGGAGAGTGTTTGGAAGTCTGCGTCAAATTTCGTCAACAAAGTGTCTGAAGAATTGGAGACAAAGTCCAGTGAGTTGGATATTGAAACGGAGATAGTTCGGGAAGATTATTTTCCGGTACAGAGAATAAGGAAACGAAAGGGCATGTCAAGAGAATTGAGTGCAGATGAGCCAATACTTAATGGATAGAAAAAGTTTGAAGTAACTGTCCACAAGATTCTGGACACCATTGTAGAAAGTTTCAAAAATCGGTTTGAAAACAATGGTTTGCTGATCACTGACATGGCTTGCCTGTCTCCAGATCACTTTGGTGAAATGAGGTCAGGACTGCCTGCTGAAGCCATGCAAAGTCTCAGCGAAAAGCTTTAACGATTGATAGAAGAGCTACAAAAGAGCAACTACAGAAAGAACTGGTGCATTAGTTAACAGCTGGGATCGATTGAAAGCTGGACTATCGACGGAATACAAGGCTCGAAAGAAAGAAGCTTCAGGGGCATTGGACAAAGAAGACGAACTTTAGTATGACTATGGGCCGAAGGAAGTTGTATGCAAGCGTTGCCAAAACTGTGCAGTGTGCGTGTTTTATACTCTTGAAAAATTCAGTTTATTCACAGACACTTACAGTGCTATTGGACTTGCTTACCGCTACATGTTTACACTATCTACAACTCAAGTTGCCTGCCTGTGAACGCGCCTTTACGACTCTTAAGTTTGTGAAAAATCGACTTTGAAGTACACTGTCTGCCATTTATTTGGAAGCTTTTCTAAGCTCATTGCTGTGGAAAAAGAGATTTTGCATCGCCTTGACTGTGACATAATAATTGATGCTGTCACTAAGAAAAGTGCCTTATTGCGCAAAAAACTGTGCTTGTGTTGATCATATAGAGATTCGTGTACTTTAGGACTTTCTGCTTTAATTTGATTACGTGTCTCTCTATACACCAACAATTATACAGTAGGGCGGAGTGAAAAACTCATGTTTCGAATTTTCAAATTGGCTAGTGTGGAAAATGTGTGAGTAGTGAGGAAATAAGCTGGTATAAATTTAAAATCATAACATTAATATCTTCAGGTGCCACAATGACCTTCAATATTGAAAAAAATTGAAAAAAGCAGATTTTAACCAATAATTACAGAAGAGTCCACGATGCACAATAGACAAGAATTTATTCACACTTGTATAAAAATAGCTCAGTCAACCTTTAAAAAAAGTTTCTATTCTCTAAAAACAGTTTTCTATAGTCAGCTCACTCAGCTGTCACGTGAGTACCTCGGTTCAGTGTAGCTGTCGCTCTCGTAGCAGGTGGGTGTTCTGTTATTGGCGTTACTCAGATAGTCTAAACTATATTTCTTATATATTTTGCATTTCTGTATTGTGTTGCCCTAAGTTTGCCATGTACTATTAACTGAAATTAACGTATAATTGATATTAGCTCTTTCTTTTTCAGATTTGTATACTTTCAAAATGTCTCGAGTTTGTGCAAAATCAACCAGGGCCTCAACTGAGTGCCCCATGTTTGGTATGGGGAAGATTTGTGGCACAGGAATCTTCCTACATACGAAGGAGTTTTTAAATATTACTTGTTTGTAAGAAACGATTTGAAACAGAATACTAATAAAGATCCTTCAATATCTCAAATATTAGAACAAGTTGTTGATAAATTGAAAACAATTTGGGAAAGTGCTTCCGTCCCAATTCTGTCAGACAGGCGAATTGAAACAATGTTCAGAAGCTACCACGAAAGTATCGTGTCATTATGAAGCCATACCAAAGCAGAAAAAATTCTGAAGCTTACAAAGCAAAGATTGATATGTTCAAAAAAGAAGCACACACGAAACTTTTTGACATTGCAGCGTGCAAGTGCAAAGTACTAACACAATGTTCTTGTCCCAAAGAAAAACGGTTCCAAAGGAAGAAGTGACGTTCCTCTTAGATCAAAGGAGTGAAAGAAAACTGTTTATTGATAGAGTAGATATTACACTCTCAAAGAAAAAAGCATCTACGTTGCTAAGAAAGCAAAAAGAAGCTGTGAGGCTCACCAAAGAATCTTCACAGGAGAAATTGCAGGATACAAATGTTGAATTATCATCATCGACATCAAATAGTGAAAGTGAATCTGGCGAAATATCAGACGATACATTTCCAGAGCCAGTTAGCTCGAACAACCTGAAGAACAATTATTCAAGAAAAGGAAAACTACAAATCTACCTGCAGTGGCTACTGCTTGTGACAGGACTGCAGTTTCAGATCGAGCTGCAGCATTCATTGTTAGTGCAGTATTGCAAGATATTGGAGAAGTTTCTATTGACAATACATCTGAAGTAGTGGATAGGAGTAAAATCAGAAGAGAAAGACAAAAGAAGAGATCAGAAATTATGAAAGATCAAAATCAGGTCCCAATCAGAGGAATCTATTTTGATGGTCGAAAAGATTCTACACTCTTCCAAGAAAAAAAAGAGTCCAAAGTATATCAGAAGAAGGTAACAGAAGAACATATCACTTTAGTGAGAGAGCCTGGTTCAGATTATTTGGGCCATTATTCTGTGAATTCTGGATCAGCTGAAGAAATATGTAAAGGAATGTTTGAGTATATTGGAAATAATGACATGAACCTGGAAAACCTTGTTGCCATTGGATGCGATGGTGCAGCAGTCAACACTGGAGAAAAGGGAGGCGTTATAAGGCTTATAGAATTGAAGCTGAAGAAGCCAGTTCAACATTTAGTGTGCCAGCTCCATGCCAATGAATTGCCATTACGCCATTTAGTTGCAAAGCTGGATGGAAAAACATCTGGCCCCCGCGGATTCACCGGTCCTATTGGCAGGGAATTAGAGAACTGTGAGAGTCTTCCTATTGTCGAGTTTGAAAGGATTCATGCTGAAGAACCAACTGTAGACTGTGAAGATCTTAGCACCGACCAAAAATATCTAATTGATATTCATCAGGCCATAACAAAGGGATATTGCTCTCCAGATCTTGCTCATCGTAGTCCAGGCAAAATGGCACATTCACGATGGCTGACTACAGCAAATCGTTTGCTTCGTCTATACGTTTCAACTGTAAGTCCATCTGAGAACCTCATGAACATTGCTTCTTTTATAATGAAGGTCTACATCCCAATGTGGTTTTTTATTAAGCAAAGTACGTCTTTTGTCAATGGCTCAAAACATGTTTTCAAAACTATTGAACTAACAAGAACACTGAATGACGAAGTAAAGGATATTGTAAACCCTGTCATACAAAGAAATGCATTTTTTGCAAATCCAGAAAATATTCTAGCATCAATGATTCATGATGACCGCAGCGCCATAAGAGAATTAGCGTGGAGGCGAATAAAGAAAGCAAGGCAAACAAACAAGGAAAAAGTTGTGAGGCGTTTCACAGTACCTGTTATTCAATTTGAAGCTACTGATTATACTGATTTAATTAATTGGCAAAAATGCATTGTCACTGAACCACCTGTGACAAGACACCTGACAGAAAATGAGATTGAAGAATTCATAGAAAAGAAGAGTACCCCCTCCATTCGAGAAATTCCCTTGTCATACACAAGTAGTAGAAAGAATGGTAAAATTAGTGATTGAAGCATCATCAAAAGTATTTGGATTGAACGTGCGAGATGGCTTCATAAGATCAACACTTCAGTCACGTAAAAAAATGCCATCTTTCGAAAGTAAAGCTGAATATAAAGTTTAAATAAAACGTTAATAGAAAAAAACATGCGCAAGGATGGGTGGTTGGGAGGGCATGGGTGGAGCTCGACACGCAGCCACCTCCTCGTGGTGAGTTCTGGATTATTTAGATCATTAATCAAAAGAACATTGATCTAAATAAACTAAGAGATGCGTAATTCAGTAACTATTTTGGTAATTGGAACACTTAATATATAATAATAACAAGTTTCAGTTATTGTACTAATGCAAAATATAAGAAAATCATTATATTTCACTTTTTTCGACGGCTTTGTGGCACCTGAAGATATAATTTCGCAGGACTAATATTTATGCACAGTCATTATCTATAGCACCCACATATTTTCCGCACTAGCCATATTTGAATTTCGGAAAAAAGTTTAAAAACCTCATTTTCGATCCGCCCTATTATACAGGGCTATTGAAATTTATTCACCTGATTTCAAATGAGAATATTTTTTAATGTTACAAATACAGAGTGATTTGTGATACATCAACCAAAAGAAAAACTGTCTAAATTTTTTCTCTCACCTCATAAATGCTCTATGTGACTTTCCCTAGTTACACGAGCAACGTCGACACGATAGTCGAATTCCTCCCATACTCGCTCCAGCATGTCCGTTGTCACTGACTCTACGGCAGTAACAATGCGAATGTTTCCTCGAACTGCCGATACCACCGACGGATGCTCTGAGCACCCGGTGGATCTATTCTGTAACGTCGACGAAACTCACGCTGCACTGTGACTACCAATTTACAGCTCGAAAACTGCAACAACAAAACGCCTTCTGCTGTGAGGACGCCATTTTCACACTGACTTTTTGTTGCTAGGCTAGGCCACGGCGTGACTTTGGAGCCCTCTCGCGGTGATCTTATAAAACTTGGAGATTTCCTCTTTCATGTGATGTATGCCCAGTTGATGCACGGTTGATAGGTACGGAAGTATTCTCAGTTAAAAACGGATGGATAATTTTAAATAGCCCTGTACTTAAATGCACTTGTGGTTGTACTTGTACAAATACTGTATGCTACGTCTACGAGTATTTCAAGCTTTCAATCTGTCCTTTTTGCGATTAGTCATATACATCATGCAATAAAAATTCAATTACGTAAAAGATATCTGTTTTACTGTTATTAAATTTTTAAAAATTGAATAATGAATAAGCTAGATACGATGAGCATAAATAGGATAAATAAATTTTAGGCAAATTTTAGGGCCGGTACAACTGGAGGTCCCGGGCCGGTTTCAGTGACCTAATCCGCCCCTGGGTGTTACCCATTCAACTACGGATGTTACCATCTACAGGGCGTTCAAAAAGAAACGCAACCCATTGGAGAATGCACATATCTCTGTAACCTAACCTTTTGCTTTTCTATTTTGGTTGCGTTTCTTTTTAAACACTCTGTATTTCATATTCGGCGCCATTTTAATTTTTATATTTTTAGGAAGCTCTTATGTAGATAAAATAAAGTTGGAGAAATTCAGAACAGAAATTAAATTTTGAGTAATAACGATGTAATGGAAAAAATTAAACTTCGCTTTACTTTCTCTAATTACTGGGAAAAAAGAAATGAAAACGAGTTTTCAAATAAATATAAATCGTTTTCTTTTTCCTTCTTTTAAGAACAAACGAATTCGTTGTTGGAAAGTTCTTAATAAAAAACAAGTGTATATATATATATATATATATATATATATATATATATAGTGTGTGTGTGTGTATGTATATATAATATATATATATGTATATATATATATATATATATATATATATATATATATATATATATATATATATATATATATATATATGTTAAACACAGACCGTGCATGGAACAAGGAACTCTTCTGGAAAATTATATCCACTATACTGTAGTTCGAATAAGTAATGATAAATGACAAATACTATAGTTTTTTCTTTTTCATGATGGAAAGCCCAACGTGGGCACCGGGTTACTCGCAAAGAGGCCCCAAAATATAGCTTCCCTCACCAGCTATCAACAAAGCTGATACGACCCTATCTGCTTTGTAGATAGCTGGTGAGGGAAGCTATATTTTGGGGCCTCTTTGAGAGTAACCTGGTGCCCACGTTGGGCTTTCCATCATGCAAAAGAAAAAACTATAGTATTTGTCATTTATCTTACTTATTCGAACTATAGTGGATGTAATTTCCCAGAAGAGTTCCTGAGGCGTAACTCGTCAATATTATGAATATTTTCACCTGGTGTATAAACTTTTGATTTTAAAGCTTCCCAAATGCTATAATCGAGAGGCATAAGATCTGAACTATTGGGAGGCCACATGTTCAGCTCAATGAAATTGGGTGTTTCTCGTTCCAGATACGCGATTGTACGCTTCGCCCTGTGTGCAGGTGCTCCATCTTGCTGGAAAGTGAAATTATTTCCACTAATATGACGAAGATCATCCAAATACTGTGGAAGGATCTGGATACAATAATATTCTGCATTGATTTCGGCTTGTGGCTGAATCACAACAATTCTTGTTTTGCCTAATTTTGAGACGCAAGCTCCTACCATAATGCAAGGCGAAAAGTTAGATGTTTCCTTTATTAACCGTTCGGGTGCAACATCACGTTTCCTTGCAACATTTGCGTATACCCGATCGTTTTGTTGGTTAATCGGTGGTACAATGTGAAATAATTTCTCATCAGAGAACCACAGTCTTCTAACTGAGTTACCTGGAATCTGTTTATCAGGCTTTGTACACATGTCATCCGCCTAACCTCAATGACATCGGTTAGACTTTGCCCTGATATACGTTTATAAGCTTTTAAACCCAAATCGTGTTTCACAATATTTCTAACACTACTACGATTTATACCGGTTTCTTTTTCAATTTCCCTCGGTGACATGTGCGTTCCTGGTTTACCTTTCTAACTTAAGATACAACTTTACACTAAGTCAATATTTGCCTGAGTTCTTGCACTTTTGAGACGACCACTTCCATCACGTCTCTTAAATCTCCAGTTTCATCAACCTTTCTAGTGATATACTGAACTGATTCAGTCCACGGTTTATTTGGGAACATTTGTATCATTCTTCTGGCGCCCAGACCTTGGCCAATTCTTAGATTCTTTATAAGCATTTCGTCTTCTTTACTGTATTTAGGCATTTTTGCACTTATTTTAGAGATCGTAGTTATATTTTACTTTCTGAAATCTGAAATAATAGAGAAAAATAGAAGTAAATGTTATAGCAATCGTATAAAAGGGTGTATTTAAAAGTGAGAAAATTTTAAGTTTATTGGATCATTATCATGTGCAAAAACAGCTTGCAGATCTTCATCATTTTTTTTTGCCCACCTTGTGTGTATATATATATATATATATATATATATACTGTATATATATACACACTGTATACTCTCTCTCTCTCTCTCTCTCTCTCTTTATATATATATATATATATATATATATATATATATACCTTGCAACCTTGCAACCTTGCAAAGGTTCCGCGCGATGATTTCTCATTTCGCGAAGGTCAAGCTTGTCGCCCCTCCTCTCGTATATATATATATATATATATACTGTATATGACACGCAAAATCGTGGAGCGTTCCACAATTTTTATGCGCCACGGTGGTGTAATGGTTAGCATCGCTGTGACTACGAATCTTCCAGTCCTGAGTTCGATTCCCGGGGATGGCAGTTCACCAAGCTGTTCATCTTTCCCTATAAAAAAAATTGGTTCGTAGATAAATGGATACCCAGGTAGACTAGTGGTTAAGACGCTGGACTGCTAATCGGGAGTTTGTGAAAACTATGATGTACTATACACAGACTTTGCTAAAACGTTCGACAAGTGTGACCAGGGAATCATAATACATAAACTGAAATATATGGGAATAACAGGAAAAGTAGGGAAATGAATATATAATTTTCTCAGTGAGCGGCGGCAAGTCGTTACAGTACAAGGAGTATCTTCATCAGAATCAAAGGTCCTCAGCTCAGTACCACAAGGAACAGTATTAGCTCCACTACTCTTCATAATCATGCTAACTGACATAGGTGAGGACGTTACCAGACGTTACCAGGACGTTACAGCGCAGTAACATCCTTTGCGGATGACACAAAGCTCAGTAGAAAAATAAGAAACCCAGAAGACATAGGATCTCTACAAACCGACATAAACAGAGTTTACAAGTGGACGGAAGACAACAATATGAAGTTTAACACCGAGAAATTTCAGCTATTGCGGTACGGAAAAACAGACCTAAAATCCATGGAATATTATACCCCAAATGGACAGGAAATTCAGAGAAATTCCAGAGCAAAAGATTTAGGGGGTTGTAATGACAGAGGATGCGAAATTTGAAACACAAAATAAGATAGCAGTAAACAGAACAAAGAGAATAACGGGACAGATATTGAGAACCTTTAAACGAAGGGATAGGAATGTAATGATTCCTCTACTGAAAACCCTGATCATATCCAAATTGGAATACTGCTCCGTCCTAACATCCCCATATAAAAAAGAAGACACAAGACAGCTGGAAGGGATCCAGAGAAGCTTCACAGCCAAGATCAATGGGTGCAAAGAACTAAATTACTGGGAAAGGTTACGCGAACTAGACCTATATTCACTGGAAAGGAGAAGAGAGAGATACTCCATTATTTATACTTGGAAAATAATGGATCTTACTCTCTACCCTATAACTCCCCAAACAACGGTGGAAGGTAGAAACGGTAGACTGTGTCGTATTCCCAAATTGAAGGCGAGACAGGGACCATCCTTAACCCTGAAAGAAAATAGTTTTGTAGTGAGAGGACCAAAACTGTTTAATCAGTTGCCCAAAGACCTAAGAAACACGAAGGGAGTTGCAGTGGACATCTTCAAAAGAAGACTAGACGCCTGGCTGAGAACAATCCCCGATGAGCCGGGCGTACCTGTCTATGTGAGGTGGAGAGCACAAGAATCCAACTCACTACTTCACCAGGCCAACTCGAGAGGAGGGGCGACAAGCTTGACCTCCGCGAAATGAGAAATCATTGCGTGAAACCTTTGTAAGGTTGTAAGGTAAGTCAAGGTGTGTGTATATATATATATATATATATATATATATATATATATATATATATATATGGTGGAGCTTTAATAATATTTTTTTCGATAATTCAGCACCGCAGTAGGAATTTTTAATTACAAAACTTTTAAGAATTATCTGTCTTTTTATTATAGTTTTTTAAATTTGTGGCATTTCTCTTGTAGCTCTTTATTTTTACCTAACCTTATAGGACCGATGCGGAACTTGATCGTGTTATGGAAAGGGGAATAAATGATATGGATGCTTCTCCGCACAGCCAACCCAGTGACCTGAATACAGAAGTCGAGGTATTGACTCACATCCGGTATTTTCATTTATTAATGGTAGAAAACATGTACAAAGCGGAACCAGTGTCCGTTAAATAAGTCTCAGTGGGCTCCAGTCCCGTTGCAGGCAGACGATGTCTTAGCACTCGAAAACTGTCAGGATATCTCCTAATGGTTACAATTTGCTGTTAGTCTCACCTAGCTTTATTCTGAATTTTTCTACAACGTAAAAATTAATCCAATTATGTTTTTAATTATTGTCTGTTTCCATCGTGATTATTTTGGCACATATATATATATACCTTACAACCTTACAAAGGTTCCACGTGATGATTTCTCATTTCGCGAAGGTCAAGCGTGTCGCCCCTCCTCTCGAGTTGGCCTGGTGAAGTAGTGAGTTGGATTCTTGCGCTCTCCACCTCACATAGCCAGGTACGCCCGGCTCATCGGGGATTGTTCTGAACCAGGCGTCAAGTCTTCTTTTGAAGATTTCCACTGCAACTCCCTTCTTGTTTCTTAGGTCTTTGGGCAACTGATTAAATAGTTTTGGTCCTCTCACTACAAAACTATTTTCTTTCAGGGTTAAGGATGTTCCCTGTCTCGCCTTCAATTTGGGAATACGACACAGTCTACCGTTTCTACCTTCCACCGTTGTTTGGGGAGTTATGGGATTCAGAGTAAGATTAGGGACTAGTTTCTCCATTATTTTCCAAGTGTAAATAATGGTGTATCTCTCTCTTCTCCTTTCCAGTGAATTTAGGTCTAGTTCTCGTAACCTTTCCCAGTAATTTAGTTCTTTGCACCCATTGATCTTGGCTGTGAAACTTCTTTGAATCCCCTCCAGCTGTCTAATGTCTTCTTTTTTATATGGGGATGTTAGGACCGAGCAGTATTCCAGTTGAGGTATTATCAGGGTTTTCAGTAGAGGGATCATTACATTCCAATCCCTTCGTTTAAAAGTTCTCAATATCTGACCCGTTATTCTCTTTGCTCTGTTTACTGCTATCTTATTTTGTGTTTCAAATTTCGCATCATCTGTCATTACAGCCCCTAAATCTTTTGCTCTGGAATTTCTCTGGAATTCCTGTCCATTTGGGGTATAATATTCCATGGACTTTAGGTCTTCTCTTTTTCCGTACCGTAGTAGCTGAAATTTCTCGGTGTTAAACTTCATATTGTTGTCTTCCGTCCACTTGTAAATTTTGTTTATGTCGGTTTGTAGAGATCCTATGTCTTCTGGTTTTCGTATTTTTCTACTGATCTTTGTGTCATCCGCAAAGGATGTTACTGTGCTGTCTCTGGTAACGTCCTCATCTATGTCAGTTAGCATGATTATGAAGAGTAGTGGAGCTAATACCGTTCCTTGTGGTACTGAGCTGAGGACCTCTGATTCTGATGAAGATACTCCTTGTACTGTAACGACTTGCCTCCGCTCACTAATGAAATTATATATCCATTTCCCTACTTTTCCTGTTATTCCCATATATTTCAGTTTATGTATTATGATTCCATGGTCACATTTGTCGAACGCTTTAGCAAAGTCTGTGAATAGTACATCATAGTTTTCATTACTTTCAAGTGAATCAATAATGTTGTTGTAGTGTTCCATTAGTTGTGACAGGCATGATCTGCCTGACCGAAACCCGTGTTGGTTATCATTGAACTTTTTCTGAGTTTCCAAAAAGTCATAGATTTTCTGTCTAACAATTCTTTCAAATATTTTGGTGAGATGAGATGTAAGCGACACTGGCCTATAGTTTTTGGCCTCGGATCGATCTCCTCCTTTATATATTGGGACTATGTTCGCGCTCTTCAGGATGCCCGGTATTTCTCCCGTGTTTAATGATCGCCTCCATATCCAGTATAGGGGCTCAGCGATTGCATTCTTTTAGTTTTTGATCAGTGTGGCATTCCATTTATCCGGTCCTGCCGCTGAGTGTGTTTTTAGTTTCCCTATGACTTGTGCAATATCCTCCGTCGTAAAGTCGAAATCCGTTATACTTTCCCCTTGTGGTTCTTCTTCAAAGAACGCGTTTCTATCGCATATCAGTTTGTCAGTTTTTGGGATACTGAAAGATGATCCATACTGAGCTTTTAATATTTCAGATACTTCTGTTAGATCATCAGATAAATCACTGTGTATATATATAGATATGTATATATATATATGTATATATATATATATATATATATATATATATAGTATATATATATATATATATATATATATATATATATATATATATATATATATATATATATATATATATATATATATATGGTGGAGCTTTAATAATAATTTTCTCGATAATTCAGCACCGCAGTAAGATTTTTAAATTACCAAAACTTTTAAGAATTACACTGGGTAACAAAATTTGAAAAATGTTCTATTTATTGTGATTTTCTGTCGTTTCTTAATGATTTCTGGGCGCTGATTCCAAAAATGATATTGGTTTTGCTCTATCATCAACCGTTTCAAAAATATAGATTATCACACTTTTCATGTGGCAAAGTATATAAAGAAGGCTAACATAAATATTTTCTGAAAATTGGAAATTAATGTTTATTGAGCCAAAATTGTTTGACAAACCCAAAATGGCGCAAAGGATATAATATATATCATGAGGAGAACCGATAAAAGAATAACAAGCCTCGTTATGCAGTGTGCGTTCCTTAAAAATGCACTGAAGAACGCGACTTCCGCGTATGAACATTCTTATCCTTTCTGATCAGCGACCATACGTAGTCTCCCATCATGGAAGCATCCCAATGGCCCTGGTACCTTTTCTCCATCGTTTGAATATCTTGATGGAATCTTTCGCCATGTTCTTCACTCACATCGCCCAGGTTATCACGAAAAAAGTCTAGGTGTGAATGCAGATAGTGTAATTTTAAAGACATACGGCCCCCCATTTTGCCATAGCACTTAATCAAGTTTGACACTAAGTCCTTATAGTTTGGTGCTTTATGGTTTCATAAAAACCCAACCTCACGAACCACATCACGGAAAGCACACCAAGCCCCTTTTTCGATCAGAGTCATCTTGGTTTCAAGGTTCTTTGAATTCAACAGCGCCTTGACTTTTGGTCCTACAAAGATGCCAGCCTTGACTTTGGCCTCAGAGAGTTTAGAGAACATGACCCGAATCTGTTCGAAAACTTCCCCTCCAAAATCTAACGCAGTTACAAACTGCTTAATTAGACCCAACTTAATATGGAGAGGTGGTAGCAGAACTATGTCAGGCTTCACAAGAGGTTCCCTGAGTACATTGTACTTTCCTGGTTGCAGTCCTTCACGTGGAGGCCACTGAACTGTTTTATAGTGCTCAGTTGAAGCCCTGCTATCCCACAGGCAAAGAAAACATGAATATTTAGTAAACCCTCCTTGTAAACCTAACAGGAAACCAATCATTTTGAAATCACCACACACGTCCCAGTTATATTGTTCATACCTGATTTGAGTGACCAGTTGTTTGACATTTTCATAGTTCTCTTTCATTTGAACAGAATGTGCAACTGGTATAGATGGATATTTGTTCCCATTGTGGAGTAGAACAGCTTTTAAACTCCGAGTTGAACTGTCAATAAACAGGCGCCACTCTGAGGGTATATGTGTTAACCCAATAGCTGTGAATAGACCATTAACCTCGCTGCAATAACAGAGAGAGCCATTGACATCGTAGAACCTTGAAAACTCTTCATGCCGCTTTCGGTATACAGTGCTCTTGGAGTCTTCTCCAAGCAAATTCCACTCCTTGAGTCTGGAGGTCAGAAGCTCAGACCCTGATTTCGTCAGACCCAAATCTCTAATTAAGTCGTCCAATTCCCTCTGATTTGGAAAGTGAGGGTTTGTACTGAAAGTTACTGTATATTCTTCATCATGACTGTCCTCACCAGCCGACATCTCAGATGAGCTAGCTGCATCCTCATTTTTAACCTGCAAAGCAAAGAAACAAAATATAGGCATAGCTATATATGTAGAAGAGCATCAGCACTAAGAAAAATCAACACATAATGACCCACAGTCTGTAAATACAGAAGGTAAAGTAATGGATAGATACCTGTTCTGGTGGACGTGGTATTGGAAGACCATCGCCATGTGGTACAGGAGCTATGGACGACGCTATGCTTGGATACTGAAGAGTCTGCCTTCCTTTAACCTTCCTGTACTTAGAAACATCTACCATGCAGTAGTAGCAATCGTCGTAGTGGCTCTTTGGTTCTCTCCATATTCTGGGTACCGCAAAGGGCATTGCCTTGCGTACTCCCAGCAGTCACCCTTCAAGTGTGGAGCGGCAGCCTCCACAGATCACATGGGCTGCCCAGGGCCTATCTTGATCACCCATAGGCATACCAAAATAGAGCCGATACGCGATCCAGAACTTGGTGCCTTTCACAATCTTGTGCGATACTTGCTTGGGGCCTATGTAATACCCACAAACGTAGCAGAATATATCCGGCGAGTGTTTACAAGCTCTAGTTGCCATTCTCTTTACCAAACTGTACTACAGTAATCATAACCTGTAGATATAGAGAGAAGAGTTATTAAATCTGCAACAGATTACAGATTCCAGAAAAAAGATGTATTCACAACACTGAAATAATGTTCGCAATAAAAAACGATCGATAACACTCAAATCGTCAGTACAGAGAAGCACAGAAACACAGTACCTCAGTGCTGGTAACCATCAGACAAACAACCTGCTTTCTTTGTGTGCTCACACTTACTGACTTCTCAGACTCTGCGCTCTTCTTTATATAGCACAGTGGAAGTTTCGGGCAATTTCTAGAGCAAGAAACTGTCAACGAACCTCCGGATTGTTCTTAACAATTCCTGATTATTCTGATATTGCTGCGCCCATAATAACATTATACTGGTAAAACATGAAAAATGGATTATCTCTGAAACCATTGATGATACACACAAATCAAGGTCAGATTTGGACTCAGCGCCCACAAATGCATATAAAAACATAAAAAATTATATATAAACAGAATCAGTGTTACACAGTGTTATCTGTCTTTTTATTATAATTTTTTAAATTCGTGGCATTTCTCTTGTTGTAGCTCTTTATTTTTACTTAACCTTATAGGACTGACGCGGAACTTGATCGTGTTATAGCTACTTTTGATGAAAGGGGAATAAATGATACGGATGCGGAACCAGTATCCGTTAAATAAGTCTTAATGGCTACATTTTACAGTTACAAATGTATATACAACCTTACACAATATAGATATACACTTTTACACAATACAGCGGGTGCTAACATATGGAAACCTTTTTTTTATTTGTCTGCATACACTTTTATCATTCATCTCTGTGTTGCACAAATCGAATAATTTAAAAAAAATTATAAATCCCTTCACGTGACATGTGCAGGAGAAATGAAATGCAATACAAACCGCACGTTTCACTATAATATCCTTGAAAACGGTATGGGTTCCATACAATCTCAGGTACATGTAAGAGTGCGATAAACTGCACAACCACAGAATCATTCCAGGGCTGAAAGCGGAGTGAATCAAAATAGTACATTCTTTCCCTATTTTAAAATAGATTGTAAACCAATGAATCCTCTCACCCCCAACAATGTCGGTGTTAACGATAATCCCGTACCAGTTTCTCGTACTTGGCAGCTTCAATATTTCATTCTTCGCAAACACACCGATAAATTTTGAGCGTGTGAAACGGTCACTTTTCACTACTCTCTGGAGTGTATTCGCATCCATTTTAAAAGTCTGTGACCACGTTCCTGAAACGATCAACTTCTATGAGTGCCTGTGATTCGAGGTACACGAGTACACTTATAGGCGCGTCTATAGGCTTGGCAAATAACAACCTGACTGAGATATTCCCACTCTGCTGTGGACTTAAATGCGTATTTGCACCAGCAGACAAGTCAAATGAATAAATGTTAAATTCTTCGACAAATTCTTTCTGCGTTACACCAAACCCAAGTTCGTCACAGGCGCCTGTATTATGAGCCAGACTGCTATATGCTCTTGGCAGAGCGGGAACACAGCGTCTGATGAGTAGTCCGTAATCATGGTCCCTCCCAAAGCGATGCCATTTACGTATAGAGTAATATTTTTAAGGCTGAAATTCTCGAATTTAAAGGCACTCTTTTTCTATTTTCCATTCGTCGGGGCGTGGTCCTGCATGCCGATTAATATCCTTTTAGGTAGGACTCCAAGAGCCACGTTTTCTAGTTGCTTCGAGGCCAGCCCGGCGGGAAACGTATATAGTTTGATCTGTACCCTGTTAATTGGGTATTTTACTGTGGCGTGTATTAAGTCTTTCTCAATTTCTATTTGTTTCGGGGAACTTAATTTCACTCGGCATATATGCAAATACGTCTCCATGATGTGAATCACAACGGGTTTCGCACCCTCTTCTTGATCAGACTCCAGATTTATACAGATCTCAGGAATCGTGCGGGTAAGCTTCAATTTCATATCTACCACGTTCATAAGCAGTTTCTCCTGGAATGTGAAATCTGTATGGAGACGTCCAAAACATTCGTATATCTTTTTTTTAGAATTTTTAAATTTATCCTCTATACCATTTTCATCTTTAGTATGGTAATACCCCTCGGCGGTTAAAAAGGTGTCCTTCGCTTCTTTTGAAAAGTTGAGGACATTTTCCAGATAGGCTCGTAGGTGGTAGTACCCCGTTCCTGCCGAGATGTTAACCTGGTTTAAATACACCTCACACTGGCTGAATATGGAGTGTAAAAAGTTGGTTTCAGGGTAGGCAGAGTAACTATCATCGCAGTCCGTTCCATCAGAATGGGCTATACGCAGTTTAGCGTACATGTGCATGCAGCTCGGGTCAAAAAAGTAAGGGCCTGAGCTGGGTATCACGAATTCTATAGGGGCACTGGGCGAACTAATTGTGTTTAATGGGTTAATTGTAATAAAGTCGCTATGCTCAATAGAGACCTGAGTGGGGGGCATATCAAAGAGGGACAGTTCCGATTTACAGCATTGTGAACTACACGGATGGATGAAACGCGCCATGACGAGTCAGAAATAGTGCCACCTCCCTCGACACTACTCGTGAGAGTAGTGTCCTCAGTTTATATCAGTTAAAAAATGATCAGCCATAGGTTTCATACGCTTAGAGCACTTCTTTTTTTATTTCCTTTTACGTTTAGCGCCACGTGATGGTAACCCCTTCTTCCTGGCAGATCTCTTCTTTCCGCCACCACGCATTTTTCTCTTTGCATCTTTGATGATTTCGTCCCGTGTACGTTTTAAATGTTTTTTAGAGCTTCTTTAGGCTTAGTTCCACCCATTATGTCTTCTGCCGCGTTAAAACCTGTTTGTAACGCCTTCCGCCCTAGGTACCTGGCACCCCTCTTCAACAGTGGGACAGCGGTGCGTAGTATGGATGAAAAAATGGATCCAAGTCCACTCCCACGCTGGTATCTCACTCCTCGGTAGACTGTGAATGGCCTTCGAGTCATTATAAACGGCGAAAGTGTAGTTTCACTGTTAAGCTCCCATCACCGAATGGGAAATTTTTTCCCTCAATCGTTCTTATATATATCGAGATGTTGGTTAATAGATTAGTCGCAACATTCACATAATGGGGCTTGTCATATGTAATGCTCAAACTTTTCCCTCTATGGTTGGGGATGTGTGCAATGCGCAGCAGGCGCGCCTGGGTGTCCCCAACAAATTGGTGCTCTACGATATTGCTGTAAATATAGCACATGGGGGGCGGAGAGCTTTCACCCAATTTCTCCATCTTCAATTGATACCTTAAGCTGGACAAGTCATGCTGTGCCTCGTGAAAGGTATCTCTTTGGAGAGCTGCTATATCGGCCCTCAGCCACAATTGTGAACAGCTCTTTATCTTTAATATTTCTACTAAGCGTTGACTTTAACTTCAATGTGCATGCAGGCGTGTCTATGTTTACGACTTCAAAAAGTAAATCGTTTGTCAGGTACGACTTTTCAAGACTCTTGTTTAACCCCGTCACAATGTCCATGGCTGTATCATAATGCCCGATTCCTAGCGATACATTTGTGCTATAGTACCGTTCCTCACCGAACAGGACTGAACGCATAGTATTGTCTAAGGTTATGCCTAATTTTTCGCACTCATCGATTCTTCTAAGGATCAGAAATATGATTTGCTCATTTTCAAGAGTTAAAAATTTGGTGGCTAACTGGAGTTCACATAAGCCCACCTCATACGAATCACGCTCCAATTCAATGGGTCCGTGGAGTTCTGTCACAAAGTTGGCGAGGGTGTTGTTAGGATGTACAGACAGAGAAGAAGAGAGGACGGGAGTGTGACATAGAAGTGGCTAGGCGCCATGTTGCATACTAATTAAGCTTCATTATTGCAGCAGCTTTTATATAGGTGTTGAAGCTTTCTGGGTAACCCAGCCATTTCACCAGGTACATTTTTCTCTTTCCTGAACCTTTGCTGCCTAAAATTTTTTCAATTTTAAACACTTTTTCCTAAATTAAATGTCACTTTCTGCAACTCCTCGCGGTAAAAGCCTCCAGCGATCTCTTCCCCATTCAAATCTTCAACGTAATACATCATTATCTCACCTTTAGGTCTCATAGCACGAACTTTAAAAATCTCACGTGTCCATCCTTGCTCAAATCCCTTCGCGAATTTATTTCCCGAACGTGATAGCCTTACATAATCATTGATTTTGAAATGTGTAGAGTGTGGTGGCGGTGCTCCATCTCTTCTCACCTCTGGCAGCGCACCTCTTTCTAAAACTTCGTTAGGCGTTGTGCCAATCGTACGTGGTGTGAACGGTTGTATGATGAAGCCAATGAACCGAGAACGTTTATATATCTGTATGTGTTTTTATGTGTAAAATAGCGATGCATGCGCTCCTTTATGGTACGTTGAACTCTTTCAGCTAAAGAGGCCTTATGTATAGAACTGCTAGTGTAGTAACTGATATTAAACTCTGTCAGCATGTTCTGAAAAGCGCGTATAAATTCTTTCCCCATATCCGTACAAAAATAGCCAGGAACCCTTTCTTCTTTTAACATCAACGTTTTGGTCGCTTTAGCAACTGTTTCAGGCGATTTATTTTTCAGGGGAATTAGCCACAGATATCTAGAGAATACATCTATTATGAATAGGATGTAGCGGTATCCGTCATTATACACTGAATATCTTTGCATGTCTGTTAAATCCGCCTGCCAAATAGAGTCAATCGAATCCGCGGTTGTCTTGGCCGTTTTAAACCTTTTTCTCACCGGTTTATGAAGTGTATAAGCATCCTGTTCCCGCAAAAACCGCTCAACATCTTTTTTCCTTACACCGTAAACACCTCTGTACAGTCTATTAACGCCACCATAGGAGGCGGGGTTAGAAATGTCATAATAGCGTTTACTTAATATGTTAGCCATTTGCGTATTTTAGAGACACGTGGATAAGGTTGGCCGTTTGTTCTCTTCTCTCTTTCAGAGACGCTGCTGCTGGGGGCGATGGCGTACTCAGTTGTGACACATGCGAGACTTGATCCAAGTCTTTTAACCTATTCAGATTACCTATCAATGTTTTGGGGACATTTATTTGTTGTAGTCTTGCTTTAATATGCTTCCATCCTGTTGGCGAGGGTCTGTCCCACTTTCTCACCAGATCATGAACAATATCAACGATATTGGATCCTTGTACCCTTGTTCCTTCAACAATGACCTCGCCTGTATCGGCCCACTGTATGATGGGGTCCTCACTCAATAGATTATAAAGACTTAAGCCTTTATTCCTCAATGTATGTGGGAGGCTGTTTTTTAGCACATGTTCGATGTGTTGTGTTCCGTTGTTCTTTGGTTGGTCATCTCTAACGTCGGGGCCAGGTCCTGTGTCGCCATGCTCAGCACTACTCGCGCTGTGCCTAATAACCACGGGGAGCTCTGTAGGATTCTTATAATCTTCGTACTCATGAAGAAATTTCTGCAAAGCCTCTTGGTACAAGATCCTTTTCTCATCAGGTGACTTTTCACTGTTTAATAGGGCTAGCAACTCGCTTTCCATTCTTTTAAGCCTACTTTTACGGGGTTCTAGAGCCGTGTCTGGAATCTTTGAACTTTGCAATGAAGCATACACCTCGTGCGGAATCACAACCACCTTCTTCATTATATTAATCTAGTCAGTAAAGGACCCAAAACTGAAAATAAGATGGGTAGGAATGATCCTCCTCTTTGTACAATAATCGCTTTTTCTTACCCACAGTTTGACTTTTATGAGCGAGCGCTCGTATTATGTTCTTGTAACGACGTAAGCGAGCCTTCTGAGAGGGTTTCATTGGCACATTACATTTTATAACATTAAGACAGATTTCACAGATGCATTTTAAAAAGTCAGAGTCGATATTTTTAACAAACATCTGTTGCAGTGCCCGGGCAATCGTTGATAGATTTTTATTAATTCACGGTATTTCTTAGCCTATTTGTCATTCTGGAATATACACCGTTTCAGGTTCGCTTGGGAATATATTCGTTCTTAGAAGCACCCTAAACGTGTTTCGCGGGTGAAGGTCACAAAGCAAATATCCATAACGCTGGTTTGTGGCCTCTTTATAAACCTCCAAAAACTCCTTACGCTGATTCGGGAACATTTGATTGGCTAATACCCCAATTTGTGACATCTTTACGTTGTGCGAATAAGACTAGATATTGTGTATTTAGCGACACATCGCGCATGTATCTATTTTTGAAAAATAGATTCTGGTTGATGAAGAATACGCTTATGTTAAGATGGTGGGAGAACACTGTAAATGTCTCGGCAAACGTTTTATCCATTTCCAACATGAGATCGTCAATTACAATAACTGTATGGTCATTACCTTTTAACGAATTAACGTCATAGACCCCTTGTGGAACAAGATTTCATCTTGGTACTCGTTGAACACTGACTGATACGTCGAATAGCACCATATACTTTATGCACAAATTTTGAGAACATCTCCCCTTATCTTTAATGATTTTAAGCATAAATACAGTTTTTCCACATCCTGTAGGGCCAGATATAATACATGTGGAGGGCTTGTGAACCTGAATTTTTCTACAGATTCCATCTCTAACACGTCACACCCCTAAGTGGGTCATTTACAAAATATTACAAATTTTGAGTGCTGCTCCTTATATTTTGTTTTCTTCTTCCACAGAACCGTGAATGACGACGATGTACAGCACCCCATCATCGATATCACAGACGAACCCGTTGACCGTGCAGCTACAGAACCCTCCCGCTGACGAATCCTCACCAGCGATACCTGTAGCACGCGCCAGTTCAAAGCGGAGGCATGATGAAGAGCCCACCACGTCAGGTATAAAGCGCGCCAGGATTGAGCCGGTTGTTAGACCACCAGTAATAGAGCCCCAACCTTCTACGTCTTTACACAACCCCACAATAGTACCTTCCTCAAATATACCCCTTATTTGTTCAATTCCGGGTACATCCTCCACAGCAGCTTCTCGTTCTGTTGAGGATGGCATAACATTCGAGTTGGTGCGCACCGCTACCCCACCCCGGCCTTGACTAGAAATCGGTATATAGTCAGGGTTGATCCTAGATCCATGTATAGCAATGGTGTTGAACACGGACTACGGCGCATAGTTGAACGTATTGTAGAGTTTGCCCTTCAGAACCGCGACGAACGTGAAGTCAGGACGAGGCTGTCCTTCGGATTCGGGTCAGATGATGGAGATGTAGATGATTTTTGGGTAGTAATACCGTTCAGACGCTTGGCAGCTGAAGATATAGAGTATATATTAGGCCGTATAATGCAGGCCTCTCAAAGTAGTATAGCCTTCAATATGGACAACTTCACGGTAAATATTGACCGTGTATTCCGTGTTGCGGGTCATAGTGCCACACCTTATACTCTTAATTTCAATTCTCAGGCTATTTATAGACGGCATATAAACGCCGATCGTGGTTGCGGCTTTATAGCAGTAGTCTTGGCCCGTATGTTTACTGTACTAAATACACGGGTCAAAAACATTTGGTTGCCTACAGTAGTGGAGCGTGCCCGTAAACTAGCCGTAGACTGTAAACTTGAATTTTAGTGTAATATGGGTCCTGAAGAGCTGAGAAGGGTAGAACAGGAAATGAATGCTCGTATAGATGTATTTGGAATGGATGATCGTCGTAGGACTGTGTATTAGGGTGTGTCAATTTTAGGAAAGTCAACAATTCAAAAACTACTAGTGACCAAATGATGCAGTTTTATGTGCTAAATCGAAATATGGCTTTACAATCCAGATTTGACCACTCCTAGCTACTTATATTTGAAGTTGAAGTTTACGAAAATTCAGCAATTTTTGCAAGTATTTTTTTTATTGTATATAACTACATTTTACATACATTACATACAATTAAAGACATTTTGATTGTATTTCAATATTAAAACTTAGAAATATAGATAGGTTTCTTGAACTTTGCCAAGGATGCCATGTCTACCTTGCTCTTGTTCCTGGACATGAGCTTCCTACTGGCCACCTGGCCACTGATGTACGCCTCCCTCCTCTCTTGTGAGTAAACATGTTGTGCTGCTTCAGTTTCATCCTTACACACCTCTCTACTGACTGTGTGTGTGAGGGCCATGCAGGAACTTCCATTGGTCTATCCAGAAACTCCTTGATTGCAGCAGTGGTGAGGGAGCAGGTCAGAGGAGGGTCAGTCACGCCAGAGTTCCAGTCAATAAGCTCCGAGAGTTTGGTGGCATCTGGATTGATGTCGGGAGTCTTCCTGGGTCTGACACTGCAGTCTCCTACCTGTGTGTCCTCATCTCCTTCACCTCTGATTTCCAGTAATTTAGGGTGTGTCAATTTTAGTAAAGTCAACAATTCAAGAACTACTAATGCTCAAATGATGTCATATTATCTAGCAAACTTAGAAATATCTTTAGTGTTTAAAAAAGCTATTTACCTACTTATATTTTACCATACAGGTTTGAAATATAACCTAAATATGACTGTAGCATCGTATATCAATGTGCCATTGATATGTGTGGTCAACTTTGGTTATTTTTGGTGTGCAGTATGGTTTCTAAGTTTCACATAGTCACAAATGCTGGAGTTTTGATTGTGAATGCATGAGTGGAGGAGGCAGGGAGGAGAGAGGAGGACGAAGACTTCATACCAGACTGAGTCTGGTATGAAGTCTTCTTCCTCCTTCGTCCTGGTCAAATATAATTAGGTAAATGGTTTTTTTAAACAACACCAAAGATATTTCTAAGTTTGCTAGATAATATGACATCATTTGAGCATTAGTAGTTTTTGAATTGTTGAATTTACTAAAACTGACACACCCTAAATTAGTGAAAATCAAAGGTGAAAGAGATGACGATACACAGGTAGGAGACTGCAGTCTCAGACACAGGAAGACTCCTGACTTCAACCCAGATGCCACCAAACTCTCGGAGCTTATTGACTGTAACTCTGGCGTGACTGACCGTCCTCTGACCTGCTCCCTCACCACTGCTGCAATCAAGGAGTTTCTGGATAGACCAATGGAAGTTCCTGCATGGCCCTCACACACACACACAGAGTCAGTAGAGAGGTGTGTAAGGATGACAACTGAAGCAACACAACATGTTTACTCACAAGAGAGGAGGGAGGCGTACATCAGTGGCCAGGTGGCCAGTAGGGAGCTCATGTCCAGGAACAAGAGCAAGACAGACATGGCATCCTTGGCAAAGTTCAAGAAACGTATCTATATTTCTAAGTTTTAATATTGAAATACAATCAAAATGTCTTTAATTGTATGTAATGTATGTAAAATGTAGTTATATACCATAAAAAAATACTTGCAAAAATGCTGATTTTTCGTAAACTTCAACTTCAAATATAAGTTGCTGGGAGTGGTCAAATCTGGATTTTAAAGCCATATTTCGATTTAGCACACAAAATTGTATCATTTGGTCACTAGTAGTTTTTTGAATTGTTCACTTTACTAAAATTGACACACCCTATTATCCCACATCTATCTACTTGTAAGCCAGACTATTTGCGATGAGTGCATGGAAGTCGAGTGTGATGAGTGTCACAAATGTAGTAAACGAACAAACGCTTTTAAAGCGAAAGCACACGACAACCCTGTGAAACTCTTTGTGTCCTATAGTGTCAAGTTAGCGGACAAGTTCAAAAAATTTACTATGTATATTCTTGCCCATAACGGCGCAAAATTTGACACACAATTCCTTTATAAGGAGCTGCTTGAACACGCGTCATCGGAGATATTTACAGGCAATCCCTTGAAAAGAGGAAACAAATTTATACAGATGCAAATAAGAGGTAATATTCTGTTCAAAGTCACTTTATTATTCACACCTTGTAAATTAGCAAAGTTACCCAAGGTCATGGGCGCAGCCGCCGAAGTTTCAAAAGGGTATTTCCCTTACACTTTCCTCACAAGCGACACTTTAAATTACGTAGGCATGCCTCCCCCAAACATTACTTTAACTACGCCAACATGAGTGATAGTGAACGTGAAGATTTTGATCGCTACTACAGCAGTTTTAATGAAGAAATTCCCTACAATATAGCGGATGAATGTGAGTGTTATTGAATTATGTGCGCGTGCTTAGAGTATGTTTCCAGGCCTTTAGAAGGATGTACATAGACCCGGTTCAACTGCGATACGCTGCAAGACGCAACCACGATCGCCTCATTGTGTTTTACGGTGTTCAAGAACAATTTCATGCCTAAAAACACACTAGCCGCCATTCACAGAAACAATTCATGCAGTTATGGGCATAAGGATAGTTAATGACCATATACCTATATTAGCAGACCGGTGTATACATAAAACGTGCCCGCAACACGGGGGAAGTCCCCATCAAGGTCAATCGTCGTGTTTTTTGGGTGGACAGTCTAAGCGCAGACTGTCACTGGGGAGAAAACAGCGTACTCTTTTAACGGTTGCTGGTGGCATGGATGCCCACGTCCTGAGTGTGGTATCGTGGGAGATTTCCATGGTAGATCTCCTGCCGACAGTCTTGCATAGACCCGCACCTGCAATCAGCTTATAGGTTCCCAGTTCACTCACAAGGTCTTGTGGGAGCATGAATATGATGCACGGATGGAAACAGATGGGCTGTACCGCGAAGAAATAAACACCATCAATCGTTCAATGGTGTTGGATCGTCTCACATGCGGCGATAGCTTGTTCGGTGGGCGTACAAATCCCTTGAATCTATACTTTCCACCTGCGAAGGGCGTGGAACTCCATTACTACGACTTCTGTTCTTTATACCCCTACGTGAGAGAAACAACAATATGTACACCGTAGGAGCACCTGAAAAAGTGGTGTGTCCAGCTCTGTCCCCTATCGAAGAGTTCTCAGCAAATTTGAACAAGAACTATTTCGGTCTTTCTTTCGTAGACGTGCTCCCCCCTCGCGACTTATGGATGCTGATCTTACCCGTCGTTATAGACCACAAACTCATGTTTCCCCTGTGCGTAAAGTACGCAGAGGAGAACAATGGGGCGTGTAATCACACAACCAACCAGCGGAAGATGAGAGGTGTATATATACAAGTCCTGAGCTGTCCCTATCCGTCCTCCAATGCTACAGAATATTGAAGATATATGAGGTATGGAGGTTTCAGAAGCTACCCAACCTTTGCACGCTATATATAAACAATTTTTTGAAGGATAAAGTAGAAGCATCAGGGTATCCGCGAGGAGTTGAGACCGAACACGAAAAATCGGCGTATATTCAGTGTTACCGTGAAGGAATACAACTTGACCGGGCCCAAATTGTAAAGAACCCAGGCAAGCGCTTTAGTGCAAAGTTGTGCCTAAATAGTATTTGGGGAAAATTTGCACAGAATACAGGCAAGGGGAACGTTCATCTAGCCCAAAGTTAAAACGAGGTGTGGGATAAAGCCAATGCTCCGGATAAACAGGTCATGGAGATCGTGAATGTAGGTAATGTGTAATAATAAAGTACAACATTACCGAATTGGCTACAGATACCTCACGTGTTACAAACATACCTGTCACCAGCTTCACAATTGTATACGCTTGCATCAAACTTTGGGACTACTGCATTCTCTTGGCCGGAGGGTTCTGTACGCAGACACAGATAGTGTGATATTCACATGCCGCCTCTTGGTGAATTCCTCGGAGAGTTGACTGATGGGATCAAGAATGAGTATGGTGATAGTACTCACGCTTATTCTTTTGTATCAACAGGTCCAAAAACTTATGGGGTACGGGTGAGGGTGGGGGAAGAGATGAAATATATCGTGAAGGCGAAGGGCATCACCGACGGATCGTTAAATTTGACTCGTTGAAGGAGCTAGTGTGCTTAGAAGATGGGGACGACCAACCGCCCTAGCTGACTGTAGGGACGCACAATTTTCGGTCACAGAAACTGTGGGGGGGGGAGGTGTGAAGGAACTTAGGAGAACGAAAGTGTGTCGTTAATACGTATAGGAAACGTTACCAGGTGCCTGGCACTTACGACACCGTACCCTTTGGGTACCATAGCCCTTGATTGTTTTGTCATATATATATGTATATGCATGTGTCTATTTACTTGTTAACAATATGTTTATTTTACTTATTACGCGTATTTGAATATACACTACACACACACCATGAATTATTTACTTGTTGATGATATGTTTGTTAAATAAATCATGTTTCAATTAGCGTTTCATTTTCTCCTCATGTGTGTGTGTGTGTGTGGGTGTGTGCAGGAAAAGGCTAAGCACCGCCCATTGTATGACCAATCAAAGGGTCACGTGAATCCTGCTACTACCTGGGCATGTCTCTACCCCTGCGTGCTCAGTTGACCACAGCAAACCCTGGATTTCAGAGGTGTATTTTGAAGAATTCTCGCGTAGAGGATAAATAGTGATGGCTACCTTTGATATTGCGTGCTCGGCATTTATGAAGTGGTATTCGATAAAGTCTACAGATGTCGTGAATACTGAAAGAATTCCTGCCCTCCCTCCTTTGAGGCTTTTAAGGCTACATTGAGCCGTGCGAAGCGTGAGGAGCAAGAGTTTCAAATGCTCTATGGATATTCTGGCGAGAGCATTGCGGGCTTTCGTGGCACAAATGATGTAATTGACTACGTCGTAGGACTAAACTGTGTAAAGGCGTACATATACCGTGAAGTGAAAGAAACAACACGTGCAGAAGAGAAGTAACGGGTATGGGTAGTGAGTCTTGTTGGTGAATGGTGTAACATGCGGTATGATGTCATGATGCATCATACCGAGTACGCATACCCTGCGGCTGAAAATATAAATCTTGTCATCATGGACAATCTGAAATATTTTTATCATTACAATCATATATATCGTGACGAGGTTCGCAGTGAGGTTGTGGCTAAAGGCCTGTGGGAGTTTTTAATAGAGTTTAGAGACGAGTATCGCTTGCTAAGCAAAATGGACAAATATGGCACATGTTTCTCTCAAATAGTGCGCCGGAGTGTTAATAAAATGTGCGTAGTTCGAGAAAATACAATGTTGAATTCTCCTGAACGAAGATGCCTGGCGCGCATTCCGGGGAGTGGGAGTGGTAAAACATTAAAGCCGTTATTACTTCATGTATCAGAAAAATTCTGACTGCCCAGCATAATGGGACACAAGTATTCACATGACTCATGCTGGAAGAAACCCGTACACGGATCACTAGCGTATGGTATGACGCGCCCGTGTGACTCTTTCCCCTCCAGACTTCCCTCCGTGCTAAACCGCGCACCGGCTGCTCATAGTCACCTCAGCGCTTGACCCGACTGGAGGTGCACTCCTCACAATAGAATACGATAGAACTTCCGTTGAGCAGCATCCTCAATGCCGTATACGATGTGTCCGTAACGAAGTCATTGCGTGTGTTCAGGCGTAAAACCGGCGCCGTTAACTATGTACTTGAAACGACTTGCAGACAAACAAACTCTGGTAAACGGAATGTTATTTATTTAAGTGTTGAGGAGATGAATAGAATCTTCGTGATAGTTGAGAAGTGGGGCAAGGATCGTTATAAAATACCTGCAGGTGTAGGCACAAGAAGAGAACAGATTAGTGATGCACCCTCATATGCCATTATTTGTACGTTATGTATAAATCGCGACCATCCATCCATTGATATACGGCTGATGTGGAGGAATGCGTCTGATAATAACGTCCTTGTCCCCACGCAAAACCGTTTCATCCTCGACAGAATGTTTGAAATCGTCGGTTTCCACAAGCTAAAGCCTATATTAGACGCACATGTCGCCGACATGCTTTATTTTGACATGGTTCTTGAATATGCAAACACCGCTCTGCTCGAAGGGTTTACTGAGTGTAAGACTGAACAAAGCGAGAATGGTCTGGAACTGGATGCGTATTTAAAAGGTATAGACTCTTCGAAATATCTTGAACTTTGGTACAAAGGACTTGAGCGGTACAGGGCTGTTCACCCTAAAGAGCTATTTCTTTATATAACGAGCAGCTGTCGCCACGACTTAGAAGATTATTTCAACCGCCGATATGCGTTGTGAAGAAGAGTTCACAGTTGAAAAGCTCGGCTTGGAAAGAATAAACCTTCGAATGGAAAGGAGTGTTTATAAACTTGAATTTAATGATGATGTTGTGGCGAACGATGCCCTCTTTGTGTGTGCTTTTGATTGTATTCTGTCCGTGTTTAAAGAGAGCGATAACTTACCAACCAATTGTAAAGTGGGCACAAAAATAGTATTGAATGAATTGAAGGCCCTTTACATCGAGTATAGCATCAGCATACCTTGAATGGTGAAATAATGTTAAATCGTATTTTTTGCATAGTACAAAGCAAGGATGATGTAACTGTAGACTCGATCTCATGCGAATTTAGTATTTTAATTAAGCGTAGTAGAACATAAAGTGCGTGTACTTTGATGTATATTATTTTGAAGTTTATATATAAGTGTGTGTCGGCGAGATGATGTTATTCTTCGTTACACCATCTCTGACGTTTAAAGTATTCTTAGTATGTCGCTTCCTTGCATCGACAAGGAAATTTATACCGCTTAATTAATCTGACTGCGAGATTCGGGAACACAATTTATACTTTGTTCAATGGCGTCCTCTCCCACTCAATCCGTTGAGAGCAGGGAATGCTTTTCTCTCGTTGAAGGACATAAAATGACGAATTTCCTTGACCCGTCTTTATTTCACAAGAATAGAATCACTTTTAAAATACTAGATTTCTTTTACACTACAGAGTAATTAGAGAATCAAATCCATAACACAACACTTGTTTAGAGAATTGTAAAACAAAACAATTGCTTACATCAAAAAGCTAAGGGGCCCAGCCGAACCGGCTGGCCCTCAGGCGGAACACTCACTGCTCTCATTCAAAGTTGGATGTTTCCCTTTGTCCTGGAGAAACCTCCATGGTGCCACGTTTACAAAAGATTATTAAACGTTGCAAAACCCTACTCTAATAATGATATTGACAAAAGAATTTATAAAATTGTAGTTTACACTTAACTCTTTTTTTGTGATTTATAATAGTCGAAAAGAACATTTAGAATTTAGAAATCTGTTTAAGATTATAGATTTGGCAAACTGGAGTCGTTTAGGGTTATCAAAAGAATGCCAGATGATCCACTGGGTATCGAGGTGAGTTATTCAAATATTAAGAGTTTACTGGATTCATATTTTTATTTATACAAACAGAATTATATTTTTAAATTTTTACATAAATTTATTGTCCTGTGGAAAACCTTTTCCACATGTGTATTTGCTCGTACATATTTAAATGTGTATATAGATTTCTCTTGTTACTATTATATTTTTGATGGTTATATATGAGTGTGTATCTGCTCGTACATATATTAAATATATATTAAATATATATATATATATATATATATATATATATATATATATATATATATATTTCTCTTGTACTAATATTATTATTTAAGTATATATATATATATATATTTCTCCTGTACTAATATTGTTATTTAAGTATATATATATACACACACATTATATCCTTCGTTTAATGTGCGTATTTTTGCTGTATAAATTTCTTCTGAACTATTTTTTATTGTATATTTATTTCCTATATATTTCATGTATGCCAAATTATTTCCATTAATTCGTCTAAATGAACAGAATGATGCAGTTGTTTTTATTATCCAATAAACGATTGAAACATATGCTTTGCTGGCTGTATATATATATATATTAGGGTGTCACTTATTTGTATGGTAAGAACTGAACCATCAAGAAGTTTCGGTCTGACCCTCTAGAAACGTGACATTGCATTTAAAAACGCTGACATAAGAAAATATTAATATTTAGAGGTCGCTCAAGGCCATTAAAATTTTGATGACGCGTCGTTACTTGTCCTAAATTGAAATGCGCTCCCTTCCTATGCCTCACCCCAGTATCATTTCAGTCGCCTTAATGGTAGGATGTGTTTGCATTAATGTGTGTTATTTTAGTCTTTTAGTCCTCCCTGGTATAAAAAATCGCATGGTCATATCTATGACTAGTGTTGATAGACAAGAGAACCCTCCAAAGCGTGTGGTTGTTGACCTGGATACTGTGAAAGAAAAAAGCTTGGAAAACTTTGTACCAAAAAAACAAAATCATTGTTCACGAAGCTCAACCTCCCAGATGAATTCTTGGAGAAAACTGCTGAGCAATGGGAAGAGGATACTCATTACCAGACTGCGAAAGAGACTGTAAAAACTCTAACTGTAACAAATGACTTCGCTGAACGTGGAGTTGCTCTCATCCAGGATTTTTCTGGATACCTAACGAAAGATGAAGAACAACTCCAGTTTCTCTCCCAGGTTGTTGAAGACCATCGCAAGCATTGGACATTGAGAAAAAGCATACCTTGAGTGGAAATAATGATTAATCATAATAATTACGCTACTGTCTGATGTTAATGTAGGCCCTATAAGGTTGTAACATATATTCTGCTCGAATTTTTAATTCATTCAGAAAAAAATTAAAGGACTTATAAGGACAAATTTGCTCGAATTTTTAGTTTATTCACAACAAAAATTAAATGACATAATGACAAATTAATCATCAATATAATTCCCTTCTTTTTCTGTAACCTCCTCCCACCTGTAGAAAAAATTTTATGCCACGTTCGAAGAAATCCCTTGGTTTCGAGTTAAATAAAGCGATCATTTCGTTTTCGATAGCTTCCCTGGATTCCAACTTTTGTCCATTTAGGTGGTGTTGCAGACTTCTGAATAAATGGTAGTCTGAAGGTGCGATGTCCGAAAAATAAGGTGGATGAGGCATTTTTTCTCAACCAAATGCCTCCAATTGTGCAGTGGTGATTCGAGCAGTGTGAGGGCGCGCGTTATCCTGGTGGAATAGAACACCTCTACGATTAATTAATGCAAGACGTTTTTCTTGTAATGCCATCTTCAGTCGTTGGAGATGTTGGCAGTAGACTTCAGCTGTGATTGTTTGGTTATCTGGCCGAAGCTCAAAATGAATAATTCTTTGCATATCCCACCAAACGCATAGCAAAATTTTCTTTCGATGGGGTTCATTCCTTGACTGAGGTTCAGGCTTTGTTTCACGGCTAAGCCATTGATGTCGACGCTTAATATTGTTATAGAGGACCCATTTTTCATCCCCAGTGACGATCCGATTCAAAAACGGTGCTTGCAGTTGCCGAGAATGCAGTGATGTGCAAATATCGATTCGATGTTGAAGATTCGCTTGTGACAAATCATGCGGAACCCATTTTCCAACCTCACTACTTTTCCTAACAGCTTCATCTAACTCATTTGGTCATCCTGTTCGCTGATAATCTTTCAAACTGAAGTCTCCATTTCTGAACTTCTCAAACCATCTCCTACACATCCATTCGCTCACAACATCATTTCCATAAACTCTTTGAATGTTTTTGCGGATTCACTAGCGTTAGATCCTTTATGGGACTCATACAGCATCACATGTCGAATATGCTCTTTCGTGGGCTCCATGTTTTTTCAATTACTGTAATATCGTAGGGGTGGTGTTGTAACTGTATGAAAAACACCAGAGAAAATATTCATTAGCCTAATACTACACTAGCCTAAGCCTACACTAGCCTAAGTCATTCTGTATCATTCTGTATCGTGATAAAACCTGTGCGAACCTGTCACCGCGTGTATTTTGCAACATTTCTAAAACTATTTCAATTATCTTGAGGTTATTCTCTTATCTATCGTCCGTTTTCTAATCGAGCAGAATTTATGTTACAACCTGATACTTCATCTTAATATTATGATAATGTCTTGTGCATTTCCTGCTAATGTAGGAACATAATAAATTGTTTAAATACATTTGGAAATTGTTTATTATTCACACTTTCTGATAATCTCGTATCCAATACTTCGAAGCCGTTGAGCGACCTCTAAATATTAAAATATCTCAATAAAACTTTGTACACGGTGTTTTTACATCATGTGGCATACTTTGATGGGGTCAGAGCACGGAAACTTAAAAGTTGAAAAATAAGTGACACCCTAATGTATATATATATATATATATATATATATATATATATATATAAACGATATTAAGGAATAACTGGGATGATGGTAATATAAAACGATGCATGTATATATAAATATATATATATATATATATATATATATGCATACACTCCGCCAAATGGGTGGTTATGCCTTCTATGCCAACTGGCTGCTTAAGCCAACTAGCTGATTTACACCTTCTAAGCCGAGTGCGGAGGTCAAGAGCATTTATTAAGCGATGCAACATGCCAGCAAGAACATCTTCTCTTCTCTCCTTCCTCTCCTTCTCTCTTTTAGGCTAGGTTTGGGTGGCAGCTTGGGAGACTCCCCTAGCTTGTGGCAGCTTGGGGATTCCCCCTTACTTACTTTTTTTCGGTGGCACCCTCGGGGGAGGGGTTGGCACCTTCCAATAAGGGATGGGGGTGGCACTGACACTCATATGATCAACATTGCATGCAATTGCACTCTCCCATTTTGCGGTCATACTACTGAGCGACACTCTTCTGACTTCGACGATATTTGATATAAAATATCTGTGAAGAGTCTGTCATTCTTCCTTTGCATCTTTAACAAGGTTTGACAGGAAGTGTCTTTCTTTTGGGTTGGAGGATGGCTGCAGTCCTCCCTCCTCCCAAGTCAGGGAAGCTTGGGAGGAGCTCCCAAATCAATTAAAGCTTTGAATTATCATTCATAACTTTAACTTAATTTTGTGCCTGTGCAAACATTTGGAGAAGATGATAAATGTTAGACTTTTCTGGTTTCTGGGGAGGAGAGGCTTTATCTCCTCTTTCCACTGTGATTTCAGGAGGTTGTGTCCTACTAAAGACATCGTCTTCTGTTGACGTCTGTGGAGCTTTTGTCTTCAAGCAACATTTTTTGCAATTTTTTCGAACTAGAGGAAGACTATGAGGTTGCTTGGAGACATGGGCGTCGATTGCGGGGGGTTCGCAGGAGACATGTCCCCCCACTTTTTACAAAGTTAATAATTTTAACGAGGGAGAGGGAAAAGGGTGAGGCTCAGAGGGAAAAGGGTGAGGCTCAGAGGGAAAAGGGGTGAGGCTCAGAGGGAAAAGGGGAGGCTCAGAGGGAAAAGGGGGAGGCTCAGAGGGAAAAGGGGAAGCTCAGAGGGAAAAGGTGAGGCTCAGAGGGAAAAGGGGAGCTCAGAGGGAAAAGGGTGAGGCTCAGAGGGAAAAGGGGAGGCTCAGAGGGAAAAGGGTGAGGCTCAGGGAGGGAAAAGGGGGAGGCTCAGAGGGAAAAGGGGGAGGCTCAGAGGGAAAAGGGGGAGGCTCAGATGGAAAAGGGGGAGGCTCAGAGGGAGAAGGGTGATTGTTTTATTATTATATTAAACAACGTTAATATTTTTAAAATGCCTATCTAAACGGTTCTTAAACATATTAACGCTGGTAGAGTTCACGACGGGCGCGGGAAGATTATTCCATTTATCAATTACTTTAAACGTAAAGAAGTTTTTAGCGATATTCGTAATGAAACGTCTGCCACGCAACTTATATCCGTTATTACGAGTATTGCTATTATCGAAAGTGAACAGTTTGTCAAAATTTACGTTATCGATGTTATTAACGATTTTGAAAACTTCAATAAGTTCCCCCCTTAATCTCCTAGTTTCGAGTGAATGCAAGTCTAACTCTTTAATCCTATCTTCATAAGGCTTGTTGCTCAATGACGGAATTAGTTTCGTGGCACGACGCTGAACCCTTTCTAACCTATCAATATCCTTACGCAAATACGGTTAAACATATGTGTGATATTATGTTACATGAAAGGTTAAATATTATAAATAGTTTATATTGCGTTTCTTATTTCTGCAAAAAAAAAATGTTTAAATAAAGAAAGACATAAAATGATTAAATACAATTGAGTTCTTTCAACATGCTGAGAAAATTACAAAAAACGGGTAAATGGTAAATTACGACATTGATATATTACACGCAACAGCTACTCAGAGTATTGTTTGATTCGCTGTTTGAAGGCGAAGTGTCCCGCCCCCCCCCCCACTATTTTAGAGGAATCGACGCCCCTGCTTGGAGATATAGTACAAGGTGCTCAAAAAGAAACTCAGCCCATTGGGGAATGTATATATCATTGTAACCTAACCATTTTCTCTCTCTTTGGGGTTGCATTTCTTTTTGAACACCCTGTATTTTAAACCAACTTAGCAGCTTTGGGCTGCGCGCGGCGTTTACCTTTGTTTAAGCGATCGTGTTTGAAGAGTTAATTAAATATGAATTCAAAGGAAATAGAGTGGGATAGTACAGGGTGTGTATAAAGTAACGCGAGTGAAGAGACAAATGTGATTTGAATTATATTAATGCGAGTGAAGAGAGAAATCTGATTTGAATTATATTAACGCGAGTGAAGAGACAAATCTGATTTGAATTATATTAACGCGAGTGAACATGGTTAAGTAATATTTATTACACGTACTTTATAACAACTGTACAGTATATTCGATTGCTGTTTACGAGTTAGAAAACAAGCTGAAACTAGTTTAAACCAGTTCAAATCGGATTTCTGTCTCCACTCGCGTTACTTTCACATTCTGTATAAATGCAAAATTAAAGGAAATTAATTGGAAATTGTAACTTCGAGAAAAAATACGAAAGGAACTTTTACCATTTGTAAGAATTAAAGTAGAATGAACGCCCTTATTAAGCCATATTCCCAAGAGACAAAAATAAAAGCTTCCTAAAACTTGAAAGAAAAATCACAACGTTATTCAGACAAACAAAATTAAAATGCCAAAACTATCCGTAAGTGCAAAACAGACGGAAGGGGAATGAAGTTAAAAAATAATATTCGAAATGAAAATGGACTGAAAATAAACATTCATTCGCGAGAGAAACGAGGAAGGAAACAAATCAATACAAAAATACTTTACACCTTCGCGAAATGGAGAATGAAGTGTAAGAACTATAATACAGGGTGATTCAAAAGTCAGGTTACATAGGGATATACTATATTATGTAATGATACAGGGGAATAGTCACATCACATGTTCGATATGGCCACTGTTAACGGCAATGCACTTGTGCAGCCAGCTAGAAATATCACATCAATGCGTTCCTCCTTCGATAACATCTCATAACTCATTTACCTGCAAAGAAACAGAAAAGCCCTATGTAACCTGATTTTTGAATCACCCTGTATTGTGCTTTTAAAAGGTCATTAAAACGAACGTAAAAATAATCCAAAGGAAATGAGGAAATTGATTAAAGAACAATAATTGAATTCGGCGTTTAATAAATTGGCATCCCTAAAACCAGAGCCAAAAAATAGAAAAACCTGAATAATTTTTTTCGATATTTCTAAAAATCACTCAAAAACAGATACGGACACGAATCTTTTGGATTGTAAATTAGTTGTTGTATCACAAAATACGAGAACATTCAGCACCAGGGTTAGACATATGGGGGAGGGAGGTTTCTGAAGAGTCGCGAGGAGAGTATATCCAAGCAACTATGACTTACTATGAAGAAGACCACTCGACACGATAAATCTCACACCATTAAAGGATGAGAACATTGTTCCCATATACAAAAGAGCAACAACTGATTATTGTCAAGGAATTTTATAAAATATTTTGAACGAAAAATTACGGACAAAGCCGCAAACCATCTACGGAGGGTTGACAAGGGTAAATAAACGGACACCTTCGGTTTTCCCATAGGTTTTTATTTGAAAATAAAAGTCATTAATATTAATAACACATTTACTGGATGAATATATTTAGAATCGTGTTGGTTTCCTCTTTCCATTATGCAAAGGTGACATACATTCTGGCATTCTATTGAAAAATTTAGCCATTTTTTCTGGAGGACAAAAATTGGGGATGTCTATTTACTTTTGTCAACCCCCTGTACGAGAAATGGAATTATTTAATTTGACCCAGCAGCAATTTAGAGCCCAGCAATCACTCCTTTCATAACTATTAGACGATCAAATTAATTTTTCAAAAGTAATACATTAGAACTAAAACAAATATTCAAACTGATGTCTTGTTTTGGGGCTTTTTTAGTTGCAGGTAGAATAACACGCAATGGCTAATATGGCAGTGAGTTACACTCGTGAGGAAAAGACCTCCGCCTTTTGATGTCATTAGAGAGAATAAGATAAAAAGGAAGATAAGATAAAAGATCTAAATTAGTGTAAATTGGGAACAATCGATTTTAAAATGTTTTATTAATAAAAATAAAGAATATTGGTAAATGCAGAGTTAAATGTGACTTTTCAGAAGTAGTCAGTCACTTCCGTTCCACGAGATATAGTATTAAACAAGTTGTTGCTTATTATAATGACTTCAGACATAGATACGGATACGAAAGACAGTGTCGAATCGTGTTTCACGGACGACACGAAACTATGCAATGAAATATCACGTAAAAATACATCGAAAACTGCAAAATTGTATCAAATACATTATTTAAATGCTTTGAAGAAAGTTTAATGAAGATCATTGAAGAAAATTGCGATTCAATTCATTCTTATGTTTGGAACCTTGGAGTAATAATGCCAAAAGATTCAGAATTCAGACCCCATTTTACAATATTAAAAGTATAACAGCAAAAAATAGAATAAAAATTATTTGCAAGAACTTCCACAGCAGAATAAGTGGACACATTCTGAGTTTGTATATATATATATATATATATATAATATATATATAATATATATATATATATATATATATATATATATATATATATATATATATGTGGAAAGTACATGAAGGATTTGTTTCAAAATTTAAAAACTAAATAAAAAATTCCTGAAATGAAAGGAGACACGGATTGCGCATTATCTCAGCTACAGCTGGACAAGGAGTCATTAGAATGCAGATGGAAAAATATTCTCACAATGCGAGGTTTATAGTTATTTCATATGCTGCCAAAAGAACTGACGAACCTTTAACACACTAGTGACTAGCCAAATGACAGGTTCTCGAGCAAAGGTCTCGCTCAGCCGCGTGTAGTACCTATGACGACAGAAGGATTAGAGTAGAACTCAGATCTCCCCCCCATTAATTCCCCCAAAATGGGGAAGGATGCGGCACGAGCGTCGGACTCAGGCTGATCCTGAACATTTTCAAAAACAAATTAAGGATAACAAAAACATACCCAAGTTACTGCTACATTCTTCTGTGACAAAAAGTTCACACTGGTTTATATTGAATTAAATTCCGGAAACCTTTTTCATTATCATTTCGTAGAAAGCTTCTAGAGTTAGTCACTGTTTTCACAAACCGCCTAATATGCAATCTTGGCCAAATTGAGATAATGCCACTTGGCTTGTAACTAGATTTGGATCTTTAACTTGTCAAATTTTGAGGATTGTACTCCAAGTAGTTTTCAAGATAGAGACATTATAAATTAAACAGTGCAAATGCAATTGAATGTTGGGGAAATCTTCAAAGATGATTTTCTCAAAACTGAAAAATTGCAGATTCGCCGGTTTGTGAAAACAGAGACGAGTTTGTTAATATTTTTCCTATTGATAAACTATAATAACTTCACCAAAGTGTTTACCTGTCTGATGGTACAGTAATAAATAAAACACACACACACACACACACACACACACACACACACACACACACACACATATATATATATATATATATATATATATATAATGAATATGAAAACAAGAGATACGACTCAACATTTATTGGCCAAACGTTTCGGTCCACTCAAGGGCCATCTTCAGTGACTAAATAGAAGCATCTAAAAAAATAATCATAAAACTAAAGTAAATACAAATGTCAAACTGTACAATAATAAAATCTAATACAAAAAAAAGTTAAAAAGTTGTTAAAAAAAAAAAAATATCTGGATTATAAAACAAAATAAAAGTAAAAATAAAAAAATAAAATTTGAAAAATTAAAAAGTTTAAAAATGTTAAGTTTAAAATTTTTTAAAAAGGACTGACCTGGATGGTAAAAGTTACAAATGACAAGTGGAGAGAAAGGAAAAAACAACTTAAGTTAGTGCGTTAGTTGCGTTAGTTGCGTTAGTTGCGTTTTCATATTCCTATTGAGGATAAGGTTCCCGAAGAACACTTCTATCGTAACTATATATATATATATATATATATGTTACAGTCAAAGTGTGTAACCAGCCATTTCGCGTAATGTCTGAAACTTCAACTTTAGTCATTTCGCGAAATGACTGTTTTACTTGGTCATTTCGCGAAATGACTAAAATCTTCAACCATTACGCGAAATGGCTGAAGTTCCACCTTGGTCATTTCGTACAAGATCATTTGCCCGGGTAGGTCAACTGTGTGCCCGGTTAGGTCAACTGTATGCCCTTGACAATTGGTTAGGTTAAGTTGTGTTATTTTTGTTAGTTTTAACGAAAATAACACGACTTAACCTAATCAATTGTCAAGGGCATACAGTTGACCTAACCGGGCCTTCAATGGCGGACATCGGAACAACAGTGAAGGCCCGGTTAGTATTTGAAAACCTCTATATTGAAAATTCAAATTCAAATGTGTTCAAATGTGTTCAAATGTGTATTTGAAGAGTGTTTCTCACTTATTTGAACAGACCTGTGGATGTATGTATGTTTTAGTAGATTTAGTTAGTTAAATAAAGGTTTCCAATTTTATTGTGATGTTTATTATTTCTATGAATTCATGACAAAAGTCATTTTAGCCATTTCACGAAATGACCAAGGTAGAATTTCAGCCATTTCGCGTAATGGGTGAAGATTTTAGTCATTTCGCGAAATGACCAAGTGAAACAGCTATTTCGCGAAATGACTAAAAGTTTCAGCCATTACGCGAAATGGCTGGTTACACACTTTGATTGTAACATACTGTGTATATAATATATATATATATATATATATATTATATATATTAGTGATGTAGCGGTTGCGGTTATGTACCCTATAACAGTGCTTCTTAAACTTTTTCAATGTCATTCACCCTTGAGTCATTGTTACAAAATTTCATTCACCCCCGACTTCTCCTTATAATTTAATTTGTTTATGTTCCATTTTCCTTTCTCTCTATATATAAAATTAAATATGGATAATGTCAACACTTCGTTCGGAAAGGAATAATGATTACCTACTAAAAATATATCGTTTATTTTACCACCTGAACAAAACTGAAAAAAATGAGTGACTAGCATTCTTATTAACAAAAAAAAAAATCCGATTTTTATATCTACATTAATAAAACAAAAATTTTTATAAGTGCTCAACTCAACTTATGAAGCAAACATATGCCATAAAAACCTAACCTCTCAGATTAGATTAAGGATAAAATTGTAATGCAAACATGAAAAATTAAAAAATATTTTTACACGAGTACTTTTCAAGAAGTGCACAGAAACCAGCATCACCATATTGAAAAGTCTGAATCTCTCAAACATTTGGACTTTATAGTAGGAAATACAATTTTTTCCAAAATCATTCAATTCTTACATTTTACTTACCTTATAAGCGGTCTTTATTACTCCAAATCTGATGATTATTATCATTGACTGAATCAGTTTGATATATATAAAACTTCAAATAATATATCTATTTTCTTTATTCGCTTCATTAATACCTTCGGCCTACTAATATATCATTTCTGCCTCAGTTTATGCTTTATTTAATTATAAACTTTTTGAAATGCTTTGTCAAAAATCTGGAAAGCAAATAAAATAATAAGGTTAAGCTAAATTACTACTTGAAACTCTTACAAATGTATCGCTATATTTCTGATTATTCACAGCATAACATAACTTAACACTATCACAAATTATCAGTTCTATTTTATAATTAAATTAAATTTAATAACTCACTATCACTGGCAATAAGCAAGTCTGCACAGCTGCCAACTAGTTTATATTTACCCGGTCAGGCAGTTACCAGCTTCAAACCTGAGCAAAAATTACAATAATTCAGTCTAGTTTAGCTCATTCACCCTTATTACTTCATTCACCTTTCATTCACTCCTAAGATGCCATTCACCCTAACAAAATTTTTATTCACCCTTGGGTGAACCATTCACCAATTTAAGAAGCATTGCCCTATAACATCAAAATATTACCTAAGAATAAACAACACAATAAAATATCACGTTTTAGCCACACTTTTCACAGTCTACAATATAATGACTATAATCTAAACTGCAAAAAGTGTTTCCAGGATGCCGGACGAGGACCCAACGCGTTCTCCATCCCACCAACCACTTTCCCCAACCACCGCCAATTCGTGGTGTATATAATTATAATATATATATATATTAGTGATGGGACGATTGTCATATTTCATACAATCGCTGTTGCGATTGCGATTGCGATTGTCAGAATTTGAAAATCGCGCGATTGCGATTGCGATGTTTTAGCTTTAGCCTCACATAACGCTCATTTATGCTTTAAATATACCTAAACGCGTTACCTACCATAGGGTTAGCTTGATTTTTTAACATTCCAATTTTACATAGAGCAAATAAAGAGGTGTACTTATTGTTATTATTAAACCAATTTTTTATTCTGTTTTCAACTAATTCGCAACCCGTTTTCATTTCTGTTTTTGACTTATTTATTATTTATTTATTATTCCGTATTGTTGTTAGCTAAACTTTCCTTTAAGTACGCATGAAAGAGCAGCTTTCATAGCAACTTTTGTAGAGATTTAAATCTTTTGTTCACAATCGCAACAATCGCACTCATTAAATGCGATTGCAATTGCGATTGCGATTGTAAAAAATGTGCGATTGTATCGCGATTGCGATTGCGATTGCGATGCATCGTCCCATCACTAATATATATATATATATAAAATGTTAAGAACGACTCTTGTGTAGAAGAGCGTCCGCACAAGATAGGGAGAGAGAACGAGCAAATGAAAAATGAGGCACCTCCTAGGAATCGAACCCGGGATCATCCAATTGCCGGTCGGCTATGCTAACCACTGCACCAAGGTCCACGATCAGTCACAACTCGTAATTCTCCTACATACGAGCGGAATCGAATGCCCTGAGGGGGCACCTTCTCATGCCGTACATATATACATTTTAACTGCAAACAACACACAGTATAATTAATGTAAAGAACGACGCTTGTGTAGAAGAGCGTCCGCACAAGATGGGGAGAGAGAACGAGCAAATGAAAAATGAGGCACCTCCTAGGAATCGAACCCGGGATCATCCAATTGCCGGTAGGATATGCTAACCACTGCACCAAGTTGTGACTGATCGGAGACCTTGGTGCAGTGGTTAGCATATCCGACCGGCAATTGGATGATCCCTCGTTCGATTCCTGGGAGGTGCCTCATTTTTCATTTGCTCGTTCTCTCTCCACATCTTGTGCGGCCGCTTTCTACACAAGCGTCGTTCTTTACATTAATTATACTGTGTGTTGTTTGCAGTTAAAATGTGTATATATATATATATATATATATATATATATATATATATATATATATATTATATATATATATATCTAATCCTTTTATTTAAATTGAATTGCTCGGAAACTGTATTTCAAAAATAAAAGTTTTTCAGCTTTGTCCCCCTTCAACCTATTCCTTTTTTCATCGTAGATGATCCCTGCTCTACTAAATAATTGCTCACTAGGAACACTTGAGGGAGGACATCCAAGGTATGTCCGAGCCAGTTTGCTCAAATTTTTGCATTTCTTTTGATTTGACCTCCACCAAGCCAAAGCATCATCTTCTTGTCCAATCCTTTTCTCTTTGTGATATTTCTCGATAAATTTTTGCGAGTCTCTGCTTGACTCAGTTTTGGTCTCGTCATCACTACTGGAAGCCAGTAGAGCACTCGTTGAGTCCATTATTGGTATTGATTTACTCGTAAAAGCTGATGCCTGGCCTAAATCACTCAGTGGTTTCTTTACTGGTGGTTCATTGGCTGTCTCCCAGTTCGATGATGTTTGAGTCTTGTCCATTTCATCACAAAGCTATCCCAATTTTTCCTGAACACCTTTAGTGACATGTGAAGCGGAAAAAAATTTTGCTTTGTACCTTGGATCCCAATAAGTAGCCAAAGAATACACGTCATTTGCTTCTAGGCCATCAAATCTCCTTGCTAGCTCTGTGCGCATTATCTCTTTCATTGTTTTGATTCCGCGATCAGCTTCAGAATCACTACTTCGAGGTTGCAGCACATTTTTTGAGGAAACGACGAGGGGAATAACCTCAGATATGGAAGAGGTGGAACTACTAGAATTAGATATTTTAAAACGAAATGGTATTGAGCTGAAATAATTCGTTCCAAGGCGAGTATTGGTCTTCTTCCTATAAACTGAAATAGAAAAACCATCTGGAGAGCGAGTAACTAGAATATCAAGGAATGCTAGAAACTTTTTGATTCCATTTCAAGAGTAAATGTAAGATTTGGATGGTAGTGATTGATATCATCAAGGAAACAACGATGCATGCTCTTTACAATTAAATATAAGAAAGTGATCGTCAATATATCGTTTGTACGCGAGAGGACGAAACTGCGGTGGACAATTTTGAAGCCAAATCTGCTCATGATGGGCTAGGAAGATGCTGGCAAAGGAAGGTCCAATAGGAGAACCCATCGTCATGCCGTTGATTTGTTGGCATAAGGTATTGTCGAAAGTAAATATTGTACCTTCAACCGAAAGTTTCAATAAACGAAGGAAGGATTATTTCCCATTCCAAGGATATGGTGGTTAGTGGCAAAGAGATGGTCGGTGATTATATTACGAGTTTCGAGACAGGAACATTGGTAAAGAGGGACTCAACATCAAAGATGATCATAAAACAGTCAGTGGAAGTGTAAGAACGGATAAATTCAGCAAAAGCAAATGAATCTTTAACTGTGTATTGATTGCGAGTAACGGGATCAATAATTGGAATAAAAAAACTTAGCCAGTTTATAATTAGAAGGAGTTTCTAGCAGAGAGAATGGGACGAAGAGAGAGACTCGTCTTATTAATTATTGGAAGTCCATATAAGATATATTTATTACGTCATTTAAGAAATGTTTCGAGCCATCGTCTTGGACTTTTTATTCCTTAGTAGACTTCGGTTCCCAGAGAATGATTCTTTCGCCAGTGTGATTCGTCGTAGATATAATGAGGCCATCCTACGAGACTTCCGACAATTTTAATCCTTTACCAAAAAACTAAGAAGACTGAACTTGATATTCGCTTCCTTTCGATTTGTAAAGGTTACGATATGTTCTAAATTTATGAGGTTTAAGCTTTATAGACATTCTCCGCACAATGCTTCCTTTTATAGATCATGGACCTCTAAGTTACTTTTAAATTAAATTAATTTAAAACAGAAACTTCTCCAAATTTACGTTTCATGTCTCCCAGTTTAAATTACGGTTAAAAACTTCCGTTTCATTTAGTGATTTTTTTGTTCTTAATCATCTAACTGATAAACGTTGTTTAACTTTTAATAATCATATTTTTGATCATCAAACTGGCCAACTTGCAAACAAATTTTTAGGAGTTTCATTTTTCTGTCGCGTGCTATAACTCGAAACCTACCTACGGATTTCTCGACCTATGTTAACATAGTCTTTTTTCTTTACTTTTGTCTCAAGAATACACCCTGCTATTTATGAAACACATTTATGCATCACCCTGTATATAAAATTGAACTTTGCTGAAAATTTAACCATGTTACAGAATTGGTACATATACGAAGACCTTCATGGAAATGGAGTGAAAGCTATTCAATTTTAACTGAATTTCCGAGTGTATTTTCCTCTTGAATGTGTGTCAAGATTCATAATAAAATTTATTTCTGTTACGACAATGGTCTTAATTCTGGCATATCTCTCTCTCTCTCTCTCTCTCTCTCACACCATATATATATAAATTATATATATATATAAAATTATATATATATATATATATATTGGTTCACCGTGTATATATAATATATATATATACACAGGGGTTAGACAAAATAATATGAACACCCGCCGATTTCACCGGTTATCTTTACGGACTGCTCAGACACAAAGTAAACGGTCAAATGACTGGCAAACCTATTTAAATGCGTAACAGAGAGTGTATACGTCATGTTATAACCCTCACGTTGTTTTTACAGATCTGAGTGAATTATGAATTAGCAGTTATGAAAGACCTGTCAGACTTCCAAAGAGGGCAAATTGTCAGAGCGCGGATGGCTGGTGCATCGGTGACGAAAACCGCTCAGATGTTCAATGTATCCAGAGGAACTGTCTCTATGGTCATGTCTGCATACCAAAACCATGGAAAGACAAGCACCGACAAATGCGATAGTGGACGCAAGAAGAAGCTGTGTGATCGAGACCGCCGGGTGCTAAAGCGCGTTGTGACAAAGAACCATAAGACCCCAGCTCCAAAAGTGACTGCAGAGCTTAACCAGCATCTTGCAAGCCCGGTATCGACCAGAACTGTACGTCGCGAGCTCCATGGAGCTGGATACCATGGGAGGGCTGCAATTGCCAAACCCTTCCTTTCGCACATCAACATTGAGCGGCGCAGAAAATGGTGTAATGACCATAAGAATTGGTCAATGGACCGGTGGAAGAATGTAGTCTACTCCGACGAATCCTCCTTTGCGCTATTTCCATGTTCCGGTCGAGTTTACGTCTGGAGACAGCCCAAAGATGCTTATGACCCCGACTGCCTGACCCCAACCGTTAAGCATGGAGGCGGATCTGTGATGGTTTGGGCAGCAATATCGTGGAATACTCTTGGCCCAGCTATAGTACTGCATGGTAGGGTTAACGCCCAGGTCTATCTGTCAATATTGGCTGACCAGGTCCATCCCATGGTCCAAACGCTGTTTCCCAATGGCGGCGCCGTCTTCCAGGATGATAATGCACCAATCCACACCGCTGGGGTCGTTAAAAACTGTCCAAAAGCTGTATGAATCAATTCCCGACGCATTGCAGTTGTTATTGCCGCTAAAGGAGGACCAACTCCATATTAAGAATAAAAACCGCCATTTATCAAGGTGTTCATATTATTTTGTCCAACCCCTGTATATATATATATATATATATAATAATAAATTTCGCAATTAAACACGTGTAATTAATAAATAAAATGGTCCAGATGAGTTGGCCTGAGCGTTAAACTAAATAAAAAAAAAGAGACATTTTTTAAACTCGAAAGTAATTTCTTTCTCTTCTTATCACCTTTACGTAAACAGTTAAGGTGTTCATCTCTTAAATTCAAACAATTAAACTCAATCACTCGACATTTCATACGAACAATTTACATGATGGAGTCACACAAAACGAAATTACTAATTTGAATACTAAGTATTTCATTTACAGTCGATTAAAAAAATCTTATGATTTCTTACCGATTAATATAGGCAGAAAACATGGAGTTTCACGAGATTTTTTTGAACCGACTGTAACTAAACTACAACAAAATAACAGAATTTAGTAATTAGTTACGATAATCTTTTTGCCGATGAAATTAGCGATGTTTAAGGAAGGAATGGCAAATTCTGTTTTTCTGACGACTGAGAGCCACTTTTTTTCATGCTTAGCGGCTGGGTAGCCACGGGTACCGAACCGGGAGGTAAAACGGTACTTGTAGGTTATCTCCCCCCGACCAATTTTGACAGAATATTTTCGTTAAAACTAACGAAAATATCACGACTTACCTAACCAATTATCAAGGGCGTACAGTTGATCTATTATTAATTATAATATTGTTTGTTTCTGGAATAGTATTTACCATTTACTAATAGATCAACTGTACGCCCTTGATAATTGGTTAGGTTAAGTCGTGATATTTTCGTTAGTTTTAACGAAAATATTCTGTCAAAATTGGTGTGGGGGAGATAACCTACAAGTACCGGTAAAACAACCCCAAATATCATTATTGCAACAAAATTATCACAACCGCTCTCTACTCTGTATTACAGAACCTATCCCAATATGATACCAATTTATTTACAATCATTTATTTACAAATCGATGAATCGGTACAAAATTTAAGTTCTCTACCGATTCATCGATTTGTACTTCCTGGTATTTCATACATTAAAACCAAGTTCACCCTCTCGTCTATTGTTAATTGTTAATTGTTAATTTCGCAGTCATCCCCTACCTAAAGAAAAAAATAATATATTATAGTCAACACTGAAAATTCCTATGGTGCACGCCTTTTGCGACACCCTGTATATAAAGTTGTGAGCCATGTTGGTTTATTTTGAAATTTATTTTTAGCGTTCAATTTCGCCTCGTATTTTTGTGAAAGCGATAAATTACCGGAATTAGTCGTTTGAGAATCAATAACGTTTCTTCATTCTTAAATTAACAGGTCTTACACTTTTATATAGAGTCCCATTCTCGCTAATTTTCTCTCAGACAAGGCCAAAATTAAGGCCATAATTTGAAGTCGATACCCGTTATTTTTACATCCTACGGCATATACAGTGGTGCTCACAAGTATTCGTACAGAGAAATATTTAAGTTATATTCGTCCTTATCTTTTGTACCATGCATACGATAGTTATGTAAAGTTTACCTTGCCTTCAGAAAATTTTAATAAATAAAAAAATTAATTTAACTCCAACATATAATGTAAAACATCAAAGAATTTGAGGAAAAAGAAAGGTAAAGTGCAAAAGTTTTCGTGCATTTATTTACAAAATTATTTAATCTTTGTGTATTCACCTCAGGCTCGAAGAATTAAAAATTTTATCAGTAGTTGGCTGTTTATTGATTAGAAACTGTTGGTAATTCTGAATTATAGAATGTTCTCTGTGGATCTTCATGGAAGACAGATGACCGTACAAGCCATTATTAGGCAATGGGTCGTCCTGGTAAAGCATTGTCTACAGATCTTAAGAGCGCCGTCATTGTTGCACATGAGTTTGGAAAGAGTTACAGGAAGCTACGAGAAGAACTTCGAATTCCATTTACGACGGTTGAGTTGTAAAGAAATGGAAAGGCTTTGGAGCAATCAAAAAACTACCAAGGTGCGGACGACTTTACAAGATTTCAGAACGTACACCTAGACAAATGAAAGAGTGGCTGCTGTGAATCCACGAGTGACTGCAGGTGATATTTGCCAAACAGTAAGACTGTTTAGGATCGATGTCCATCCTTCTACTATATGTCGTACATTGAGAAAGAATGGTCTGCATGGAAGAGTTGCACGAAGAAAACCTCTGCCGCGAAAAACGCACAAAGAAACTCGTTTAAAGTATGCCAAGGACCCTCAAAATGATGGATTTGCATTCTGGAAGAAAGTTCAGTGGACAGACGAGACCAAAATTGAATTATTCTTGAACGACGAGGAATGATATGTTTGGCAAAAATCAAACATCGCATTCAAGGAAGAAAACGTCCTTCCTTCGGTTAAACATGGTGGTGGTAGTTTGCTTCTTTGGGGATGTTCTAGTCCTTCTGTTTCAGGAAAACGTGTTGTCATCAATGGAAACTTGAATTGGAAGAAATATCAGGAAATTTTAGAAGAAAATGTATTGCCTTCAGTTCGGGAATTGCGAATGGGTCGCAATTAGGTATTGCGACAAAATAATAATCTAAAACATAAAAGTAAGAGCAGCATGAAGTGGCTTCAATCAAAGAATTTGAAGCTTCTCGAGTGGCCCAGTCAAAGAACAGATCTCAATTTAATCGAGAATTTATGGTTTCATTTTAAAAAAGCTGTCCACAAGAGAAACCTTTCGAATGTGAATAAATTGCAACAATTTTCTTTAGAAGAATGAGCTAAAATTTTTGCTGAAAAATGTCGAAAACTTGTAGAAAAATATCCAAAACGAATCAATGAAGCAATAGGGTGTGTCAATTTTAGGAAGCAAAGTGAAATCTTTAGATTTTCAAAGACTACTAGTGACCAAATGATGCATTTTTATGTGCTAAATCGAAATATGGCTTTAAAATCCACATTTGACCACTCCTAGCTACTTATACTTGAAGTTGAAGTTTACGAAAAATCAGCAACTTTTGCAAGTATTTTTTTTATTGCATATAACGACATTTTATATACATTACATACAATTAAAGACATTTTGATTGTATTTCAATATTAAAACTTAGAAATATAGATAGGTTTCTTGAACTTTGCCAAGGATGCCATGTCTGCCTTGCTCTTGTTCCTGGACATGAGCTCCCTACTGGCCACCTGGCCACTAATGTACGCCTCCCTCCTCTCTTGTGAGTAAACATGTTGTGCTGCTTCAGTTGTCATCCTTACACACCTCTCAACTGACTGTGTGTGTGAGGGCCATGCAGAAACTTCCATTGGTCTATCCAGAAACTCCTTCATTGCAGCAGTGGTGAGGGAACAGATCAGAGGAGGCTCAGTCGCGCCAGAGTTCCAGCCAATAAGCTCTGAGAGTTTGGTGGCATCTGGGTTGATGTCAGAAGTCTTCCTGTGTCTGACACTGCAGTCTCCTACCTGTGTGTCCTCATCTCCTTCACCTCTGATTTCCAGTATCCTCTTCACTGCCTCCCTCCTCTCCTTCTCCACCTCACTGCAAAGCATGGCCTGGAGCACAGCCTCAGAGTGTGCATACCAGGCTGATCTCTTCACTGTAGGCATCACTATTCCTATCACCTCCTTCTTCTGACTTCTGAGCAGCTCCAGCTGGTACAGTACATGCCTGGGACCCTCCACCCAGCTGTGATTTAACTTGATGTTGAACCAGTTTGGCATGTAGACTCCCACTATGAATTCCGGTGCTAGGACAACTGCCCCCCGGACAACCGCCCCCCGGACAACTGCCCCCGTAGGACAATCGCCCCCCGGATTATTGCCCCCCATAAGTAAATAAAAATTAAATAGGAATTAAATTTATTAATATTTATAAAAAAATAAAAAACAAACTCATGAAAGAGTTCATATTTATTAAAATTTACTAAAAAAAAGTAAAACTTGCTTGGAAAAGAGGTTTTAATGCTAAAAATTCAAATTATAGGCGATACCTCTTAAAAAATTAATTAGTTCGCGATTCTCAAAGTCTTCAACCTAACCTAAAACCTAGCCTAAAACCTAACCTAACCTAACCACCAACTATGACTTTCAAAACGACCTTTCAATAAGTATTGCCAACTGTTTAAATAAAATTAAGTAGCTAAACTTCATAATTTTATTATAAATAAGTAAGCAATAATTGGAAATTTTTGTTAAATATTGCTAACTTTTTAAATATAATTTTTTTTCAGGCTACAAGCAAAATTAAGCAAGAATTGGCAATAATGTTGTTAAATATTGTTTTAGCTTGCCATTTTTTAAACGTAAATTTAATTTCTATTTAATTTTTATTTACTTATGGGGGCAATAATCCGGGGGGCGATTGTCCTAACGGGGGCAATTGTCCGGGGGGCGGTTGTCGGGGGGCAATTGTCAGGGGGGCGGTTGTCCAGAGTGCAGTTGTCCGGACACCATAAATTCCACAATTATCCTCAGATTCTTCATGTTCCTACCCTTCAGCCCATGTTTGGAAATCCACAATCTGCAGAACCTTAGAGCCGTGGTGACCCACCTACTGTGACAGACTCGCCCAATCTCCATGAGAACTAGACTCTGAGGTACCTCTCCCGATCTGATGGCAGTGATGATTCTGTAGCCATATGATTGGTCTGTGCTGAGGTCCTTGACTACCTCCTGACTGGGATGGGGTAGAGGAGGACCAACAGTGATCCTCGTGAAGTTTGGGTTGATCTCCAGCTCAGTGGCAGTGTCTAACATCTTCCCTAGGGGCCCAGACCACTTGTTGTTGCTCTATGTCTTGCCATCCAGTGCAGTCACCAGGTGTCTGAGACTCAGCTCTCCAGTGTGCAAGTCACAGACAATCTACACCAACTTCCTGCTAAGCTTGGCCTCCACATAATGCATTACTCCTCCGTCCCAGCCAGTATTCAGATTAGTACTGTCACCTCCTATGGCCAAAAGGGTCTGGTCTGCTCCTCTCTCTCTTAGCCAGTTCACCAGATGATCAGCAATGACCTCAGCATGACTTCTCTCCTCTGCAGCTTCCTCTGGTACAAAATGCCACAAATATTTCCCACCTGGTTCATTGCACACTATGTAGCGTTCTTCCTTAATGAGGCCAGGAAACTGCCTGTCACTGCCCTCAGCTTCCATCATCACTTTGGTGTCATCTCTTTTCCCATCAAAGAAGATACAGCTGATGCCATTTTCCCTAATCTCTTCATCAAACTTCTTGACCAGCTCCTTAGTCAGTCTCTCCTGAGCCCTCCTCACCTTGTTGTGGTCAATCACCAGTGCTGTGTCAAACTCTGTGATAAGACCAGCATCAATCCAGGCAGCAGTTGCAATCTCTGCAGTCTCTCTCAGCCCAGTGTGATGTCTCAAGCTAGCCAGAGCTATGTTGGTGATATCTTTAGTGTTGTATTTCTTCTTCTTAGCCACAGGCAAGGAAGAAGTTGACGCAGCCTCTGGTATGAAGTCTTCGTCCTCCTCTCTCCTCCCTGCCTCCTCCAGTATATCTCCAGTCTCCTCCAACTCCATCTCCAGCAGTGACTCCTCCCTCAACTCCTCTTCTTTCTTAGCTGACTCCTCTACCTTCCTCCTCCTCTTCTCCTCGGCCTTCCTTCTCTGCTCCTGTCTCTGCAGCACTGCTTCCTGTCTCCTGGTCTCAGGGTGATCAGCTAGACCCATCTTGTGTGCCCCACACTTCCCACCTTTTCTCTCTGACCTTTAACGAAGGCAAGCTCCTGCACTGGTATCTTCTGGTCGCTCCTGCAGCTGCAGTCAATGTGAACTTCACTGTTGCAGACAGGGTTGCACCCAAGCTCACTGCAGCTCCTGATCACACAGTGACAGGTCAGGATGTCCACCAATTTGTCCAGTTTCATCATGACCCTCGCTTTGACCCAAAGCTTCACATTGCCAATGGGCACCTTCACTGCCTCATCCCACAGTGCCTTCACTTTAGCCCTGATCCTGACCTCAGTGTTGATTACAGGTCCTGTACAGGCCTTTCTCCACTGAGCCAGTAGCCCTGGAACCATGCCGTTGTTAATCAGGCCATTAACTGGGTAATTCCTCCTGTCTTCCTCACTCATCTCTCTCCTCAACAAACCATACCTCAGCAGATCTCTGGCTGTGGGCAGCTCAGCAGGGGGAAGTTCCCTCCCAGTCCCCACCAAATGACTTAGGTGACAACTTGATTTGCTTCGGGTTCTGATTTCTTTCTGACTCATCCTGTGGACCTGTGAACAAAAGAAGTGTCATTGAAATTTGGATAGGCCTACTGATTATGATTACATAAAATTAAGTTAATTGAAATTCTTAATATCTTCCTAAAGCTCAGATAAAAGGTCGTGTTGTTATAGGTACAAGACTTAATTATTCAAAGTAATGACAATTTCATATATCTCTCATATCAAAATATACAGAAAGTTTGGGTCACACATAACATTTCGAATAATTTGAATTACACAATATTTACATTACGAAGTAATCAAACTTGTCAAAAAGGAGGGAAAACACATGCATTCACAATCAAAACTCCAGCATTTGTGACTATGTGAAACTTAGAAACCCTACTGCACACCAAAAATAACCAAAGTTGACCACACATATCAATGCCACATTGATATACGATGCTACAGTCATAGTATTTAGGTTATATTTCAAACCTTTATGGTCAAATATAAGTAGGTAAATGGCTTTTTTAAACAACACTAAAGATATTTCTAAGTTTGCTAGATAATATGACATCATTTGAGCATTAGTAGTTTTTGAATTGTTGACTTTACTAAAATTGACACACCCTAATGAAGGAATTCAAGCTAAAATGGTGGACACAAAATATTAAATAATTTTGTAGGTAAATGTACAAAACTTTTGCATTTTTAACCTTTTATTTTCCTCAAATTATTTAATGTTTTACATTACCCTACGCCTACAGTATATATTGGAATTAAACTAATTTTTTTACTTGTTAAATTTTTCCAAACGAACGGTAAACTTTTCAGAACTATCTTTTGCATGGAACAAAAGATACTTATGAGCGCTCTATGTATGATGAACTGACCCTCTCTCTCTCTCTCTCTCTCTCTCTCTCTCGCTCTCTCTCTCTCTCTCTCTCTCTCTCTCTCTCTCTCTATATATATATATATATATATATATATATATATATGAAAATTATTTCACGAAAGTAACACGTGAAAAATATTTATGATGAATAAAACCACGAAGGAAAGGAAACACAGAATGGTGCTCAAGCGCTTTCGTCTCATGACATCCTCAGGAACACTGAAGTACATAAAGAGTTACAGCCTATATATAGGTTACAGAAAAAAAAAAAAATATATATATACAATAAACGGAGAATTAAAAATAGAAATTAAACATTAAAGGATTGTGCGAGGAGCATACAAATTTGTAAGGAAAAACTACCGATTTTTAGCACAAGATCAAATGAATTGTTTCCAACCAATGTTAGAAAAAAAAAAAAATTCCTTCAGAACAGATTTTTTGCCAACCCTGGTCTTTTCCCGATTTTTGCCACCCTTGCCGTACGGGAAGCGGTGAGAGAATCTTCTTTCTTCAACGGAGTCGACTGTCTTCCACGACGTTTTACCCAGGAATCATGAAAATTTCTTGTCAGGGCGCTCTCTTTTATAGCTCATTTTCGGAGGTTTTCCCGCAGTTTCGCGTACGTGTACTGACGGGATTGGTCAGTTTCGTACGTGTAACTTGAGGATTCGTTCTTGCCCGGTTCGCTGATTGTTTATTTTCGGGGAAGTCTCTTATTATTAATGCTTCGATGATATGAAGTCTTTTCTCATCCCTTATTTGTTTGTGTTACCACGTTACCACTATCTGTTGTCTAGTTAGGTTTATTTTGTGTATGTTCCACATGTGATCTTTCGGACTTCCTTCTTGTAAGTGCATTGTTACCCTTCCTGACAGTGTTGTTATGGTTGAGCCCACGTATCTCACGTTTCCTCGAAGTTTGCAACCTTCGTTCGGGCATTGAAATTCGTAAGCTACGTGGGATTTTTGTAGATTTTCGGTTTAATAAATAAACCTAACCAGAAAACAGATAGTGGAAGCAACAAACGTGGTAACACAAATAAAGGATGAGAAAAGACTTCATATCATCGAAGCATTAATAATAAAAGAGACTTCCCCGAAAATAACAATCAGCGAACCGGGCAAGAACAAATCCTCAAGTTACACGTACGAAACTGACCAATCCTTTCAGTACACGTACGCGAAACTGCCGGAAAACCTCCGAAAATGAGCTATAAAAGAGAGCGCCCTGGGCCCCTGACAAGAAATTTTCATTCTACGCAGAACACCGACAAAGATGACTCCAAACGAATTTCCTGAAGATGCTCGAAGCCAGAGCGAAACGTCGGAAAATTTTGGAATATTTATAATTTACCAGCATTATTGAAAAATGTCATACGGAAAATTGACAAAAATAGTAATAAATTAATAAATAAAGACTATGGTCGATTGTTTAACCAAACATATATGTATATAATCAATTCAAGTCCCCGAGCAAAATGCTAACGGTTAAAATCTAAAAGATAAAGCCCCCCTCAAAGTTAAATGTTTTATTTAAGGATTTTCCAATCCTTTATAAACAATTTTTGGCTTTTTCATCCAAATTACCTAACTTTTATGGTTTGTCCTGATCTCGGAAAGAAAAGAATGATTAGCTTTGACGTCGTTTTCTTTGGGTTCCTCTTGAGACCACTTTGGGACTTCTTGGGGAAACAAAGTAATTTATAGCTCTCCTTCCCTTCTTCTTTTTTAACGTTTAACAATTCCTTTTTTCGACAAAAGGAGGGTTTCCGTATGAGTTCCTCCTTGTTAGCGACTCCTAATAACCCGTTCATGGAGTTCTATAAAAGAAAATTTCTTCGCGATGTTATTGACCCCCTTCTGTCTCTTGGTACCGTTACATGGATGATGTTTTTGTCATCATCCCAGTGGAACTCGAGCTAAATGATACTCCTATTATGATAGATTAAACTCTATTCTACTTTCCATACAATTCACTATCGAATTTGAACAAAATTCTGAAATTTATTTTTGAACATTCAAATTATGAGATCTTTCACTAATAAACCCGAATTCACAGCTTTTGGAAAGGTCACTCACTCATCCGACAATAACTCTTATGGGCATCGATTCTCTTCCCACGGTTCCTCAAAAAAAAAAAGATGAATTCTTGTGGGTATGTTCCTTAAAGCCTTTAGAATTTGTATCCCTCAGTATTTGGATGATGATATAGAAAAAAAAGGGATCTTTTACCAAACTGGATTATCCTTATAATTTTATTGAAAAAACTTAAAATTGCAGAAAATGAGGTTTTATGCTATTTACCGTTGAACTATGAATTTTAAAGATATCCTTGTTGTGCCCTTCAATCCCGAATCTCTTCGTGATTGTCTCTTTCAAGGTATAAATGTGGTTTCTGAAGTGCCACATACAACCCCAGTTTTTTTTTGCATAATAATCAATATTATAATCACTGCTCTAATTCGGATGTTTATGTTTATAGCTCCACTTAATATCGTTATTGGTTTTTGTCATTACTCATACATAGCCTTATTTTTAGTCTAATTTTATATATTTTTTATTTTTTATTATTATTTATTTAACTTTTTAGTTTTTATCCTTTTTTTCTAGTTTTTTATTATTACTAACTGTACTATGGAATACGGAGACTGAAGTAAAGCGTACAACACCGATGAGGGTTTTATTCCCGGGTAGTGCGGGCAGCTCCCTGACTACGGCATCTTACAACTACAACATCCAGAATGGTGATGTTGGCAGACATGATATTCCTCTATTATAAACTGCAGAAAATCAGTTCAGTTAATGAGTTAATGAATTAATGAGTTGATGAGTTGATGAGCTGAGAGGATATGACATGAAGCATGGTTTGCACTAGGCGACTAATTCCCTATGTAATTCCCCATATATATATATATATATATATATATATATATATAATATATATATATATATGTATATATGATAAAAGTTGAATCATGAAGAGTGTTCGATGACTGACCATTCATAATCTTGATGAAAATTCTAGTCTCAGTGTACCAATAGCTTCTAGTTTGCCACTTTATTGCCTTGTCCCTTTCCAAACCTCCCAAAAGTAGAAATAAAATTGTGTGCAGCAATTATATAAAAGGAAATTGTAAATATTGAAACGGATCATGTACCGATGTAAGCCAAACCAAACCAAACCAACCAAATTCTATCATGAATATAGTTGCAGTAAACCTGGATAGAAATGTAATCTCTATCATCTCGTGACAGATTTAAAAGAGAAACTTTAAATCGAGGAGATGAGTTTTGTCGAGATTTTTGTCAGTATAAAAATTCTATAAATCAGTCAGTATGATTATGCAGCAAAAGATATCACAAATGCAAATCTCCACTCGCCTCTCAAACGGTTAGACTTTTGAAAGTTATCTTACAGACTCTCTTTCTTTCTCTCTCTCTCTCTCTCTCTCTCTCTCTCTCTCTCTCTCTCTCTCCGGATAATCGCAGGGAGATGAAACATGCTACATTCAAAGAAGATAAATTGTAAACTTAAACAAGACAAAATGCGAGAAAATGAAGCTGTTCAAATTCGAAATACAACTTCATTAATGTTTTTTCATTCGTATATGATATAGTGAGACACAAAAGTCTCGTCACACTCATTCCTTTCGTATATACGAGTATTAATAATTTTCAGGTAAATGCAAAAATTCAAACACGACTCCTGCGAAAGAAATGAAGTTAATACCAAATACAAGATTACTACATTTGATCGACTCGACATTCTATCGACGAGTATATTGCGGGTTAGATTAAATTAGGTTAGGTTAAGTTAAATTTTGAGGTTTTCAGATTGTCTGTATGGTTTTAGCGATCGGTTGGGTCGGAAGGAATAAAGAAGAAAAATTAATAATATTTTGCTCTGTTTACCTTCCCTATTCATAACGCAAAGATCATGTGACGGAGGGGACCTATTATAGCTTTACGTGAAATCCGAACTATCTAAGGGTCGTTACTTCATTTGAAGGCGGAGGACGGTCATCCATCTAACTACTGAACAGACCTAACGTTGCTTACCTTATCTAAATAAGTGTGAAAACTCGCATGATAGTACATGGGATAATTGTTTGAAGGGAAACTTAATGCAGTAATTCAATATCATAAATTTAATATCAAAATGAAAAAATAAATTAATAAAAATTTAATAAATACAGATATGAAACAGTGAAAGACTTATCTTTTAAAGATATATTTTTCGCGTGGAAATTACGATATACGAGAGGAAATTAGGTTTTAAATTACTAATTAGTCTTTGGTATTCCGTGCGAAAACACCTCTTGCGTCAAGGAATTTATGGATCTTTGTGACAACGAGGCACCGAGTCACTCACACATTGCTTAGGGGTGGCAGTTCCTCCCACAAATGTCTTTGGCATGTCTAAATAAATTCTCCCAATTCTTAAGGTCTCTTAACACCCACTCCTCGTGATGCACGCTCATTGGTTCTCTCTGCGGTTTAAAGGTGATTACGCTGGCCACCCACTGAAAACAATTTTGCAAAACGCATTCCTACGAATATATTAATGAAAAAAATTCATTAAGATTCTATTTTATTTAAATAATTTCGTAATGAGTATGAAGACGCAAACCACTTAAAACACATTCTCAACATCCTTCGTAAGATGAAGCTATGAAGAATGCTTCTTATTCAGTTGATATTTGAAAAATTTTTGCTACTTTTCCGTTATACTCCCGCAATTTCTTCTTTCCCGGTTAAGTCAACTGTACGCCCTTGACAATTGGTTAGGTTAAGTCGTGATAGTTTCGTTAAAACTAACGAATATTTTAACCAAAATATCACGATTTAATTTAACCAATTGCGGGGGTAGCAAAATACCTTATCAAACCTAGTAAATTTTTATGCAGTTTCAGTACCGAGTTTTTTTTAATATAAAAATAATTTAGTTACCCTTCTCTTATGAAAATTATATAGTGCAAACGTAAATTTAATGTAATAACGTAATAATAATAATGTAATAATGTAAATTAGTTCGGCTGCTATTAGATTTTATATAATAATTCGTAGTTTTCTTTTAAAAGTTTTCAAATGAGTTTACAACTTGGACGGTTTTCATTTATTAATACGTCTTCTTGAAAAAAAATCCAGTAACATACGGTATGTTTGGTTGGAAAATTATTGAAAAAGTTTAAAGAAACTGGTTTTATAGTAGACAAACCACGTCCAGGTCACCTCGGAAAGAAGGCCGTGAGACCGTAATGGTGAAAATTTATGCTAGTCCTAAAAAGTCATTGAGGCGTACAAGCTTGGGAATTGGCGTACCGTAAAGTACCATCCATGGTGTTTGGAAGCGCGTGTAAGTAAGCGTTTCTACTTATGGTTCAAGACTTTTCGGACACCTTGTACAACAATAATAATAATAATAATAAAATTTTCAACCTCGATTTGCTTATTTGTTTATTAGTACTAATGAATCTTCTGATCAAGTTTGATTTAAACTTATGAGGCTTTCTTAATTAGTTGAATCTATGAAGAAACCTTATTCAGTTGATATTTAAAAAAAAATTCTTCATCAAATCTAGTAAATTCATAATTGAGGCGTTTGGAACCAAAGAGGCGAAGCCGCCATGGGTGCGAATGGCGTCTTCGCCAATTTGGTTCCAAACGCCTCATGCACTCAGAAGTCGCCATTGTTCTGACGTTTGGGAGCGTATCTTCCTCTAATATTTCGATATATTGTTCACTAGTGAGTTTCCATGAATTTTAGTGAGTTCCCCAACTCCATATTCAAACATTCAATCTCGCATACCTTCCTTAATTCGTTCACTTCGTTGAGGTAGTCCGACATTTTCTTTTTCGAACTTTGGTCCATCCTTTCTTCTACAGGGTGTCCACAATGTCTTGTCACCCCAGTAAAATACTAACTGATTTTCGTTTTTCTTTCGGACTCATTTGAAATGTGTGATAACAGCAATTATATCATTGAACAACTCATATTGGCTAGTACCTGGGTCCATGAGCGACCACGTAATGGCAAAACCAGTGAAAATATTCGTGCAGACTTCCAGGACCGATTCAATCGTGCAGCGCCTTTCTGGACCTGCACGATTGCATATATATATATATATATATATGGGTGTGAATTTTCCGCAGTTAAGGGGTTAACACGTCTGTCTAATGAGTACAACTCAAAATGATAGTTTTTAAAAATTATATTTTTTTCACATCGCTTCTGTTTCTTGCTTCCACATCAAATTATTCTACTTTACATGGACTTTGTTAATATGCGAAAGGAAATGAATACAAGAAGACTCTTTCAGCTGATGTATTCGCTGCAAGAAAATATTGTAAAACGAGATCTGAGGTTATATTCCAAACATCTTTGCCCAAATTTATTTTTTTGAAATTTTTCGTTCGAATTCGTGTTGGTACATTATAATCGTCCACAAATGAGACCATTTCCTTCCCTTGCCATCGTAACAATTAATTTTCAAACGCTCATAAACGTTTGTTACTTTAGACATTATTGATTTTTTTCCTCTTTTAAAACTGTGGTTTTGAGACTTACGAGGTTTTAAAAATTTAATTCATTACAAATTTTCTGTATAAGTTAGAATAGAAGTGATTTTGGTAAACGAGGTTCATTGTAAGATAACTTAAATTTTTTGCATTTATAAAAAAAAACTTGTTTTTTCAGTTTTAGGAAGAAAAAATATTTTACTCGAGAAAAGGTTCATATGAATTAGTCGATAAAATAACCGAAATATATTCATAATATTTAGGGACATCAGTAGCAATAATAATAATAACAATAATAATAATAATAATTTTATTGTTCTTTGCTACATTTGTAAGGCATACAAAAGGTATATGGAGAGTGACATATAATAACATACATCTGTATATATACATATAATAGTGCGACAGTTAATGCATTTCCAAGCATATACCGGGTGATTACAAATGATCTTCCCGATTTCAAACATTTATTATGAAAAAACTATCAAAGCTACAGCGAAAAGCAAGATATAAAAGTAAAGAAGAACTCGAAAAGTTTTATTTACAAACTATTGAAGTTCAATACTCTTTTTATGGCTCTGCAAGCATCAAAGCGGTATTCTGTTTCCCTTCATACATTTTGTAGCATATCATACTGAACTTGAATTGAATTGAATTGAATTCAATAACCTTTATTAATAATAAAATAAATGCAGTAGTCTTTTTACAATTTACATTTTTTACAATGACATAAGGCCCTTAAGCTTTAGGCTTTTCTGGGCTCTTATTAAAAATAAGCAGCTAGCTGTTATAAATTAATAATAATAAATAAATAAATAAGTAAATAAGTATTATTAATAGTTAAAACCTGTATTTCAATATTAAACAATATTAATGGACAATATTAAACATTATTAGTGGACATTAATCCAAGATTTTTGTTAGTATCCCATTATTAATCGGGATTTCAACTTGGTTTTAAACAAATTTACATTCGCAATATTTTTTATATCGGCATGCAAGTCATTCCATAGTTTCAATCCAATGAAAATGGGTAGTTTTTGAGATGAAGACAATCTAAATTGAGGTATAACAAGCTTTGATCTATTTCTGGTCTGATACGAGTGGATTTCTTGATGAGTTACAAAATATCTATTTACCCATTGCAAATTAATGATTTTGCTCTTACACTTGTAAATAAAAATAAAATGTGCCAGTTTGGTTATATCATTGAGCTTTAGTAGGTTTAGCTCTTTAAATAATGCACTAGAGTGATCAAGGAAATCAGCATCAGATAATAACCTTATTGCTCGTTTTTGAATGACAAAGATACCATTTAATGCGTTGTTAGCGGAGTTTCCCCAAACAAGGGTGCAGTGTGTTATATAAGGAAGAACAAGAGTATGATAAAGAGTCAATAAAACTTGTTTAGGGACTACATTTCTAAGTTTAAACATTATAGCAACGCTCCTTGAAATCTTTTTCGCGATATAATTTACATGATCACTCCATTGCAAATTCTTATCTAGCATTACACCAAGAAATTTTGTTACAGTACACTCCTTTATGGTGATTTCATTAACATTAAGTTCATCAAGATATACATTTCTTTTATTAGTAAATATCATGAAATTTGTTTTACTGGTATTTAGGAAGAGTTTATTGGTGGTCAACCATTTCATTACACTGATGAATTCTGAATGAAATATATTCTTAGCTGTATTAACATCTTTGCAAGAAAAAGAGAGTTGTATCATCTGCAAACATTATGAAGTTCAGTATATCAGATGAACGTGGAAGGTCATTTATATATAATAAAAATAACAGTGGACCCAGCACTGAGCCCTGTGGCACACCATGTTTGGCAAGCGCTTTAGTGGAGCAAACCTTATTTACTGATACAAAATTATATCTATCGGACAAATAACTTTTAAACCAATCACTGATTGCCCCTCTAAAGCCGTAACAATACAATTTATTAAGTAGAATATTATGGTCTATTACATCAAACGCCTTACTCAAATCCATAAATATTGATATCATTATTTCTTTGTTCTCCTTAGCTATATTTACATTTTCCATAAGATTTTCCAACTTTTCCAACTTTCCAATTTTCCAACTTTTCCAACAGCCTCACGTATCCTTTCCTTCAAATATTCCAAAGTTGTTGCCATTGGTGGAACAAAAACTTCATTTTTGACATAGCCCCAGAGGAAGAAGTCAAGGGGTTTAGATCAGGCGAACGAGCCGGCCAAGGAATGGGCCCCCTACGCTCGATCCAACGATCAGGCAATTGCTCATTCAGGAATGATGTAACCTCATTGTGGAAATGGGGTGGCGCACCATCCTGCTGAAACCACACATCAGTTTTGTCCTCTAGCAGCTGGGGCATCAGCCACAGATGTAGCATATCGCAGTAAATGATACCGTTATTTGTTTGTTCAGCAAAAAAGAATGAACCGTACAAGAGAGAGAAGAGAGAAGAGAAGTAAATGGAGATTATCTGTTGTAAGCTTCAAACATATGTTTAGAAATACATACAGTTACGATATTCGGCTACGATTACACATTCACATAACTACATATAATTACAATAGGTATTCAGCAAAAATTATACCTTCGTATTTATTTGGATGTTAGACGCTGAAATATAATTAAATATAATTAATATCAATACCAATATCAATTACACTGGTCTACAGCCAAAATGCTTCGGGAATAAAAGTAGTCAATCTTTACTAATTTTGGGTCACTGAATACGAAAATGATGCCTAAAATTGCCAATTGGCTCTATTTATAAAGATATCAGGCAACACTGCACCCTACTAACTGGACTGCATCTGTCGCGTAATATGTAGACGCCTGTGACACATCGACGCATTGACTCTACTGCGCATGCGCGTAGTTATATTTTTTATTTTAATAAATTAATGTAAATATGTACATATATATATATGCAATAAAATGTAATTTTAAATTTATCTATTACATTATGTATTTGTAAATTATTTATTAAAAAATAGATTGGATCATTTTAACATATTGCTTCCCATAATGTTTTTTATATTAATATAAATGGAATACTAACCTAACTTAACCTTACCGAATTTAAAATTATTAAAATGCAATATAATTACATTAATTTATTAAAATAAAAAAATATATAACTACGCGCATGCGCAGTAGAGTCAAGACGTCGATGTGTCACAGGCGTCTACATATTACGCCACACCATCAGTTCATTCGCGGAAGTCATACAGTGCACCCTTGTCAAACTCTTTTTAGTGTTTGCTATACGCCCGATACCTCACGGCGAAGGACTACCCGTTCCTGAGCCCCCACACTCATTCTCCCTGGAGTCAGAGGACGAGGAGAATGAAGGAGCCTGCGAAACTTGTGAGCCTTCAACTTCACAAGACCTTGAATTTGTTTATAACTTGACATCTTCTAAACCGCACATGATAACTCGGAATGAATTAATCGACCTTATCAGAGATTTAGAACTGCCAAAGAGTAAGGCAGAGCTGTTGGGCTCCAGATTGCACCAGTGGAATCTCCTCGCTGAAAATGTTAGAGTGTGTAAGTTTCGTGACCGTCAAAAAGATTTTGTCTCATTCTTCATCATGGAAGGTTACCTTGTAGCTTGCAGCAATATCGATGGTCTGACGGCAGCTCTCAACATTATTCACAATCCTGATGAATGGAGACTGTTCATTGATTCATCGAAGTTGAGTCTAAAAGCTGTTTAGTTGCATGTTGGCAACGTATTACCATCAATTCCAGTTGGTCATGCAGTCCACATGAAAGAAACATATGACAACATGAAGCAACTTTTGAACTGCATAAACTATGACAAACATCAGTGGCAGGTTTGTGGTGACTTGAAAGTTGTTGCTATCGTGCTTGGACTGCAGCCGGGCTACACTAAGTATTGCTGTTTTCTGTGTGAATGGGATAGTCAGGCTAGGACTTCTCATTACATCAAGAAGGATTGGCCACTCCGACCCTCATTGGAACCTGGAACAAAAAATGTTCAGTATCCTCCACTTGTAGAATCGAGCAAGATTTTGTTACCACCCTTACACATCAAACTGGGCGTCATGAAAAATTTTGTTAAGGTTATGGATAAAATGGGGGCATCTTTTAAGTACCTCGGTGGTAAATTCCCAAAGCTCAGTGAAGCAAAAATCAAGGAGGGTGTATTTGTTGGTCCACAGATCCGCGAGCTTCTTAGAGATGAGGAGTTCGACCGTATCCTAGGTGGTGAGGAGAAGACAGCGTGGAATGCTTTCCGGTTAGTAGCAACCAATTTTCTCGGAAATACCAAAGCTGACAATTACAGGGAGCTGGTGGAAAACCTGCTGTTGTCCTATCAAAAAATGGGCTGCAATATGTCTTTAAAGATACATTTCCTCCATTCGCACATGGAATTTTTTCCGGCCAACTGTGGAGCAGTCAGCGATGAACATGGTAAACGTTTCCACCAGGATATCTCAGCGATGGAGAAACGCTACCAGGGGAAATGGAGTCCATCATTGTTAGCAGACTTCTGCTGGACAATAACAAGAGATGCTCCAGAAGTTGAATGCAAGAGACAAGCAAAGAAGCGACGGGTTGAATCAATATAAGTGACTGCATTATACAGGTATGTTACTAATATATGGTATACATATACGCAAAATGTGTAACTTAAATTTTCTTGGAAACTGTAGCCAATCGACTGTTTTTATGGTCATATTCGTTTTCATCACCCCAAAATCCATAATAGGAAACACAATTTATCTCCGAAGCACAAACTTTTTCAAAATTTGTAGACCAGTGTTATTAACATTAATAATTAATTTTATTAATACAATCAGTGTAAATACAAATAATAATAATAATAATAATAATAATAATAGATTTCATGATGTATCCATAATATTTAGGGATCCCATGATATATCTTTAATATTTAGAGATCCCATGATAAATCCTTAATGTTTAGGGATCTCATGATACATCCATAATATTTAGAGATCTCATAATGTTTTGTACATTCCTTGACCAAAACTTTATTCGACGAATATATGATGACATTCCGCAGTGAAAAGTGAAGGAATTTGCAGGTGGAGCTTTTATCCTCAAAAATTACACAATCAATTAATTATTAATAACATGAAAATCTGACATGCGTCGAAATGATTTATTTTCTACGAATAATTTGAAGCTGATTTCTATGAATTTAACGTTAGAAATATGTTATGTTTTACATTTAGTTTCAGAAATTTCCTAAATTTAGTACATCACTTTAATCGCCAGCATCTGCCGCTCATTGGGTAACGCCACTTCCCTGTAATTGAAATGAAGACACTGAGGTCCGTGGTTCGAATCCCGATGATGCTGGTAATAATAATAATAATAATAATAATAATCGAAGAATCAGCACAATGGGCCGCATTAGTTGGTTTGAGCGGTGTGTCAGTCCTGGTCCTCCTGAATCATGATTTATATCAGTTTAATTCGTTTTAAAATAGTTATTTATTTATCATATAAATTTATAATTCTGTTGTGACCTTATCGATGAGGAGAGAAGAATGTCGGAAAGTCTCATCCAAATAACTGTGATCCCACAGTAAGCCCTTTCGCATTCATTCTCATTCATATTTATATACTATATATGTTATACCCCTCCGTCTATGGCCCTGGGGTGGTTCGAATCGACGGGGGTTCTGGTTGGGAGGCAGCAACGGATATTTTTTCGCGAAACTTTTCTTCTATAATATTCTAATTTCTTTCTCTCGCTATAGGGTCGACAGACCTGTTAATTCTTCTCTTTCTATAATACTCTGATACTTTCTCTGACGGTTCGCCGATTTTCTTTGTATAACTTATCGGGAACTATTTTCTCTATTTACTAAGTTCTCGGAAGAGAGCTCAACTCGAAGGGGAAAAATAAAAAGTTTCTCTCACTGTAATTTACTTCTAAAAATGTACAGGTAGTGCTCTGAATTTACAGGGGTAGAGGTTCGACCTCTTTCTACCATGGCTCAGGCTGGAATCTAAAAATTAAGGAGGCAAGGGGCCTCTGCTCCCTCCTCTCGGAGTGAAGTCTAAGAAGCAGAAGAAGAAGAAGTGACTTTTACAATTACATGCTTTATACATATAATCTAAATTTTGGGGGAATGCAGTTTGAAGGTTAAGTTCCCCCCTTTTAAACACATGATCAGATTTTTGAAAGATTCCAAATAAAAATGTTTACAAATAAAAAAATGATCGTATTTTCGCCAAGTACACATTTCTAAAGGGCGGCATAATTTCGTAGTACATTGAGTACAATCCAAGTACACCCTGAGTACATTGTAATTTCGGTTTATTACAATTATGATTACAATTACCAACCAATTCACATTCGTTATTATCGTTAATTATCGTCATTAAAATACATTAATTACATTATAAATTATTACATTTAATTACAATTTTATTAAAGTACATTACGTCGTTTACAATTCGTACATGTTTTTTTATATTTATATATGGTTATTATATATGGTTATTATATATGGTTATTAGTACAACACAAAGTACATGGGCACATACGAGATAATTTATACACAACATGACACACATGATAATAACTTATAAATTAGAAATCAGAGGGACAGGAGGTCTTTCGTTTTCAGATGTTCGATTTATGCTGTGATTAGCAAATTTCGACCACTTGCCTAAGCATTTATGAATATCTTGCGAGGGGTGAAGGCACTTAAAAAAAATAATAAAAAAATAATACATGCAAACGTATTTGCGCGATTTTGAACGAACAGGTACGGAGGCATAAAGTTTCGTACCATTTCGTAGACTGACACGAGTAAAAATGAATATTTAATAAAATTGATATAGGATAATGGTCAAGAATTCACCATACATTGAATACGGAAGATGTCCAAATACTAAACACGTGATTCAGTGTTCAAGGTATGAAAACCGTGAAGGAAGTTTAAGTTATTTTATGACGTCATAGTGTATAAGTCATTATTGGGAGGATTTAAAAGAACGAATTAGAGACAAAGAGTGGGTATTAAGGACTAAGTACAACTACGGGTTCCAATCCTGCTATATGCAATGTGTATGCATAATCTAGGGACGAGAGTGAGATGCAAGACAACCATAATTAATTATAATAGATTCTATAACAAATGAAAAATGGAAAATGGATACGACTAAGCCATAGAAATGGTAGGTCGCATGGTTGTGACGCTGAAACAAAAATAGAAAGCAACAAATAAAATTTTTATCCAAACTCGCGTTGTGATTTTGGTTCTTATGTAAAAATGAATATTGATTATTCATTGCTCATTTTTACACACACACACACACACACACAACCACACACACACACATATATATATATATATATGTATGGGCTACGTCGTGGCCGATGTCGTAACACCGCTTCCCGGAAATCAGCGAAGTTAAGCGACATTGGGTCTGGCTAGTAGTTGGATGGGAGACCGTCCTCTGCGCCCAGATTATGTAGCGACCCGTGGTTCGGATCCCACGTAAAGCTGTAGGTCCCCTCCATCATATGACCTTAGATGTTGCGAAGGAGGTTAAACAACCCCACAACCCCAATTTAAAAAAAAATATATATATATATACACACAATACATGTGTATATATATATATATATACATACAAAAAACTCGCATCGAGATTTGAACCCGGGTGTTGTGAAGGCAAATTTGTGTGGCGAAATCTCTTACGAAAAGAGGAGCAGAAATTTTGGTTTTAAGATTTTGTTGTTTAAATCTCTAAAGCAAGGTAGTTTAGAGCAGGGCTGTGCGGGTCTATCACTTTCGGGTCGGGTCCGGGTCTGGGTCATTTTTCTAATTTACTTTCGCGTCCGGGTCATTTTTCTAATTTACTTTCGGGTCCTGGTCTGGGTCCGGGTCGGACCCGAAAGTTCACTTTCAGGTCCTGTCGGGTCTTTCAGTATATGACCCGGGTCTGGGTCGGGTCCATTATTAAAAATGTAATAATTATAATCTGGTATAGGATAGGTAATAAGACTGCTACCGTAGCCACATTAACATATTTTCTGAAACATAATAAATCACTATATGGCTATACAGTAGTACCCTAACCATATATGTTAATTAATCCGATTTTGGAAATGTTTGAAAGTAGGTGTGTTAATTGTATTAATATTTAATAGTAACTAGGTATAGTTATACATGCATTGCTAAGGGGCAAAGTACGATGTATGATTGCTCTCTTCAGCCCCCTTATTCTAAATTTTAATTAATTTTGTGAAAACAAATTCTATATTTTTTTGAGTAAACTCAAATGGAAAGGCGACAGCATTTGATCATATCGGACCCGTTGTCTGTTGCAATGGATACAACTTGTGCAGATCCCAAGTCGTACTCGGTTAATTAACACAGACTGAATGGTTTGTTTCAAAACATCTATGAAATTAATTATTTATTACTGATTTAGATTTAAAGTAACATTCTTTTACATATACTGTAATATTGTACGATATATATATATATATATATATTATATACTGTGTATATATATATATATATATATATATATATATATATATTATATATATATATATATATATATATATATATATATTTTGTGAAATGTAAAATAATTTTTTGTGTGAAATGTAAATAATATTTAATTGTATGCGAGCAGTGAAGTTCCTTGACAGCCAATGTTTTCACTTCAGTTTTGTTTTCAAAGTCATATTGGGCTTGAATACCTAAAAATCCTCTATCTAAGTGGCTGCAACAATCTACTTTTAAATGAAACATTTTTTTTTTAAGAAGTATTTTTAACTTATTTTTTTCAGCTATTGCTCTATCGAGAGTCAAAGTAGCAAGATTTTTTCTGTTCATGTTTATATTCATTGCAGATAGAAATGGTTCAACCAAAATTTTAAATCCAATATCTTCTACAATGCTAGAAGGCCGCCCGTCTATTGTCACCCACGAAATAAGGCCATTTTCTAAAGTTTTCTTATGAAGTTGCGGGTGAACTCCAACTTTAATTTGTTTAAAAAAATTTTGAACCCTAGTTTGGCCTACATTCATTCCCTTGGTTTGTATTTGAGTTTTCGAAGTACTGCTAGTGCTAGGTAGGCTTTTATCATGATCCTCAACTTTACGATATATGTCTGGGTGACACGATTTTAGGTGTCGATTTAAGTTTGTCACATGATTGCTACTACACACTTTTCCACACTTTTCAATTTGGCATGTAGATGTTTTATCAATATTATTATATTTAAAATATTCATTTGTAAGGCTAGTTTTTTGCTACCGCTCCCCACCGAAAAAAGACCTTGTAAAGGCATCGCAAATTCAAATAAATAGAAAACGAAGCACTGGAGACCAACCAATGTACACAGTACACAACTCACAAACAATAAAATATATTAAGATTAGGCTATTCTTCCGTCACCGTTAACTCTCCACTTCCAGTGAGTCATTTGGAGGGTGGAGTGATAATTCAATACATTGTTGCCAAATCTAAAGGCGCACACATAAATTTTGTAAACTAAAAACCCGGCTGTGCGGGTCCTTCACTTTCGGGTCGGGTCTGGGTCTGGGTCAATTTTAAAATTCACTTTCAGGTCCGGGTCCGGGTCTTTTTTCTAATTCACTATCAGGTCCGGGTCCAAGTCCGGGTCTTATCTCACTTTCGGGTTAAACCCGGGTCTGAGTCCGGGTCCGGGTCCGACCTGCCATCCCTGGTTTAGAGTATGGTTATTGAAGAATATCAATAGGTTTCTTGTTACAGGGTTAAAAATAAAAATGTTTCAGTTTGTTTAACGTTCGTTCGATTTTTATTTTTGTATTCTCACGGTAAGAATATAACCCAGGACAGCCTCGCGGTAAAGATTTATGGTAGGGTCGAGGAGCGGCCCTAGCTTCAAAGAGAAGGGAAAACAAGCTGGCCGGGTTCAGACGTAAAATGGTTTGTTTTCTCTTCGCTTCGTGGTTAAACGTTTGGAAAACAGACTTCGAATCCACTTGTTACATTGGACCATGACGTTGGTCATAAATTCGAGAAACCAAGTGGCTTCGAAGGTAGAACTTTATTTTAAGTTGATTTTAAGGAAAAGGAGGAGTTTTGTTTTTGGAAGGGAATGTCAATGTCCAATCAAAGGACAATGATTCTTGTAACACCAGTGAAGGAAAAGAAAAGCTCCTTCTTGCCTTAGGTATGGATGAAAGCTTTCGTAGGGCCAACCTTATGTAATGAAAATGTTTTTGGTAGGTCATTCAGAATATTGTAAGGCGGAGACCTTGAAAATTTAAGGTGTAACTTAGATTTCTAAGTTAGTTGTAGTTCGGTCCTGTAAAGATAAATTGGCTTGTAAAGAATGAATCTTTAGGTTCTGTGGCGTGAGTGAAAATTTTTAAGTTGAATTAAAACTGTTTCACGTTGTACTTAAAATTTGAATTGCCTTTGTTTTGTGCGAATTTAGTTGGAAGAGCTTAATTAATGTTAGCCGACAGACAAAGAATTTTGTGAAATTTCGTTTAATTTAATTTTGTTCAAATTAAGTGTTAAACTTTAAGTTTGCAACATATTAGGTTTCCTCAGGGAAGAGTCAATACCTTGTGTTGAAGTTGGTTCCCGTGGAAACCCGGGAAGTTAGTGCATGACCATTCAGTTATGGTGAGAAGTAATCTAATTTATTTGATGGATTTTTTTCCTGGAAAAATCCGCGGAACTCGCACAGAACTGTTGAGAGTAAATTTCCCAAATTTTTGTAAGTAAATCCTTTCTGTAAACTACTTTTTAGATTACGAAATTTGAATTTAGTGCTGTTTCTAAAGTTACACGCAAATAAAAAACCCTCTGTATAAATGTTTTTTGGAGACTTAAATACTTGCAAATATTTTCTTTAAAAAATCAAATTCTTAATTTAAAGAAAATTTGTAATCGCACATCCGTATATTTCTTTCAATTTATGTCTTAAATGGAGTGAAATTAAATAAACTTTATAAGAGGGAGTGTGTCGTTTCTATGCTACCTTGCAATAGGCCTCTCTTGTAAACTGAGGGTAAATTAACATTGAAAGTTTGAAATTCAAAGTGGGCTTCAAGTAAGCCGAGGGAAACTACGTGTATAAAATTGAAAGGCCATCCGAGTGGATGGGCAGAGTCATCCTGAAATAAACGAACCACGCGCGTACGAAATAAGTGCAATCGGAAAAGGGTGCGCACCGCATAAATGAAGGGGTTGCGCACAACATCAATCTGGACCTCTAATTCTGAGTCGCAATCGCCAGACACTAGGCTACGACACACTAAAAATTAACACAACCTAGAGCATATTTTGTCACTCGAGGAAAACACTTAGGGCCGATGTATGATCATGCGTTTGTTTCCATATAGATATATATAGGCGCCTCGGTGGTGTAGTGGTTAGCGTCGCTGACTACGAATCCATGGGCCCCGAATTCGAGACCCGACGGCAGCCGGCGCGCAGCAAAACCCAGCTGTTCATCCTTCCATACAATAAAAGAAAGTGGTTGGTAGATAAATGGATACCCTAGGTGGCCTAGTGGTTAAGACGCTGGGCTACTGATGGGGCGTGGTTCGGATTCCACGTTAAACTGTAGGTTTAAGGTGGAGTGAAAAGCTTGACCTTCGTCAGAATGAACAATTCGGGCGGAAGCTAACCAAAGGTTATACACCTCGTTAACCTCGTTGATGTTCCGTGTGTTGATATCTTTTCACACGAAGGTCAAGCTGGTGGCCCAGCCTCTAGGCCTGGCTTGGTGGAGGAGCGAGTTGCTTTCTTGCGCTCTCCATCGCACATAGCCGTGTATACACGGCTCATCTGGTACCGTCCTGAGCCAGGCATCTAGTCTTCTCTTGAAAACTTCAACTTTGACCCCTGTAACGTTTCTGAGGTCCTTTGGAAGCTGGTTAAAATGTCCTGGCCGGGCCTTTAATGTGGGAACACTACACATTCTGCCTTTCCTATTTTCCAGCGTTGTTTGGATGGTAATTGGGTTTAGTTTGAGGTTTGGTACCAGTTTTTCGATCATTTTTCACATGTAGATTATGGTGTACCTCTCTCTTCTTCTTTCCAGGGAGTACAGATTTAGTTTACGTAGTCTTTCCCAGTAGTTGAGTTCTTTGCAGCCATCAATTTTGGCTGTGAAATGTCTCTACGTTTCTTCAGTTTATTAATTTCTTCCGTATTATATGGGGACGTCAAAACTGAGCAATTTCTTCCGTATTATATGGGGACGTCAAAACTGAGCAGTATTCAAGTTTTGGTATGATCAGTGTTCTTAGCAGGGGAATCAGTACTGTCTTGTCCCTTCTTTTGAATGTTCTTAGTACCTGTCCCGCGAATCTTTTTGCTTTGTTTATTGCTATCTGATTTTGTGTCTCGAATTTGGCTTCATCGGTCATTATTACCCCCAAGTCGATCGTTTCGTACTTCTCTGAATTTCCTCTCTATCTGGAGCATGATATGCAGTCTGTTTAAGTTCCTCATTTTTACCTATCTCAAGAGCTGAAATTTCTCGGTGTTAAAAGTCATATTGTTGTCTTCTGACCATTTGTATATTTTGTTTGTGTCCCTCTGCAAGGCCTCCACTTCATTTACATCGCTGATTTTTCTGCTGATCTTTGTATAGTCCGCAAGGGATATTATTATATTCTTGCTGTTTACTTCACTGTTTATGTCTGTTAGCATGATAATGAACAGGAGTGTGGCCAGGACTCTACCTTGTGATACTGAGCTGCGTACTTCTGATTCTGATGATGATACACCTTGAATTTTGACGACCTGTAGACGTTCTCTGAGGAAGTTGTAGATCCATTTTCCCACTTTGCCTGTTATTCCCATATGTTTCATTTTATATGCTATTATACCATGATCGCATTTGTCAAAAGCTTTAGCAAAATCTGTGTATATGACATCATAGTTTTTACTGCCTTCAAGTGCATCTAGGATATTGTTTTAGTGCTCTATAAGTTGTGATAGGTATGATCTTCCTGATCGGAATCCGTACTGATTTTCGTTGAATCTTTCCAGTGTCTCCAAGAAGTCATAGATTTTCTCTGGCTATTCTTTCAAATATTTTGGTGAGGTGGGACGTCAATGACACTGGTCTATAGTTCTTTGCTTAAGATCTACACCCTCCTTTACATATAGAGACAATGTTTGCGCTTTTCAAGATGCTCGGTATTTCCCTAGTATCTAGGGATCTTCTCCATATCCAGTATAAGGCTGTAGCTATTTCATTTTTACAGTTTTTAATCAGTAGTGCGTTCCATTTGTCCGGACCTGCAGCTGAATGTGATTTCATTTGTCCTATAGCTCTCGATACATCTTCTGGGGTAAAATCAAAATTTGTTATACATTCTCCTTGCAATTTCTCTTCGAAGAATGCATCTATCTACAGTATGTCTGGTATCGCTTTGTCACTTTTTAGGACACTGAAGACCGATTCATACTGGGCTCTCAATGTTTCAGATATTTCTTTTAGACCGTCTGTTAGTTTATTATTTCCTTTCCTTAAGGGCCCGATGGTAGCGCGCGTTTTTGTTTTCCTTTTCGCATAGGTGTAGAAGTATTTTGGATTTTCCTTTATTACTTCTACCGCCTTTTCCTCTTCCCTCTCTGTATGACCCTTAATCAGAGCTTGTATTTTCCTATCGATATTCTCCAGTTTTTCTTGTATTGCTTTCCTGGCATTGTTGTCTCCGCAGTTAGCTACCTTCGCCGCTACTCTCTTTCTTTTGCGGAATATTCTTCTCTTTTGCCTCTCTAGCCAGTTCCTCTTTCCTTTCGGCTGTGTTTTCGGAGAATATTTTTCTAAAATTTTCAGCGCCTTTTCTTCTAAGGTTGTTAGCATTTCTTCAGTTGTTTTATTCTCTAAAACTCTTCTCCACTCTATTTGGGCCATGTGTGATCTGATTTCTTCCCAATTTATGGTCTTAGAGTTCAAGTTAAAAGCCTCAAATTTTCTTCTTCCTTCCATATGTGTATTGTCTTTTAATATTTTCGCCATATTTGTTGACAACTCGATTATGTTGTGGTCTGAGATAATAGTTGGGGTTATTTTTATATCAGCAATCAAGTTCGTGTTATTCATGAATACCAGATCTAGGCAGTTATTTTTTCTGATATTTTCTGTTATCTCCTGTGTCAGAATAAACTGTTTGTGAGAGCCATCATCATTTTTGCTTGCTTCTCATCTTCTCTTGTGCCCCCTTATCTTGCTGTATAAATATATTTCTACCCACCTTTTTGTATTTTATAAATGGGAAATTAAAATCTCCGTAGTTTTATATGAGGGGATGGAGAGTTTACAGACTTAATTAGGGTTCTGATATCATCAATCGCATCCGAAAATTTTTCAGTTGGAGAGTTTGGAGGTCTATAGATGACTATCAGTACCACGTTCAGTTTCTCTATTTTCACTGCAAGATTTTCCACGAAGCTGTTGGATTTACTTATTACTGTCTGTCATATGCCTCTCATGTACGTAGACAGCACAGCCACCTTTACATCTCGTTGTTCTTTCCGCTCTTTGTAAGTGGAATTCATCGCTATACAATTCTTTCTTATCGATACAGTGTTCGTAGTTATCGCAGTTTCCTTGGCAATCTTTAAGATGTGTTTCTGTGAGACATGCGATGTCCGCCCTTGTTTCGTCCATAAAACCTTTCAGGTATGAAACTTTGTTTAGTGAGTTGTTCGGTTTTATTCCTTGAATATTTGCCAGGACAATGTTTATGTTCATTGTTTTGCATTGCCCCTTGTGCATTTTAAGTTCGTTGTCCTTTGGTTTCGCGTGTTTTGTAGCCTTGTGGTCTTCCGAGATGAATCCGTTCCAGCCTACCTGTTCTGGTAGCTTCTTGCCATGAAGCGGTCCGGCTCAAGGGTTCCCAGCTGTGTCAGCTGCATATGCTGTATACGACTTAGCAGCCGTATTGTGTCCGAGATGTTTAAAATTTTTGTTTGCTATTTGTATACATATTTTTTCACACATTTCTTCTGTTGTCATCTGAAACTTGTCTTTTGTCCTTGGAACTTGTTGGGAGATGATGGTAGTAGCATTTTCTCCCGTATTGACAGGTTCCATATGTCGCGTAGGTTTTGCAAATAACCATTTTGCAGTGACCATTAATGTAGAGGTAGTTGCACAAGGGAGAATGTTCGTAAATACATTGTCCTCCCTTATATCTGCAAATTCCTTTCACATAGTATTTACATATATGATAGTTTCTTCCACATTTTTACTTGAGGCCTTGTTTTTGGTGGTTTCAATTTGATTTCTTTATTGTCTACTTG
>JAJOZX010000476.1:982500-987500 GCA_023014485.1 Bathynomus jamesi | reverse complement strand
GTTCTCTCTCTCTTGTCTTGCGCGGAATATCTCCTATACAAGCGTCGTTCTTTACGTTATTTATACTGCGTGTTCTTTGCAGTTGAATGTATATAATGTTACGGCATGCGGGAGGTGCCCCCTTGGGGCATTGGTTTCTGCGAGTATGTAGAAGAATTACGGCATTTGGAAGAGTGAGGTCCATGGTGTAATGGTTATCGCGTCTGACCGGCAATCGGAAGATCCCGGGTTCGATTCCCAGGTGGTTACCTCATTTTTTCATTTGTTCCGTTCTCTCTCTCTTGTCTTGCGCGGAATATCTCCTATACAAGCGTCGTTCTTTACGTATATATATATATATATATATATATATATATATGTGTGTGTGTGTGTATATGCAGGGCGTCCCAAAAAAATGTATACACACTTTAAATAATTATAAAGGCAGTGTTTATTAAAATATATTTCATTTTCAAAATGAAATAGAATCTACAGACATTATTTAATTGTTTTGTCAACGCCTGTTTTCAAACTGACGTCCGTTCTGGTCCAGGCACTGCTGATAACGCGAAGCAATGGAATCGCAAACATCACGAAACATTTCGTTTGGTATTTGTGTGCATTCTCGTTCAGTGGCTGCTCTCAATTCAGCGACTGTTGCAGGTTTTATAGCGTAGACTTTGTCTTTTAAGTATCCCCATAAAAAAGTCTAGTGGTGTGAGGTCTGGTGAACGCGGAGGTATTCTACGAAACCCCTTCGTCCAATCCACATCCACATCGTGCCAAGTACCACTCGCAATACTCCACTCTTCGGTCCGGATCATCTTCATTAATAGCATGGACTAATCTTGGAATGTAACTTTTCCATTGACAGCGCTTCAAAATGCGTTGAACAGACGATTCTGAAATTCCTACCTCACGACTCGCTTGCCGCACAGATTTTCTTGGACTTTGGTGATACGTTTCCAGTACTCTTTCTTGCTTTGTGGGGCTTGTCGATGTCCGTGGTCTTCCGGAACGCTTCTTGTGGACATTCTGAACAGTTCCATCGGCTTCAAACTTATCTCTAATTCGAGTGATGGTAAGTCGCGTTGGTGGATCTGTTTGAAACTCCCTCCTAAACTGTCTTTGCACTTCAACTGCGTTTTCACACTTCCAGTAGCATTTTAGAATGAATTTCCTTTGTTCAAAGCTTAGTCTGACTGCCATTATTAATTCTAATGGGTTTAACTTGGAAAGAAAGAAACATCAATTGAGCTATCAGCTGTTAAAGTGTGTATACATTTTTTTAGGACGCCCTGTATATGTGTGTATATATATATATATATATATATATATATATGTGTGTATATATATGTGTATGTATATATATATATATATATATATATATATATATATATATATATATATATATATATATATATATATATATATGATACACACAGACCGTGCATGGAACAAGGAACACTTCTGGGATAATTAAATCCACTATATTCCGAATAAGTAATGGTAAATGACAAATACCATAGTTTTTCTTTTTCATGATGCAAGCCCGACGTGGGCAACGGGTCTCTCGCAAAGAGGTCCCATAATATAGCTTCCCTCACCAGCTATCTGCAAAGCAGACAGGATCCAGCTGTGGGACATGGATCTAGGGTTTAAAGCAGCCTAGCCCCACTACATTTAGAACCTCAATATAAGTAAAAGACTCGTTGCATTCACGTCTGATTGAATAAATCAAAGAAAAAGGGGTAACTATTATATTTTTAGCCAAAATACTTACTTATATTGAGGTTCTAAATGTAGTGGGGCTAGGCTGCTTTAAACCCTAGATCCATGTCCCAAAGCTGGATCCTGTCTGCTTTGCAGATAGCTGGTGAGGGAAGCTATATTTATGGGACCTCTTTGCGAGAGACCCGTTGCCCACGTCGGGCTTGCATCATGAAAAAGAAAAACTATGGTATTTGTCATTTACCATTACTTATTCGGACTATAGTGGATTTAGTTATCTCAGAAGAGTTCCTTGTTCCATGCACGGTCTGTGTGTATCATAAAAAATTCAGGGAACCATTCTGAGTTCATTCCCATCATGAAACGGACGTGTTATGTGCCTTGAAAAGTGGACGCTCGATTGTGCCAGTGTGTATATATATATATATATATATATATATATATATATATATGTGTGTGTGTGTATATATGTTTTTTGTTAAAAACAGAATAGGTAGGCGAGGAGGCGGTGTTATGTTGTATATCAAAGATATATATATATATATATATGTGTGTGTGTGTATATATGTTTTTTGTTAAAAACAGAATAGGTAGGCGAGGAGGCGGTGTTATGTTGTATATCAAAGATAATATAGCGAACGTTATAGAAGTGAAGCACACAATTCCAGAACCGATAGATTCGACTATAGCAGAACTTAAATTGAACGATTTCAAACTTGTGGTTGCGGTTATATATAGGCCCCCTAATCAAACAGCTGATACGGACGAAGCGTTATATCGTGAACTAAAGCGAATAATCGGTAGTGAGCATGTTTTAGTTATGGGTGACTTTAATTGTGCTAACGTAAATTACGATACAATGCAGGGAGACGCGGAAGGTAATCGTTTAGTTAATTTTCTCAAGGATAGCTTTCTTATTCAAAAGGTTGGGGAACCTACGAGGTTGGACAGTATTTTAGATTTAGTAATAACTACGGATGATAGGCTAATTACTGATCTTCAAATAATAGAACAGTTGGGCAATAGCGATCACAATATGGTAGAGTTTGTCCTCTCAGTAAGTCACTCGAAACCAGCTAACTCGACGAAAATTCCTAACTTCCAGCACGCAGACTTTAGTAAATTTCGAAATAAATTGTCACACGTCAATTGGGAAAACGTGATGGGGAACTCCAACGCAAAACTAATGTGGGAATCGTTCGAAACAGTATTTAGGACTATAAATGAGGAATGTGTACCGTACAAAATTAAGCGTGCGAAAGTAAACAACAAGCCCTTGTGGTTTACTTCTAGAGTAGGAGACATTATAAAGAGTAGAGATAGGGCTTATAGGCTACATAAGTGCGATAAAGACAATTTGTGGTTACGAAACAACTACATATCTCTAAGGCGTGAAGCGAAAAGTGTAATAAAAAAGTCCAAGCGCATAGCTCGTGACGGTAAAGAAAACTCCAAGCGATTCTTTCAATACGTCAATAATAGAAATCCAGTAAAAAGCGTCTTGGGGCCTTTGAAAAGGTTCTAGGAAATTTCGCCGCAAACATTTTCACCGTAGGAAAATTCGCCGTAAACATTTTCGCCGTAAACATTTTCGCCGTAAGACAAATTCGCCGTAAGGACATTTCGCCGTAAATTTTTTTTAAAATAATCAATGGATGATTATTTAAGAAATTTATTTAACCAAACTATCACGACTTAACCTAACCAATCGTCAATGCCGTACAGTGAGTTTCAAAGTAAGATAAGGAATATATTTAAGAAATTTATTTAACCAAACTATCACGACTTAACCTAACCAATCGTCAATGCCGTACAGTGAGTTTCAAAGTAAGATAAGGAATTTATTTAAGAAATTTATTTAACCAAACTATCACGACTTAACCTAACCAATCGTCAATGCCGTACAGTGAGTTTCAAAGTAAGATAAGGAATTTATTTAAGAAATTTATTTAACCAAACTATCACGACTTAACCTAACCAATCGTCAATGCCGTACAGTATAAAGAATTTTAATTGTGGTAGACTGCTCGAAGCTAGGTAGACCGCACACTTAACCAACACCGGCTATTATAAGGGTTCAGTTAAACTTTTTTTTTAATTTTAATTTTATTTTATTTACGGCGAAATGTCCTTACGGCGAATTTGTCTTACGGCGAAAATGTTTACGGCGAAAATGTTTACGGCGAATTTTCCTACGGCGAAAATGTTTACGGCGAATTTTCCGGTCACGCTTTGAAAAATCTAAACGGAGATCTAGTTTCTGAAAACAAGGAAATGGCTACCTTGCTAAATGAATTTTTTATGGTAATATTTTGGATAATATTGTCGTTAGTGAAGGAGAAGTAATGCGCTATATTGATAAAATGAAAACGCGTAAATCACCGGGTCCGGATTCCATATATCCCATACAACTAAAAGAATTAAAAGATAGCATTGTTGTGCCGCTAACAAAGATTTTTAATGCGTCTATTTCTGCGGGGTGCGTACCAGATAATTTCAAGTTAGCAAACGTAACACCTATCTTTAAGAAAGGCGATAAAGGTGCGGCGGGAAATTATAGGCCAATCAGTTTAACGTCTGTTGTAGGTAAGCTACTGGAATCAATAATTAGGGATCGTATAGTCGAACACTTAGAATTCCATAAGCTAGTTAGAAATACGCAGCACGGATTTAGGCGAAACAAATCTTGCTTAACTAATCTTTTAGAATTTTTCCAAAGCGTGGTTGACGTTTACGATAGACATCGGGCGGTTGATGTAGTGTATTTAGATTTTCAAAAAGCGTTTGACACCGTGCCGCACAAAAGACTCATTCAAAAAACTAAGGCTCATGGAATCAGGGGTGTAGTAATAAATTGGCTAGAAGAGTGGTTGCGAGGCACGAAACAGAGGGTGGTCGTTGATGGAGCGGAGTCGTATTGGGCTAATGTAGCGAGTGGCGTTCCTCAGGGTTCTGTGTTGGGCCCCTTGCTTTTTCTTATATATATTAACGATTTAGATGTCGGCCTAGTCAGTACAGTTTCAAAGTTTGCGGATGACACGAAGCTGGGTGGTAGAGCGATTAATGACGAAGATAGAGGTAAAATCCAGGAAGATCTGAATAAAATCGTTGATTGGTCAGTCACATGGCAAATGAGATTTAACGTGGATAAGTGCAAAATTTTGCATATAGGTTCGCGTAACGGTAATTTTGCGTATAGTATGTTAGGGAAAGTTTTAACAAGCGTAGAGCGGGAAAAAGATTTAGGAGTTATAGTCACTAGTGATTTAAAAGTAGCGAAACAAAGTACA
>JAJOZX010000476.1:655000-977500 GCA_023014485.1 Bathynomus jamesi | reverse complement strand
TCCTGTTGTTTTGAATTCCTTCAAAACAGATTTAGATAAAAAGGGTAGGACGCTAAATCTTTGGTAAACTTGTATGCTACTTTATTAACTTTTAATCTTCATTTTATTTTTATATATATCGAAACTTGACTATAAAAGGCAAAGTGTTAAAACCTGGGCAGATTTCCAGTATAAATTGGGTATTTTTATAATTCATTTGATCTTGTGCTAAAAATCGATATTTTTCCTTACAAATCTGTATGCCTCTTTGTTAATCCTTTAATTTTTATTTTTATTTTTACTTCTCTGTTTATTGCATATATATATATATATATATATATATATATATATATATATATATATGTGTGTGTGTGTAGATATGTATGTATATATATATATGTTTGTGTGTATGTATGTTATTTATTTATTTTTATTTTTTTCTTTCTGTAACCTATATATAGGCCGTAACCTTTTTTGTACTTCAGTGTTCCTGAGGATGTCATTAGACGAAAGCGCTTGAGCACCTTTTTGTGTTTCCTTTCCTTCGTGGTTTCATTCATCATATATATATATATATATATATATATATATAGTATATAGACCCTGTCCAAATTATTAGACTTACTGACGAGACTGACTGGACTGACGAGATTCTTCGGACACTTGATTGAGACACATTCAGTTTACGCGCTCTCTCTTTGTGAAAAAGTATCTGCAATCAATAAACCTCTAATTCGCGCCTTTTTACGTGGCGTAATATCACACAATCGGCCCATATTATCAGTTAGAACAAGAACGAAGAAAATAACTCTACAAATCTGAAAAGTAGCAAGGTACAGTTAAAATTTCACACACTAAACTATACTAGAGCATAAAAAAGTATATTAATTTAAGCAAATTTAAGTTTCTTTGTGAAACAACATCGAATCAGTGTAAAGAGTGCTTTGAAACTGAAATAAATGGTAAACAACACAAGGGGTTACAGATGAAGTGCGAGGCTAGATTTCCTTATCACCACATTCTCCGTTCGTCCCCCCCCCCTCTCAAGACTGACTCTCACATCTACACTCACACATTATGTTAAGAAGAAAGTAGCAAATAATTTAAACGTTCCTAATATATGTAAAAATAAGTATAAAATTGAAAAAAATATATAGGTTTTCATTAAAGAAAATTTTCAGCCTCTGAGTCTAATAATTTGGCCAGGGTCTGTATATATATATATATATATATATATATATATATATATATATATATACACACACACACACACACACACATATATATATATATATATACACAGGGTGTTCAGAAAGAAACGCAACCCATTGCAGAATGCATACATCATTGTAACCTAATCCTTTTCTTTCTTTGCGTTTCTTTTTGAACACACTGTGGATATATATATATATATATATATATATATTGTAAAGTTTTTAAGGGTATGCGACAGTAAAGTGGATAGGAAATAAAGGTTTAAAGGGTTAGAGAAGTGTAGCATCTGGCTTTCATCAGATACATTTAAAAGTTGCAAAGTAAACACTAACCTTTTTGTCGAAACCGCGTATTTGTTGGGACGATTGAAGGGAAGGAATCGTTCGTTGAAAGTGAAGCAATATAGTTTTTACCCGTTCAGTTTTAGTACACAAATGAAGTATACTTCATTTGTGAAGTGAAGCAAATCATTCAATTTTGGATTTGAAATCACTTTGCTTCACTTTCAAATGTAAAACAAAATTAAAATAAACTTTGTGGCTTATTCCATTACAGTACAAATCTGTAGTATTTAAAAACTTGAGTTTTTTTAAAACTGGTTTTACTCATTTCGTGAAACAGAAAACATTTTGAGTTTTTAAAATATTTTATTCTGGCGCTGTTCTTTCGTTCATTGCGTGATTTCTACGTCTTTGTTAACAGCTAGGGTCATACGACGGATGGGACCTACAGCTTAACGTAGAATCCAAACCACTGGTCGATACAGCATCTGAACGCAGTGGCTGGTCACCCATCGAAGCTACTTCTTATACCAGTGTTTCTGAACCGGGGCGAGGCAGGTGCCTCCCAGGAGTGACAGAAAAAAACATGAAAATTCAAAATATAAGTAACTGAAAGGTTAGTGAAGCTACGAAAACTTCAACTGAGAAAAAAATATTCGCATTTATTAAGTCGATGCCGAAACTGTATTGGCTCAGTTTGAAGTTAGGTGATGTTGTAGGGTGGGGAAAGTAGATGTTGAAAAGTGGAAACTAAAAATTCCCAGGAGCATGAAGGACAGATGGTACTGGGGTGCCTTGAGACATAAAAAGGTTGGGAACCACTGACCCAGACCACTGCTTCTGTACTAACAGCCAGGGACGTATGACACAAGGGACCTACAGCTTTACGTGAGATCCGAACCCCCACCGCACCAAAGACGACCCAGAGAGGCACCTTAATCGTTGAAATTTGAGGTCGAAGCCGAGACTCGCACCTTTAGATGAATATCTTGGAGCTCTTGACATTAGGCTATCCTGGCTGGGTATTTTGAAGGATGAAATAAGAAAGGTTATTTTTTTGTTAATTTTGTTTTAAGGTCTTAAAATACTCTTTCAATTCATACCTGAGTTGCTGTCAACACTCATTAAAATCAGCATCATTCCACCAAGCGGGCTACGTCATGGCCAATGTCGTAACACCGCTTCCCGTCGATCAGCGAAGTTAAACGACATTGGGGTCTGGAGAGTAATTCAATGAGGGCTTGTCCTCTCCGTCCAGATAATGTAGCGACCCGTGGTTCGGATCCCACGTAAAGCTGTAGTTATCCTCTGTTATATGTCTTTAGATGCTACGAGGAAGGTTAAGCAACCCTATCAAACAACCTTCCACAAAACAATCTTCCACAATTCGCATATTGTTAAGGACGAAAGCCCATACATAAGCTCTCTACGCTGTTTCCGTTCGTTACTCTAAAGCTGTTTATTTTCGTCTGACTCTTAGTGAAGTCATTCAACTAAAGTCTGCTGCGTTCTTTTCGTCAAAAACTCAAGATCCGACTAGACTTGACCCAAGTTCTGCCGAAGCCATCTCCAGAGGTGGCTTAAGAAAACTCGAGTTACTTTTCCGTAAACAAACAATTTGTCGTCTGCAGCATCAAAAGTATTTCAAGAATTCATTTTATCATTTAGGTCCATATACAAAAGAAAATATATTTTATTGATGTTAGAAGACTATACTAGATTAAATTTATGCATTCATGAGCCTTAGGTAAAGAAGTCTTCAATCATTATAATTTTCGGTTTATATTGGCCTAGGCTAGCGTTGTTGTGGCGAGCTCAACCGTAGGCCATAGTCTAGGCCTTATTCAGTCTCAGTGCGAGCTGGATTCATGATAGAAGCCTTTAGCACCTTAACTACGAAGTAAGCCTAGCCAAGAGTGGACCTAACTGAGTTTTGTTTACATTTGACACCACAAACTCATGTCAAGTTTTATCACAAAGAAAAGGGCTTAAATCCAGTACGCATGGGAGAATTCATACATTTTTTATTCTCATTAAAATATTTATGAACTATCTGTGTGTTCGAAAAGTCTCTACCCAATCTACTGTACATTACTTTATTAATTTATTTAATTATTTAATTACACTAACATGCCGTGAGCTGAATGGGGAACACTCTGAATTATCATGTGGTTCCATAAATAAATGTATCTTCCACCAAGTTACGAGTGTTAATGTATTTCTCAATGCGTAAAGAACTTTCGAACGAGTGAAGCCTAAAGTTTAAAGGCCAAATTTGAATTAAATAAATAGTCCAATTTTACAATTATTTATTTTATGTTAAAATTATTGTAACCACACAAATTGTGAAATTGTAAAATTGTATTTATTTTATAAATAAATAAGCATTCAATTCAATTCAATTCAATTAAGTTCAATTCAATTCACTATCTACAATTTCGAAAAATGTTTGCTTACAAACATAAAATTTTTAAAACGCAAAAAATTAGTTTTTCTTGAATATATTGATTCTTCCTTTTGGTGACTAATAAAATTACAAGAACCAAACCCGGTCATTACTTCCTATTAATTTTTGTATGCGTTTAAGAAATTTTGTTTCTAGCAAACGTTTTTCGAACTATATATATATATATATATATATATATATATATATATACTACAACGCGTAATTTTTCTTTTTCAAAGATTTAGGCCGGCCGCACACAGGATCGTCTTGTGACACGACTAATGACTTGGGGCATGACGACACGACCCAATAGGGCATATCATACTTTTCCGAGTCCGAATTTCACTCTGGCTAATATGTATTTTTATGTAAAATTTAATTCTAAGAGGGGTTTCTTTTCTGCAACTTTTCCAAAAAATCGCGTTATCATGTTCAAAATTACGGTTTTCTGTTCTATCTTGAAATACCGAATATTCAATTGAACACAACCTCATATTTTTAACCCTTTGTCGTAATTTGTTGCCATTTAGACACATTAACTTTGCTTAACTCTTACACAGGTTTAATACCTACATACATAAGAAAAAAAAATCTACTCCATTTGAATCTTTGTAACCATTTGGACGCAGAAGGTGAAGTTCAACATTCTCTCAATAGATAGCTCTGGGCAATTACGCCAGTTATAATTGTGAAGTAGAAGTGAGTGGACGCCATTTTTTTCGGTAAGTGTTTTTTGTAATTTTCCTAAGTTTAATCACCATTATTATATTTGTTTTGACTATACTGTAATTTCATTCTAGAAGTATTAAGGAAGCTCCCTGTTTACTTTGTTTAAGTAATATTTTTAATAACTGTGAAGAAAAGACTTTATTCAAAGTTCGTTTCGAAATGGACACAAAGTTTTCATAGGGTAAATTTCTGTCTATGATAACACGTGTGTCCAATTGCATACATGAAATGAATTTTTCATTAAGATTGTTTTTATGTACTGTTATATATATATATATATATATATATACACATGAAAATTATTTCACGAAAGTAACACGTGAAAAATATTTATGATGAATAAAACCACGAAGGAAAGGAAACACAGAATGGTGCTCAAGCGCTTTCGTCTAATGACATCCTCAGGAACACTGAAGTACATAAAGAGTTACAGCCTATATACAGGTTACAGAAAAAAAAAATATATATATATATATATATATATATATATACTGTATATATACAATAAACGGAGAAACAAAATTAAAGGATTGTGGGCGGGGCACACAAATTTATAAGGAAAAACTATCGATTTTTAGCACAAGATTAAATGAGTTGTTTCCAACCAATGTTATAGATAAAAAAAAATATATATATATATATAATATATATATATATATACAAATTTATACTGGAAATCTGCCCGGGTTTTAGCACTCTGCTCTTTTTGTATGTAAAAATTGAAAAATTATCAATTTTTAGTACAAGATTAAATGAATTGTTTCGAACCAATGTTAAAAAAAAAATAAAAAAAATACAAATTTATACTGGAAATCTGCCCGGGTTTTAGCACTCTGCCCTTTTTGTATATAAAAATTGAAAAATAAAAGTTATTAGGGTGGCATACAAGTTTACCAAAGATTTAGCGTTCTACCTTTCTTATCTAAATCTGTTCTGAAGGAATTCAAAACAACAGGATCGAGTTGAAAAAGACCTTTGCTTATGTTGAAGTTATTTGTAAGTTGGATAATGGCAGACTCAAGAATATTTCTATTAACAATGTTGCTAGAGTGAAATAAAACTGAAGCATTATTCCAATCAATACAGTGGGATAACTCTGACAAATGGACAAAAAGGGCACTGGACAACTGTCCTGTTCTAACGGAATATTGATGCTGTTTAATACGTGTGTGCAAATCCTTTCCCGTCTGACCTATGTAAAAGGAATCACATTGTTTACAACCAATTTTATAGATAATGCCTGAATTATTGGTAGGGCTATTCGAAGTGATCTGTGTTATCCATCTGCGTTTATGGAATCTTGTCTCAACAAGGCAAAACGAACTTTCTATCGTGTCAGTAATAACACTCGTACTTTGTCAAAAAATATTTTAGTACTTCCATTTTTCCCGGGCTTTTTAGGCATTGCTAATGTACTTAAACTTTTGGATATTAATGTAGTATTTTCATATAACAATATTGTGAAAAATATCGTAGTAAAAAATAGCCCTACCAATAATTCAGGCATTATCTATAAAATTGGTTGTAAACAATGTGATTCCTTTTACATAGGTCAGACGGGAAAGGATTTGCACACACGTATTAAACAGCATCAATATTCCGTTAGAACAGGACAGTTGTCCAGTGCCTTTTTTGTCCATTTCTCAGAGTTATCCCACTGTATTGATTGGAATGATGCTTCAGTTTTATTTCACTCTAGCAACATTGTTAATAGAAATATTCTTGAGTCTGCCATTATCCAACTTACAAATAACTTCAACATAAGCAAAGGTCTTTTTCAACTCGATCCTGTTGTTTTGAATTCCTTCAGAACAGATTTAGATAAGAAAGGTAGAACGCTAAATCTTTGGTAAACTTGTATGCCACCCTAATAACTTTTATTTTTCAATTTTTATATACAAAAAGGGCAGAGTGCTAAAACCCGAGCAGATTTCCAGTATAAATTTGTATTTTTTTTTTTTTTTTTTTTAACATTGGTTGGAAACAATTCATTTAATCTTGTGCTAAAAATCGATAATTTTTCAATTTTTACATACAAAAAGAGCAGAGTGCTAAAACCCGGGCAGATTTCCAGTATCAATTTGTATATATATATATATATATATATTTTTTTTTTTTTTATCTATAACATTGGTTGGAAACAATTCATTTAATCTTGTGCTAAAAATCGATAGTTTTTCCTTATAAATTTGTGTGCCCCGCCCACAATCCTTTAATTTTGTTTCTCCTTTTAGTGTATGTATATATATATATATATATATATATATTTATATATATATATATATATATGGGATGAATTTCACAATAAAACACGTGAAATGAATGAATGCTGCAAACCCACAAGGAAAAAGAAAAACGATTCCAAGGCCTTTCGTGTATTCAAAGCTACACCTCGTCAGGGAATGAAGTTAAAAGGCGAGAAGCCCATATATATATATACAACGTACAGGAAAAACAAAACAATTAGCACATACTTAACAAGGGTTAATGAGAGGCAAAATAAATTTTAACATGATATCGTCAATTTTATAAGTCCCCGAGCTGTTATTGAAATTGTTTTTAAAATGAATAAATGCACATTCTAGAATATTTCGTTCTATTATATCTCTGTTTTTAACAAGCGCTTTAGAACTATCCCACTTGATGCTATGGTTACATCTATACATATGGTTAAATAAAGCATTGGAAGTACTAGCTGTTCTACAAGCATATTTATGCTGTTTTACCCTAATATCTAACGTTTTACCGGTTTGGCCTATATATACTGAGTTACATTGTGTACATCCGATCGAATACACACAACCAACAACATTATCAGGGCTATTCTTTATTAGGCGTGATTTAACAGTATTATTATACTTAAAGATTACATTAATGCCAATTGCTTTAAGTACAGTTGGAAGGTATTGAAAATTAACATGGTAAGGTAGGCTAAGGATATTTTTACGCTGAAATTCCTTTACAATTACATTATTATAATACCTATTCTTGGCTTTCTTAAGACAGTTATCTAAAAATGAAATAGGATAACATAATTTAGTACCAATATTCATGATATTGCATAACTCGGAATCTAAAAATTCAGGACTGACAACTCTCAATGCTCGAAGAAACATAGCAGAGAAAATAGAGGATTTAATCGAAGATGATGGTCAGAATAAAAATGCACGTAAGAGTTATTATTAGTAGGCTTACGGTAGACTTCATATTTGAACTGATTAGAGCATCTCCAAATTTTTAGATCAAGAAAAGATAGGCTTCCCTCATTTTCTTTTTCAACTGTAAACTTAATAGATGGGGCTAAATTGTTCAGCCTACCAAGAAATAAGTCCACATCCAAATTATTAGGCCAAAGGCATAAAATATCATCTATATACCTGTACCAAACCACTGCCTTTTCAATGTCCTCACCTGGCTCGGGGACTTATAAAATTGACGATATCATGTTAAAATTTCTTTTGCCTCTCATTAACCCTTGTTAAGTATGTGCTAATTGTTTTGTTTTTCCTGTACGTTGTATATATATATGGGCTTCTCGCCTTTTAACTTCATTCCCTGACGAGGTGTAGCTTTGAATACACGAAAGGCCTTGGAATCGTTTTTCTTTTTTCTTGTGGGTTTGCAGCATATATATATATGTATATATATATATATATATATATATATATATTTTCTGTAACCTATATATAGGCTGTAACTCTTTATGTACTTCAGTGTTCCTGAGGATGTCATTAGACGAAAGCGCTTGAGCACCATTCTGTGTTTCCTTCCCTTCGTGGTTTTATTCATCATATATATATATATATATATATATATATATAATATATATATATATGTATGTATGTATGTATGTCCTGCTCCGATCTGAACACTGGGAGCATTTCTCGATGGTCTATCCTGGCTCTCACCCACCCATCTCTCCTCTCGTGACCGTACACAGCTTGGGAAGCAGTTGAGACTTCCTGTACAGCTCTCTCGCAGGACTGAGTATGAACAGAGAAAGCGTCCACTTTGAGTGGAGTTTTCCTGAGATCCTCGAGCTCAGTCAAGGTCATCTTGCAGGTGAAAATAGGCTCGTAAATATTCTCTGATTCCCGGTTGATGAGATCCTCAGGTGAAGTGACTTGCAGATTGACTTTGGGATTTGTATGGGGCCTCACTGTCGTATCACCAAAGTCTCTTCCTTCTCTGATCTTCTCTATCTGGCTCACAGCTAAAGCTCTCTGATGCTCATCCTCACTGCACAGGAATGAAGCCAGGATGTTCTCAGGATGTGCGTAGTACATTTTGAAGTAGAAGTTAAGGCAGAACTTCACGAGGACCTCGAGCCTCCTCAACACCTCCCCCTTCAGTCCATGCTCCCTCATCCACAACAGCAAGATGGCCTGTGCAGTAGTGAGCCACCTGGATTGGTTCAGAGGTCCGCACTTGAGACCAGCCAACTGTGGACTGAGACTTCCAGACTTGATGGCTTTGATCAGAAGATAGCAGTTGTGCTGGTCTGTCGAGAGAGATTTGACTATCTCTACTGGCAACTCTATGATATTAGGGCGGGTCGTACTCAGGTGACAACATGAATCTGAAGGAAATCCTACCATCAGGGGTGTCTAAATTATGTGTTTTTACATGGGGAATTCAAATATGAGCTTCTTTTTTGGATAGGATAACTCTAACCTACATCATTTTGTATTTCTAAATTGCCAATTTTACCCTTTTGAACCCCTTTATAATATATTAAAAGATATAAGGTAAATCATTTATATTGACAAGGCCAAATCAACTTTACATATATTTATTAATAGGTGAACTGCATGTATATCACTGGATATAATTACAAAGATCATTCTCCTGACATCTTGAACTTTGCCAGGTTGCACAAATCCTGCTTTGACTCAGACTTGGACATCAGCTTCCTGCTGGTCTCCTGAGCCCTGATCCCTCCATCCCTCTTTTCCCGTGAGAAGTACTTAGCAGAAGCCTCAGTCATCATTTTAACAACCCTCTCAATGCTTTGTGTGTGGCAAGGCCAGTTGCGCACTTCCATGGGGGTGTTGATGAAGTTTTTCACCTCTAAGGTGCTTAGAGAGCAGGGGAGAGGTGGCTCTGACACACCTTCTGACCAGCTGATCAAGTCACCGATGCTGGAAGCATCACAATTTATGTCAGGTGTCCTTCTGCTCCTAACAGAGGAGTCCCCCAGCTGAGTGTCCGGGTCCCCCTCTCCCCTGATGGCCAGGATTCTCTCCACCCCTTCAATCCTCTCCTTCTGATCCTCAGAGCAGAGTAGTGTTTGGAGGATGACTTCACTGTGGGCATACCAAGCAGATCTTCTCACAGTTGGCATCACAATATCCAGCACCTCCTTTCTCTGGGACTTGAGGCAGTCCAGCTGAAAGAGGATGTGCCTAGGCCCTTCGATCCAGGAGTGCTTGACCTTCACGTTGAACCAACATGGGTAATACACTCCAATGATGAATTCCACAATGAATTGCAGAATCTTCAGGTTCTTTCATTTAAGTCCGTGCTTTGACACCCAGAGCCTGAGAAGTCTGTTCGCTGTGGTGAGCCAGCGGCTGTGGTTTACTGGTCCTATCTCTAACAGAGCCAGCCCTGCAGGAAGTACTCCATCCCTGACTGCACAGACAATTTTATAGCCATAGTATTGATCAGTTGAGAGATCTTGAATGACCTTTTCAGGAAGCTTGATCAGTGGAGGGCCAACAGAGATTCGGGTGAAGTTTGGATTGATATCAAAGTCTGTAGCAGAATCAAGGAGCTTTCCTATTGGCCCGGATAATTTTTTGTCTGACAGAGTAGGGCCATCAAGGTCAACAGTAAGATGGCGCAGGGGAAGTTCAACAGTGTGCAGGTTGCACACCAACCAGACCAGCTTTCTCCCCAGGTGCAGCTCCAGCTTCCGCATTACTCCAGCTTTCACACCAGTGTTGACATTTGTTGAGTCTCCTCCAATGGCCAACAAGGTCTTATCATAACCCCTCTCTTTCAGCCAGGCAAACAGGACCTTAGCAATCTTCTCCGCATGTGACTCCTCTTTAGTTGCTTTCTCTGGGGTAAAGTGGAACAGATAGTAGCTGCCAGGCTCACTAACAACACTATAGTGTTCTTCCTTGATCTTTGCGGGAAAAGATTGGTCACTGCCCTCAGCTTCCATCATCACATTGGTCAGGTCAATCCGCCCATCAAAGAGGATGCAAGAGATCCCCCCCTCCTCCCTGCACTTCTTCTCGAACTGTTCCCCCAGCTCTCTCATCAACTTCTCCTGTGCTCTCTTGACCTTGCTCTTATCAATCACTTTACTTGTATTGTTTTCTGTGATGATTCCTGCGTCAATCAGAGCTGCTGTTGCTATCGCTGCAGTTGGCCTCAGCCCTATGCCATACCTTACACTAGCAAGGGCAATGTTTTGAATCTCATCATAGTTTTTCTGTACCTTTGCCGAAGCTGCTGGCTCAGGGTCAGTTTGAGGGAAGAGCTCAACTTCAGAAACAAACTCATCTTCATCACCACTTCTCTCCAATTCCAGATCCTCATCACCATCTGCCAAAAATCTCTTAACATCCTTCCTGGCTGCCTTCTCTGCTACTGCAGCACTTTCCTCCTTGCTCCTTCTCCTTTTCTCTGCCTTCCTTTCCATCCACTGCCTTTTCAATGTCCTCACCTGTCTCTTGTGCTCTGGTAGATCAGGACCCCTATTTGGTGGGGTCCCTTACTTCCAACCTTCTCTTTCTGTCCCTTGATGTAGGCAAGATCTTTCACAGGAATCTTTTTCTCTCTGCTGCAGGAACAGTTAATGTGGGCTTGGATAACACAGCCCTCACAGCCTCCCCCCTCACAACTGGTAATCTGACACTTGCAAGTCAAAATATCAAAGAACTTGTCTAACTTGACAATGAACCTCTCTTTGGCATCAAGTTTGCCCTTCCCAAGAGAAAACTTCACTGCCTGATTCCAGACCTCCTTGAGCTTGGACATGATGGTCACTTTTTCATTGATAACAGGTGGCTTGAAAAGAGCATTAGCTTTGCTCCACTGACAAATCAGACCAGGGTAGATGTCACTCACCAGCTTGTCCACTGGGTAGTTCCTCCTGTCATCTTCACTTTGCTTCCTCAAGTAGATGCCATACTTCAGGATATCCCTCACAGTTGGCAGTTCAGACACTAACAGCTCCCGGCCAGTGCCAACAAGATTACTCAGATGAGAACTTGATTTCGTCCTTGTTCTGACTTGAGCCATTTTCTTAATGAGTTCACACTGAAATAAAAACAATAATACAACAGTTAAGTATCCACTACAGACAGGTATTAACTCTTTTCAGCGAAAAATTCTTGGTTAAAAAAAGAGCTGAAATGGGCAAGAACAAATTTATCTGCAAATGCTAAACACATTATGCTTTTTTGGTTTCAAAATGTTATAAAATGCTAATTTATCTGTTGTCTGTAATGCAAATAATTTGTTCATGTACTCTAAAAAAACTAAAGAAACACATCCTAAAAATATTCTTTAGAACATTGAAATAGGCCTCATACTGCTCAGTTGTACTAAAAATGAACCACCTAATTTTAGCTCAAATCAAAGTTGTTAATTAAATTTTGCTCAATGTATCACTATAATATGCGTAGAAATAGCTTTTTCTAAAATTAACAGAATAATACTCACATGTGAACAGTAACAAAAAAAATATCAGTAGATAATCACTAAATCTATCCCCTCACTGCAAGCCGAGGTGGTAAAATAGCTTCATAAATCATGAGTCACTTCAAATATTTCACAAAACGTTTTAGAATGTTCTGAAACGTTACATTCTAGCCTCTGAGAAAGGTGGCTCAGAAAATGGCCTTATGCGCGCCAGAAAACCGTCAAAATATTTCATATACCAAACTGTATGATAATTACAATTAAGTGGAATGGCACACCTTTTTATTTGAGTATTTAAATATTATTATTATTATATGAATTACATTATATGTGTTTATATGAATTAGTTAGAACAATGCTCTATGAGAGATAACGTGAGCAGCCATGATAGAAAACGTGAGAAGACATATTCTGGGGTAACTACAATAGTAAAATAATCAACAATTTAATAATAATCAACTGCAAAATGATGTAGGTTAGGGTTATCAGAATTAAATATTTTCTTCAGAATTGTGTTCTATACACCAAAATATGTCATTTGAACACCCCTCTCCATTGATTTAAAAAAATGCATAGTATGACCCGCCCTACTATGATATCTTCAGTTCCTTCCACTGGTTTGAAGTTGAAGTTGACCTCAAGTTCATTCACTTTCTCAAGAAGTTTTCCAATAGGCCCACTGAAGCCTGATCGGGGAGTTACATGGCCGTCCAGCACCTTTGTGTTCCTATCCTGCTTGCCATCAAAGAATACCCCAGAGATCTTCTCCTCTGACCTCTGCGTGAGAGCTTCAACTGATGAGGCCATTACTTCCTCCTTGGCCCTCCATACTTTCATGCCATATATGGCCAAGTAAGCCTTGTCTTTGGAAATATGACCGGCCTTGATGAGGTCGTTCAGGAAGCCAGTGGCAACTGCAGCTGCCGAAAAATTTGCCACCCTGTACCTCAAAGCTGCTGAAGCTGATCCTTGGATCTTCGTGTAGTTTCGTGTAGCAGAAGTTGGAGTTTCGGCAGGTACTTCAGCGGGAATGTCCATAGGAGCTTCAGTAGCCTCATCATTGCCAGAGGCTTCTTTTGCAGCTTCTTCCAAGTTTGGCTCTTCGTCCTCCTCAAAATCTTTCATGAGAAGCTCCTCATTAGTAGCTTCCTCTTTCTTCTCCCTCTTCACAGCAGAAGCTTCTTCAGCCTCCTTCCTCTTCGCTGCTTTGATCTGTCTCCTGTTGTCTTCGAAGTCTACAGAAGACATCTGGATTCCTGAAGCTTCGGAAGTCTTCACTCTCTGGTAGTACAGCCACTGAAGGTTCAGTTTAGGAATCTTCACCTCCAAAGGACAGTTACAGTTCACATGGGCCTTGAGGAAGCATCCTGAGCATCCACTCCCCTCTGAGCCGCAAAAGAAGATCTGATGTTTGCAAACGCAGACTTCACAGAGTTTATCCAGATCAGCCATCCTCTTCTCCTGGGTAGCAGACTTAACTCTCCCGTTCACAACGTCTGTCATCTCCTTCCATTTCAACAAGATCTTATATGAGAGCGATTTTTCCGTGATTGTCACAGGCGGGGAGAACTTTACATTCGACTTCCTCCACTGAGTCATCACGAGTGAAGCCAGCTCGTCAGTCATCTCTCGGATAGGGTATTTAGACCTTTGGATGTCATGAATGAGGAACTTTTCCTCGCTCTCTGAAGAACGGCTCTCCAAGTCGGCACCTCGCTGGGAATGAAGTCCTTCCCCGGGCCCACAACATCCGAGAGCTTTGAACCTGACATTTTCCTGGTTTTGGGGGCACATTCGGCCATCACGTCTAGTCGGTGCTTATTCTCGCTCTTGTCCAATCTGTAACAAATTCATATTAGTATGTTTAGTGTTCTTTCGCCATAAATATAGACAAGGAATATAATTTTTTGTTATAATCAGGGTTGCCAACCGGCATTTTTACTTACCAAATTAACCTAAATTTGGTAATGAATATTTATTTTGGTAATAGAAAAATGAATTTGGCATTGCAAATTTAATTTAAAATTCGTAATAATGGTGTAACATAAGCTTAACCCTTTGTCATTCAGTACCATTTAATTTTAGCGTAGGTTCATTTTTTTACTTGAAATATGCATAGGAGGTGTATATATAAGCATTTTTAGCAATTTTTTTTTTGTAAGAACATTTCTAAATGAAATAATTTATGTGTCCATTAGTCAACAAAGGTCTAATAAGGTAATTAGTGGGTGGTAGTTAGTACTCTCTCTCTCTCTCTCTCTCTCTATATATATATTATATATATATATATATATATGAGAGAGAGGTGTTGAAACACGCAAGAATGATGTCAGAAAAGCAGCTTTTAGACAAAATCATATGCAGAACAGCTGCGCGCTTTGGTTTGGGTGCCGTGAGGCTGCGTTAGGCAGCCTTCAAATCAGAAAATCGCGATTTTGACCATGAAAATGAGATTTTTCGGAAAAGTTGCAAATAATAAACCCATCTTAGAATTAATTTTTACATAGGAATACATACTAGCCACTTTGTTTTTCCAAAATTTCAACCCTGAACCCAGAGTATGATATGCCCTAACGACCCAAGTCGTCACTCGTGAGTCGCAAGACGATCCTGTGTGCGGCCGGCCTTAATGTTGGTAAAGACAGGAAAACATCGTCGTATTCTGCATAAGATTGTCACAAAAAATATACGCCTTTACGAGTAATAGAAAACGGTTTGCCTGAAGGACTTGCTCGTCCTGATCCCATTTTATGTTCCTCGTGACCTTCTTTGAATTTTTATCCTGAAGCGTCATAAAATAAACAATTTAAAACTTCAAATTTTACCTTTTAATGACTGAGAACTTCAAACATGAGAGAAAAAATCAAAACTTGACAAAGACAAAAAACGATCGCTCTTTTACGCACAACTTCAAAGTTAGAAGGTAAATGCAGTTAAAGTCAAAAGTTTATTCTATTCTTAAGTGAAACGTGTGCAAAAAAAGGATAACAATACTCGTATATAATATACAGAAAAACAATTAAATCTTTCAGAGTGCTTTTAAGAACAGTCGTGGGCGGGGAGGGGGGAGTATATACAGTGTATATATATATATACTGTGTGTATATATATGTATTATATATGAAGGGGATGATGTCTATGTTCGTTTATACATGCCTAAATGACTAAGGTAATCTTCACCAAATTTAGTATACATATTAAGATAGAACCAGGGAAGGTTTTACTAACACACCCACTCCTCTCAGTCACCTTAACGTGCTTTGAACTGAGTGAGGAAAATTTTGAACATTTATGATATGGTTCAATAAATAAATTTAAAGATGTCATAATACGAGTACATTAATAATATTTCGAGATTTCATAATCTCATAAAGTTTATGATGATACTCTAGAGTCTAGACTCTACTCTCTAGAGCAATGGTATTTAACCTTTTCCGCACCATTACCTCTTGAGCTAGCGAACAAAACCGTAATTACTCCCCCCCCCCACAATCCCCTTTTTAAATGGCAAATATGAGAAAATGAAAATTAGGAAAGAATAATAAAATTTTAGTGGAACCATAACTGAGTTTTATTTTTTAGACAGTGGCGCCAGCTAGTTACCCCCCAAAAAGGCCGAATTACACACACGGGGGTATTTACCCCGAGGTTAAATATCACTGCATAAATGAGTGTCAATCAACCAAGTATTAATTTACTACTTGACATGGATTAAAAAAGATTAATTATTTTATACGAATAGAGTAAGTGGAAGGTCATTTTTTTCTGTAATTCTAATTTAATTTGCTACAGTTTATTTGTACAGTTTTACTGCACTTCACATACTGCAATCCATAAAACGGTCTCTCTCTCTCTCTCTCTCTCTCTCTCTCTCTCTAACACACACACACACACACACTGCATGTTATTCTTCAACACAGGACAAAAAATCATATCATTAAGGCTAATTGGTATTTAGTAATAGCAGCTAAAGCCGTAGTAATAATAATAATAAATAATAATAATAATAATAATATTTTTCACGAGTCAAAAGATAGTTAAAGATTGTTAAGGGGTAGCTAACAGGACCGTGAAACAAGCTCCACAAGTACACACTCACCAACGCAAAAAGTGTGATAGCCCTCTCCCCTTAACTACAAATAACCGAGTGACAGACGAAATCCGTTTCCCACTTGAAACCGTTATGAAGCGGCTCAACAGGTCTCGAAAACTCACAAGGAAAAATTGGACAAACTATCAAAAAGGTTATTAAAAGCAAAGAAAATCAATGCAAAATGTTGCGCAAACAATCCTGAGAAGGTAACACGACAATGTATGTAACTGCATTTGTGGAGGTAACGCAATTTACCTTAGTTACCCCTTAGCAACAATGAAACCGTTATGAAGCGGCTCAACAGGTCTCGAAAACTCACAAGGAAAAATTGGACAAACTATCAAAAAGGTTATTAAAAGCAAAGAAAATCAATGCAAAATGTTGCGCAAACAATCCTGAGAAGGTAACACGACAATGTATGTAACTGCATTTGTGGAGGTAACGCAATTTACCTTAGTTACCCCTTAGCAACAAATGAATATTACCATTCAACTCAGTAACATGCATCGATATAGTGTCGCATTATTTACTTACTTACTTATATATATATATATATATATATATATAATAATACATATATATGCTTCTTATGTGTTGGGTGGCTCACACAGCCGTACTTGACCGGGTGGAATCAAAGGCTTTTCGTCTCACCAATTCCCGCCTCTTACTGACTGTCTTCAATCGCTCTCTCTCTTCGCCGCAATTTTGCCTCATTCTCTCTTTACTATCGCTATTATAACGGACATTGCTCTTCTGAACTCTCTAACTGCGTGCCTCCTCCTTTAAGGAGAGCACGCTGTACCAGACTTTCTACACTTTCTCATTCCTTTTCTGTCCAACTCTCTAACGCAAGAGTTAATCGGTCTTTTCAATCTTCCGACTACTCAACCGGTTAACTCTGGAACAATCTTCCTCAATCCATCTTTCCTCCAGTCTATGACCTCCCATCTTTCAAACTTAGAGTGTATAGGCATCTCGAAAACCCTGGACCTTAATTTTGGCTCTCTTCTTCTTCTATGGGCGGGGGGGGTGGCGTTTTTGCGGGCATTCGCCTTGGCCCTTCTTCCTACATAAAAATATATATATATATATATATATCGTTCTCCTAAACACTATCATAGTTTACAATATATATATATATATATATATATATAGTGGCGTTCAAAAGTCTGGGTCCACCTCAGTTTTAGACAATTTCTAGAAAATAATACAACTCTGAGAAAGTATGTTCGCTCTATTAAGGTATTTTCTTTTACAAGAAATGGTATTTCATATATTCTACTACATGTGTAAAAAATGTAGTTTATATTTCATAAGAAAGGACACATTAATGAAAATGGTCCTTTTTGGTCCTGTTACTTTTTTTCTTTGCAGTATAGTAACACCGATTTTAACCCAGGTATTGTTGACAGACCATAGCCAAATGTTATTAATCCTCAAAATAGTGTATTCATACAGTAATTTTAACAGCTGGTCTATTATAACTGATAAAACCAATTAGTCAATGACATTTTAGCAAGTTGATTAAAAAATAATTAATCATTTTCTCTATTCTCTCTTTACAGGCCGTAATTTAAATGTCTAAGGAACTAAGTTTATCCCAGAGATGAGAAATAATTGCACTTTCAAGAGAGGGACTGTCCCAACGCCAGATCTCGGCAAAAATTAACGTTTCAAAAGGGGCCGTCCAAAGAACTACAGTATAAGCAGATATAAAGAATATGGCTCGTGCTCTTCAAAGACAAGATCTGGCAGACGTAAAGTGACTACCGATTATGAGGATCATTACATCAAGGTTACATCACTGCGTGACAGAAAAGCCACAGCTACACAGATTAAGGCACAGTTGAATAAACAACGGGACTCTCCAAAAAGTACAAGTACTATAAAAAGAAGACTCATAAAAGCTGGTCTCCATGGCAGGGTTGCTATGTCCAAACCACTACTGAGGAAACAAAATAAGCCTAAAAGATTGGAGTGGGCAAAACAATATCGAAATTTTACTGTAGACGACTAGAAAAAAGTTCTTTCTACTCATGAATCAAAAGTGGAACTTTTTGGGTCTCACAGAAGAGTTTATGTTAGACATAGAACCAACGAAAAACTGATAGATCCTTGCATAAAACATTCAGTAAAACATGGTGGAGGTAACATTCAAGTTTGGGGTTGTTTCAGTTATTCTGGAGTTGGAGATCTTCATAGAATCACTTACACTCTTACAAAAGAGAAGTACCACTCCATACTAGTGAGACATGCAATACCATCAGGATTGAGGCTTTGTGGTCAAGGATTCATTTTCCAGCAGGATAACGACATAAGCACACTTCTAACCTTTGCATGAACTATCTCAACAAGAAAAAAGATGAAGGTGTTATACAAATTATGAAGTTTCCTCTACAAAGTCCTAATCTCAATCCAATAGAGCATCTTTGGGACCATTTGAAGAGTCTGAAAACTAACCAGAATATAACTTCTCTTGATTCTCTCTGGGAGAATATAGAAGAATGCTGGAACGGCATAGCACAAGATGTTATCCAGAAACTTGTCGAATCTATCCTCACAGAGAGGAAACTGTCATTAAAGCAAAAGGAGGTCATATCGATTACACTGCACAACACAATTTCTGTCCTTTGCACAAATTCTGTTGATTTATATGTATTTTGATGCGCTGATTACGAATTTGTTATTATTTTTTCTCTAACACCCACCATTTTCCCAGAAAACTACGTTAATATTCGACATAAATTATCAAAATTATATCAAACGCCTGCTAAGCAAAGGAACAGCCCTACGACTATTGGTCATTATTGTGACACGTGTTGCTCACTTTTTTTTATTTGAAATGTTGAAATGTTGTGTTGTTCTGTGATTGGTCTAAAGGTCAAGTGATTTCACGGTGGCTGCCAAGTGGAAAATTGTTATTTTCTTTCATTGTTTCAGGTGCTCTGTTGATGTTTGGTGTTAAGGTATTTTTCTGCTGGATCTACTGTGTTTATTAACTTCTTTTGTCGAAAACTTTCATTGCTTTCACGTTTTAACTTCAATAATGTCTAGATAATCTACACGTTGGCGAAGCATTTCAACGTTGTCAATGGGTGTCACGTAAACGATGGATTTCAGATGACCCCACAGGTAAAAATCGAGTGGATTCAGGTCCGGGGAGCGAGCAGGGCACTCAATGGTTCCTCCACTGCCTATCCCTTTATCAGGGAAATGGTCATCCAAATAGTCTCTGGCTACTCGACTAAAATGAGGCGGAGCGCCGTCATGCATAAACCACATCTAGTAAATCGTTTAAGTCATTCCTTAAAAAATTGGAATGGAATTCTCCTGTTAATCTTCCACGCAAAACAAAAGGGCCGATTAAGTTGTCGGCAGTAAGTCCTGCCATACATTGATACTAAATTTTTGTTGGTGCCTTGACTGGATGATGGCATGCGGATTCTCTTCGGTCCACTGATGAGTGTTGTGAAAATTGATCAAGCTATTTCTTGTGAAGGCAGCCTCATCAAAAAACAACACGGAGGATAGGAAAAGAGGATCGCGAGCACACTGTTGAAGGAACCAAGTACAAAAAACTTCTCGTAGTGGGAAATCAGTTTCAGTAAGGTCTTGTATACTCTGAATGTGATATGGGTAAAGCTGTTGTTCCCGTAAAATTCTCCACACAGTTGTGTATCTTACACCCTCTGCTGCTGCTATCGTTCGGGTGCTGACACCAGGATGTTCCTCCACGCGATTCAGGACCCGCTCCTTCAACTCAACACTCGGCAATTGCATACATGAGATGCATGTCTGCCATTTCTCTGTTAGAATAAGCCTCCATTCTCACTTCAAATGCACACTATTACTGAATAGCACAAAAACTTTTAAGGTTTTTTTTTCACTGGACTGCACTTATTCACTGTAAGAAGTTACAAATACGAAGAGTGAAACACCGCGATGCACCTCTGACTGACTGATGGCTCTACACTCAACGATATTGAAACATGTCATAGAGTGTACGAAACATTACAATCGGCAAGGCCATGCAAGAAATAAGTCTCGTACACATTCACAAACATTGTCGGCAAGCAGTGTTTGTAAACATTTTGCGGAAAGAATTGCTGGAACACAAAACGGGCTGTAACTCGGAAACAAACTTTTTTCATTGTTTTCAGGTCCTGAATCCATCCTGAAAGTGCGCCCCACATGTTATGAAACACCCTATATAATACTCGGGGCACTCAATATATTTTGCCCCAACCTATTTTCTTAGCTAAATAATAGTCCATGCGGTTGAGATGTCTTTTCGGCTGTAAGTTTGAACTTTCTGCGCTTCACATAACCAGATTTTTCCAGTTTGAACCTCCCCTCCTTGTATAAAATCGCTTTTAAAGGCCCTTGTATAAAACCGATGGTTAACGCAGTTTCGAAAATGGCGTCTGACAGTGATGTGCGTCGTAAACAGAGAGCTGTTATCGAGTTCTTAACCGCAGAGAAGGAAACAGTTGGAAATATTCACAAACGTCTACAAAACGTTTACGGAGATGCTGTTGTTGATCGAAGCACAGTTGGACGCTGGTCTAAACGTGTGAGATCATCGGGGAGAGGGAATGCCAGCCTGATGATGAGCCAAGCAGCGGTCGCCCGGCATCGGCTGTGACATCTCACACTGTGCAACGTGCTAACAACATCATTCGATCAAATCGGCGCGTCACATACAAGGAGCTATCACTGGAGCTAGGAATTAGTGAAGGAAGTGTAAATACGATAATTCAGCAACTGGGATACTCAAAAGTGTGTTCACGGTTTGTTCCTCGCCAACTGACTAAAGATTACGAAGCCCAAAGAAAAGAAATTGCTTCTGAGTCCTTGGTTCGATATGAGACAGAAGGGGATGACTTCCATTCACGAATTGTGACGGGATGAGACTCGGGTACACCACTTTAAACCTGAAACAAAATGCCAATCCATGGAGTGGCATCACGCAGACTTCCCACGCAAGAAAAAGTTCAAAATAGCTCCCTCTGCAGGAAAGGTTATGGCCACCATCTTCTGGGACATGAAAGGGGTGATTTTGCTGGACATTATGAAGAAAGGACAAACAGTCAACTCAGAGGTATATATTGCTACCCTCCAGAGACTGCAGAGACGTATAAAGCGAGTTCGACCGGAGAGAAAACTGGAAGACGTCCTTCTTTTGCACGATAACGCAACACAACACAACAGTTTGCAAACAAGAGAGGCCATCACAAAAATGCGCTTGCCTGTGTTACCGCACCCTCCATACAGCCCGGATCTGGCACCTTCAGACTTCCATTTGTTTGGGCCAATGAAGAATGCTATTCGTGGAAGAAAGTTTCAGAGTGACGATGAGGTTGTTAAGGAGGTTAAGAGGTGGCTCCAGCGGAACCCAGCGGACTTTCACCAGCAAGGAATAAAAGCCCTTGTTTTGAGGTGGAGGAAAGCCGTAGAAAAGGATGGAGACTACGTAGAAAAAAAACTTGTAAAAAAAGGTATGTAACTACTTGTGTACAAAATTTCTGGAACTTACAAGGAAACTTGGAAAGAAAAAAAAAGGTGGGGCAAAATATAGTGAGCGGCCCTCTTATATATATATATATATATATATATATATATATATATATATTAGGGTGGGCCGAAAAAAAATGTTGGAATGGCACATTGATATTTTTTTGTGGTTGTGGTCAGGATGAAAGGATATGGCAATAAAAATCTTCGCATATTCTAAGTGCCGCATTTTTTACCATAAAAAAATGGCGGCGAAACTTGAAGATTGGCGATTTTGAGGCATTTCTAGGCAGTATTTGGAAAATATGTATATATAAAAAAAGTTTTAAAATCGAAAGTTAAGACTTTTTTTTATATACTGTATACATATTTTCCAAATACTGCCTAGAAATGCCTGAAAATCGCCAATCTTCATGTTTCGCCGCCATTTTTTTATGGTAAAAAATGCGGCACTTAGAATATGCGGAGAAGATTTTTATTGCCATATCCTTTCATCCTGACCATAACCACAAAAAAATATCAATGTGCCATTCCAACATTTTTTTTTTCGGCCCACCCTAATATATATATATATATATATATATGTTACATATGGAAGTATGATAAAGGAATTGATTACTTAATCAAAGGCTAATTTAGCCTATAAATAAATTGTTCATGGAAAACATTCACGTGAATGCCAGAATGGCGACGCGTTTCAATTGTATACGAAACCATTTGAATTTCTAAAGGACATGAATTTAGAAACACATGCATGTTAAATACTCATGTAATTTAGGGAAAAAGACATGAATTCAATTATCTATTTAATTCTAAATAATTTCGGATAAGAAGTACAATATGCAGGTTGCTCAAACTAGAGGAAAAAAGAAAGTTAAAAACTGAACTTGCCTCACATTCGTAAAACAAAAACATAGCCATGAGAATTTGACCCTGCGTAGGAGACGTTCAGAAAATGAGATGCCCAACATAAATTATACTTTTGTATAAGACAGAAAAACTCCGTTAGAGTAAGAACAAGTTAGTTTAATGGCATGTTAAAATTACCCCTTCTGAAAGGTTGATAATGCTTAAAAATAGAATGAATGAATTTAAGAGAATCTTATGAGGAGAATCTAAGTAAATCTTACGCCTGGCAGCCTCGCGCGGCAACAGGATATCACAGCCGAAAAGAGAATTTATCATATAAAAATTAAATCGGATTGAGGCGATAAACGAGAATATCCCTCATGCCAAATTAATCTTTATATATTGCCGAATAACGTAGCATAAAATTATGTTGGTTAAGATATGGGATGAATGTCTTTATTAAAATATAACATTCGAAGCGAAAGGCGCCAAATAAAACAAACGCAGAAAGTCAGTACATCTCAAGGCTTGTTGAACGAATGTTCCTCCCACAAAATCTGTGCAAAAATTTAAATGAGAAAATTAAATTTAGTTCCCTTTTAAGAACAAAAAACGAGTCCTTAGTGGAAGTTTGCTCAAGTATATAAAAATACATATATTTTGCCGTACGGGAGAATTCAAATCGTGTGTGGGACATAGAAGCGAAATCGTTCTTCTAAGTTTGAGTAAATCACTCTTAAAGCGAATGAGTTGGCTGAAAATAATTCAAACACAAAATAGTCTTCCCTTGAAATTTAACGGAAGAAAACGTAGAACTCCGGGTTACATTTTCGTATCTGTAGATAAATATATCAAATTGTACACGGTATTATTGTGTAACATTACAAGAAAACACCCCGATTCAGAATGGAATATTTACCACTGTCAAAAAAGGAAGTAGGTAAACATTGTTATTAAGGTAATGCCTTAGACATTATTATACGGTAGAATACATAGTTAAAATGGTCAATTAACCAGTTAGGATTCAAATGATTCTATGACAAAATATAAACGTAGCTAAAACGGTCCAAAAGACAGGGTAGAGAAACCAATTACTTTAAAGATAAATTGTAGTATGTATGGGTTCATTCATTTTAAGTGGTCTTGCGTATTACAAAACGGCTGTTTTTTTTATGCGCGAAGGAGGGGGCCAAGGGCAAATGCCCACAAAAGCGCTACTCCCATAGAAGAAGAAGAGAGCCAAAATCAAGGTCCTGAATTTTCGAGATGCCTAAACACTTTGCGTTTGAAAGGTGGGAGATCATACACAGGAGGAAAGATGGATTGAGGAAGAGTGTTCCAGAGTTCACCGGTTGAGTAGATGAAAGACTGAAAATACAGATTAACCCTTGCATTAGATAGTTGGACAGAAAAGGAATGACAAAGTGTAGAATCTGGTACTGCGTGCTCTCCTTAAAGGAGGAGGCATGCAGTTAGAAAGTTTAAAAGAGCAATGTCCGTTATAATAGCGATAGTAAAGAGAGAATGAGGCAACATTGCGGCGAAGCGAGAGAGATTGAAGACAATCAGTAAGAGGCGGGGAATTGATGAGACGAAAGGCCTTTGATTCAACCCGGTCAAGTACGGCTGTGTGGGTTGAGCCACTCCATACATGAGAGCATACTCCATACAAGGGTGAACAAGACCCCCTGTACAGAGACAGCAACTGAGTGGGGGTGAAGAAACCGTGGAGGCGGTACAGCACACCTAACCTCTTGGAAGCTGTTTTAGAAAGTGAGTATATGTGGTCTTTCCAGGAAAGATCACGAGAAAAGGAAACGCTAAGAATGTTAAGAGAAGAGAAAGGATTCAGTTGTGTGTTGTTGAAAGCAAGGGGATAGTTGTGCAGAAGATTGTGACGAATAGACAGATGGAGGAACTGAGTTTTTTAGGCATTGAAAGCCACAAGGTTTTCTCTACCCCAATCAGATATAGCAAAAAGATCAGAGGTCAGGTGTCCCATAGCCGTCCTACGCGAATCATGAAGTGACTGCTGTGAAGGACGCTTTGGGAAGGGGTGCAGAAGTGAAGAGTGGAATCATCGGCATTGGAGTGAATAGGACAAGTGCGAATTAAATGATCATTAATAAATTAAAGGAAAAGAATGGGTAGCAGGAGAGTGGGCATAAAGAGAAGAACAGTGGTCATATAAAACTGCAGCATAGATCGGCCAGAAAGGAACTTAGGGATGAAAGAACAGATAGAAGGGTAAAAACCGAAGGAGAGAAGTTTGGAAATTAAAGATTTGTGCCAGACTCTATCAGAAGTTTTTGATACAGTATGTCTAGCGCAATACCAAAAGTTTCACCGAAATCCCGAAAGGAGGATGATCAAGTGTCAGAAAGATATGCAAAAAGATCGCCAGTAGAGCGTCCCTTGCGGAATCCATAATGACGATCTGAAAGAAGATTATGAGAAGAGAGGTGTTTAAGAATCTTCCTATTAAGGATAGACTCAAAAACTTTCGAAAGGCAAGAAATCGAAGGAATTGGACGATAGTCCCTTCTTTGGGACAGGCTGAATGAAAGCGAAGGAAAAGTACAAGATGAGAGACAAAGACGCAAGAGTTTGTCTAGGCAAGGTGTCAGCACAGAAGCACTGTTCTTAAGAACAACAGGAGGAACACCATCAGGACCATACGCCTTCCTAGAATTGAGTCCAGATAGGGCAGAAAAAACATCTTTAGAAAAGATTCTAATTTCAGACATAATAAAGTCAGATAGGGGAGGAGATGGAGGAACAGCACCGAAATCGTCCAGGGTTGAATTGTAAGCGAAAGTTTGAGCGAAGAGTTCAGCTTTGTCAGAAGTGACGGCAACTGTGCCGTCGGAATGAAAAAGAGGAGGGAAAGAAGAAGAATTAAAGTTGTTGAAGAGGTTCTTAGCTAGATGCCAGAAAGAGCGAGAAGAATTAGAATTGAATATATTTTCACAGTTTTGTCGGATGAAGGAATTTTTGGCGAGTCGAAGAACAGATTTTGCATGATTGATTCTGGGCAGAAATATAAGCTGAGTGAGAGTCAGGAGTTGGATGGCGACGGTGCCTTCTGAAAGCCTCCTCTCTGTTGCGGATAGCATTAAAACAAGTAAGGTTAAACCAAGGTTTTTTTTGCATTAGTGGTAGGATTATAATATGGAATATACGACTCCATGCCTGAGACAATCACCTCTGTGATGCGCTCAGCACACCCAAAAGGGCCCCAGCAAAGGAAGCAGTAATCATTCCATGGGAAATCACAGAAGTACTGCCTAAGGGCCTCCCAATCAGCAGCGCCGAAGTGCCAAAGGCGTCTCCTTTTGGGAGTTTCCAAATGCCGAATTGGAGCGATAGGACAGGAAACAGATATAAGATTGTAGTCGGAGGAGCACAACGGAGAAAAACGTTTCACAGAGTAAGAAGAAGGATGAGAGATAAGAAATAAATCCAGAATGTTGGGCCTATCTCCAAGGCGATCGGGGATACGGGTAGGGTGCTGTACAATCTACTCTAGGTCATTTAGGATAGAAAAGTTGTAAGCTAGTTCACCAGGGATGTCAGTGAAATGGAAGAAAAGCCAAAAGTGGTGGTGAACACTGAAATCTCCTAAAATGGGGATTTCAGCAAAAGGAGAGCGGGAAAGAATGTATTCCACTTTGGAAGTGAGGTAGTCAAAGAATTATAGTCCGTAGAATTAAGAAAAAGGTAAACAGCGTAGATGTATTTAGTTTGAGATTGACATGTAAGCTTCAGCCAGAGGGTATGGAATTCGTAATATTCGAGTTCGGGAATACGAGAACAAGTTAGGTAATTGCGTACATATACGCAACATTCACCTTTGGAGTGAAATTGAGTATAGAGAAAGTAAGAGGGTACAGAAAAAGGGTTAGGTTAGGGTAGGTATTCAGTTAAATAACTACCAGTTGTAGATTAAAATTGTCTCACAGTCAAATCTAAATTGCTTCAGCATTTTACTTAATATTATTATTATTAAATGTCTTCCCTAAATAGATAAATACTCATTACTGTAAAACATTAAATATTTGCATTGTAAGTTGTTGAGTGGTAAAATCTTTGACGAATACATTATTTTTGTAAAAGGCTTTTCAATCATTTCCCTCTTCGTTTTGACAGAGAACTAAAATTATATAACAGTTATATATGTATACAATATAACACACACACACATATATATATATATATATATATATATATATATATATATATATATATATATATATATATTAGTGTGGACCAAAACAATGAAGGTTTAAAAATCTTTGTTCCACATACGTAATGTTATTCCTTTTGCTTACCTTAATCAAATTACAAAATGTGAAACCTCTACGTCAAGTTTTAGGGGTCCCGAGAAAATTGCACTTTTCCTTTTAATGCTGAAAAAATTAGTTTTCCCTCATTTTCATAAGTTCTGCTTTATTTTTTGTTGGAAATTCTTTACGATTCTTGAAAACTTTTGAGCAGGTATTGTTTGTCCTCTTCTTTAGTTGTCACTGCTTGATTAAATTTTTCAATCAATGCAACACCCCGCTCAGCTGTGTCATTTGTCACTCTAAGGGCACGAACTCTAGCACAGCCTCTTTGGTACTCAGGATCTATTCCCCATGTTGATGCAGAATTTTCAGTGAAGAGAGAATTGAGATGTAGAGCATCAAAAAGAGATTTAGTCCTTGAAGTAACAAAATCAGAAATCCTTTTTCTTTAAAAGAAGCTAGGGTTACCTTTGCTTCTAAACGTTTCAGTCCCTTATTTCTTGGAGGCATTTTGATATTATTTCGCATTTGCTCCTTTTCTTCAAGGGATATGCTTTTGTCAAAGAAGCTTAATCCAACAAGTGTTTCTGAGAGGTACCACAGATGTCGTTTAATGGCATTTTGGGCTTGCTTGATAACACTTGATATCAAAGAATTTTCCTCCATTATTGCAAGATCTTGCAAAAATTTAAGATCAACATTTGGGGCTTCCTCTGGTTGAGAAGCTTTTGCCCAAGATTTTGCGTATACCAATGCAACAAATAAACAAATTTCTGTTATTGCATCAAGTTCTTTTTTAGTCATCTTAAATTGATTTTGGAGAAGAAAAAGCTTAAATGCATAAATTCCTTTTGCCATCCATCTTGCATGATGGTACGCTCCAGGTCTCTTCAAGGGAGTATTAGAAATGCTTTCTTCTCCAAAAAACAAGAGAACAAGTTGAAAAAATTCTTTATAATCATCTCTTGGCTGTTTAGAGTTGAGTGCCTCCTTCATGATTAAGACTGTTTGATTTTTTAAATCTTGAACTCTTTCAATTATTCTGCAGCTTTGGGAATCAACAGCAGTTGTGATTTGAGAATGATCCATAAAATCCCATTGAGTTTTGAATCTTTTGAAGATTGGAATATCAGGTTCAGAGGAATGGCCCATAGAAGTCCGGAAGACTTGAGATAGGACAATCTCATAAATATGGTGTCTGCAGGCTAAATATAAAAGCTCTTTTCCAAGTTCTTGTTCAATTTTAGTGCAAGCTCCAGCATGGATTCCGGTATTGGATGCTGTTGTGTCAAATGACAGCCCAATAATTCTCTGGGTCATATCATGTTCTTGCAGGAGAGAAATGCAAACACGAGCCATCTCCGTACCCGTGCCAGCAGTGACTTTAGGAATTCCCAGCAATTTCTCTTCACCATTCCCACTGACTAACACTGCAATCCTTTCCGTTCTTCCTTCGCCTGCAAGAAAAAGTTAAAATATATAATTTATATATAATTTATATATATTTATTTTTAATATTTTATTTTATTATATTATATTATATATTTAATATTTTATTTTATATTTAATATATTTATATATATTATAATTTATATATATAATATATAATTTTAAATTAAACGAGTTATTTTAAATTAAACTTGACTTATTTTAAATTAAACTTGATTTATTTTAAATTAAACTTGACTTATTTTAAATTAAACTTGATTTATTTTAATTTGAACTTGAGTTATTTTAATTTGAAGGTAAAATGGTGTAGATTGTGAAAACTAGCTTCAGACAGTGAAATGTAACCTAATTAAATAGAAATTTAGCTATCAAAATGTTTAATTAAAACCAACCAGATAATAACACATTGCCTAGGTGTGAAAACCAGACCCACAACTAAGTTTTTCACCTGAGAGATAAAATATAAATATGCTAAATTAATCAGACAAAAAAACTAACCTGATATCTCTGGGAGCATTTTTCCATCCCAATGAAGAACTAAAGGCTCTCCAGGACAAAATGCTTGCTCTTGATATTCTGTTGCTATTTCTTTGCGTAACTTTTGACGAGTTCGAAGCATAGTAGATTTTGACACTAATGTTTTCCAAATTATGGCCCAAAGACTGAGCAACAACAGCATAAGACATAGCTGCATCTCGATTGGAAAGATTCATTCTATCATAGGCTGCTACAACATTTTTGTCAATAGGCTTTGACTTTTTAGGAGCCAACATTTTCTTTTTAAATTGGTCTTCAGAGGGACCTTGAAAATTCATTTCAAGGTTGTCGTCATTAGTTGATGGTGATGATGATGATGACGATGTGAAATCATCTCTATTGGCAGGCAAGATGATCTTTTAGATCGCTTCTGCTCTTTGAGGCTCTTTCACACTAATTCTTCACGATGAAGCCTTCTTTTCTCTTTTTGCAAGAATTTGGTCTACTGTACCCATGCTACTTTGTGTAGGATATTCTTGCTGGCTTAAGTAGAAAAGCTTGTCTTCTTCATTTGACATCATCAAAAGGGCATTAGAGTGACCAATATCAAGAATTTCAGCCTTAATTTCATCTTTAAACATAGCTTCTTCAATACGGCATTTTTCCTCGGGCCTTTTTCTGTTTTTCATCAATTTATCATAACAGCTTATTAAAGAGTCAATCTTTCGGATGGCACTGTCTCTACGCATTGTGGGAATCCTGGCTTTCTCCCAGTAGGTCATCACTTCATCTAAGCAAAGATTAATGGATCTTCTTCGTCCCAATTTTTCCTCTTTTTGATGAAAGAAATATGTTTGCAAAACTTGCAGTTTTGTAGGTAAGCGGCAACAAAGTATATCTTTATTTAAATGAGCCAAACTTTAGTTTTAGAACGAGTAGCCATTTTTAGTTTAAAAATTTAAATTTCTGAAATAGTAAAATAAACCAGTTAAATTAGGAGATAAAAAGGATAACTAAAAGGTTCAAGCCAATTAGGCAAAGCCTTTAATTTAGAGTAGACCAATTAAGGATAATATATTTTATCCAAAATTTTTGTTTTCCTTATTAATAATTTTCTCTGAAATAATGATCTAAGATTGTTTTTGTACTCTATTAACACCAAAAATTTCTTAAATAAGAAGAAATTTTTTCATAAGTTGCAACTCAAGAGTTGAGTTGATCATTGATGTTCTAAGCGCGCCTATTCATTGGAAAATTTTTATAAGTCATTAAATCTCGGGTCCCCTAAATATTCTCATATTTGACCAAACGTTTGCTGACATGTCTATCTGGTCCAAAGGAACAAGGGCATTAATGTGGAACAAGGATTTCTTCAACTTTATAATTTACCCCCCATATTTAATAAAGAATTTTTTTTCATATATCAATTAAATAAGATTTCTTCATGGAAACTTAAGAAGAATCTTTAAAATATGTTTCAAGTGATTTGCTTCTTCACTCTCATTAAGAAATTCTTTAAATCAAATAAAATTTTAATGATTTTTTTATTATTAACACATCCGTATGAATGCGTTTCACAAATTTCTTTTCAGCGCAATAAATTAGTGACATCATTCTCCCAAACACCATCATTCAAAAAATGTAATCGTGAGTATCTACACTTAAAACACGCTGTTTATGAGCACTGTTGAAACGTTTATATATATCAATATACTAACTCTATTTTTTCTCATTTTAAACGCCTTTTAGAAAAGTGGCATGTTTATATTTCAGGAATTATTAGAAATTTGATATATTTACGTTATTGCTCTGTTTCCGTATGCGCGTTTGTACTGTTTGTCAGTTGAAATTCGTAGTTTAAAGGGAGAGTCATGAAAAAAGTGGCTCCATACCAGTGAATTTAAAGCAAGATGATTACGGCTTATGTTATACAGTAGTTAGTTATCTAATCCTACGAAGTGATGAAACTTTTATGTAAAAATTTTTTTACAGAGCCCTAGAGATTAAGTGTGAAATGGTGAACACATATTTAAGCTTGGTTACAACTGTAATATATACTTAAAGTTGGTTGTTTTGCTCTCTTCGGAAGGCTTATAAGGCATATGACGGAGACCTACAGTTCAGAAAGTACTTTTTCAGATTTTCTTATATATATATATATATATATATATATATATATATCAGTGGTGGACCGGATATTCGCATCCGCATCTGCGGATATCTGCATCATTTTTAACATCCGCATCCGCACTTCTGACTGCGGATGTTATGCAGATATTACCTCTAATAAATTATGCAATTTAGAATTGAATTAGCTTATAAAGTAGCTTATAAGGCCCAGTCATGCACATTTCATGTAAAGTATTAATTATTAATGAACAAACAAATAAATAAACCTCAAAATATAAATACCTGGTAACACAGAAAATTTAATGAAACTTGTTTCATTGAATTTTCTGTGGCTGAAACTCTTGAGAAAGTTATTTTTATCATAATAAAAACATTAATATAAATTTTATTTCTTACACATTGCCTACCATAACAGTAATATCACGAAATTTGAAAATTTATGTCATATATTCATAATTCTATATATATGTATTGATAGATTAACTAAATATCCGCATCCGCGGATATTGAAATTAAAAATCCGCATCCGCATGTTGAAAAACTGACATCCGGTCCACCACTATATATATATATATATATATATATATATATATATATATATATATACACAGGGTGTAACAAAAGTCTGTTCTTATAGGGAAATAAGATATAACAGAATTGAACTAGAAAAACGAGTAGAAATGTGTCAAAGACGAGTTCAAATGTGTCAAACACTACATGGAATGCAATTTGAGCACTTACTGAATTAATTGGTAAGTTGATTGTATTGTTTGTAATGTATAGTTAAAACTATTTTCTCGTTCAATTCTGTTATATTTTATTTCCCTTTGAGAACGGACTTTTGTTACACCCTGTGTATATACTGTATACAGTGACTTTTAAAATTACTTGACCACCAACACATTTGACGTGAGTAGTATGACCGCAAAAATGGGAGAGTGCAAGAATGTTGCAATGCAAGTGCAAATGTTGATCAGTGTTGCAAGATTTTGCAAATTCGTTATGCAACAAAGGGGGATGGGGTATGCAATGAAAGGGCATGCAATGAAGGGGGAGGGGGTATGCAATCTACAGATCTACAGAAGCTAAGGCTAACAAAGACCTAAGATCCACTCTAAGGTTAGCCCGAGAGAAAGGAAAGAGTAGGGGGTTAAGAGAAGAGAGTAAGGGGTTAAGTAAGTAGCAACACCTATCACTCGTGGATTAACATTCATTTAGAAAAAGAGAAAAAAGACTCACCATCATCATCCGCAGGCCTCTGCCGACAAGTCGGAAAAATAGTCGAAGAGAATAGGAAAGGGGTGAAAGATAAAAAGAAGTAAAATAAGAACGCTTACAAACCATGCAAACACAGTCTTAACTCACTGTCATATCATGCAAACTACAGACATGCAAATAAAGAGTTACAGACATGCAAGTAAGGAGAGGATACGAAAAAAAAAAGTAGGTAAAGTTAAACAAAAAGTGGGTTAGTTTACGGTACCAGCTACATCAACGTTCGTGTTAGTCTAATTTTTTTTATTTTTTTTTTTGCTGGCATCACACGCTGGCATGACAAAAGCTGGCATTAATCGTCAACAGACATCCTCAACCACCACCCCAAGAGCTCCTGTTGCTAATTGTTTTTTTTTTATTTTAAACAACGTTAATATTTTTAAAATGCCTCTCTAGACGGTTTTTAAACACATTAACGCTAGTAGAGTTCACGAAGGGCGCGGGAAGATTATTCCATTTATCAATTACTTTAAACGTAACGAAGTTTTTAGCGATATTAGTAATGAAACGTCTGCCACGCAACTTAAATTCGTTATTACGAGTATTGCTATTATCGAAAGTGACGAGTTTATCAAAATTTACGTTATCGATTTTATTAATGATTTTGAAAACTTCAATAAGCTCCCACCTTAATCTCTTAGTTTCGAGTGAATGCAAGTCTAAATCTTTAATCCTATCTTCATAAGGCTTGTTGGGCAACAGTGGCGTAGCGTGGGGTGTGCGGGGTGTGCGGACCGCACAGGGAGGCCACTTTGGGGGGCGGCCAATTTTGGCCAAGGCTGGCATTACGGTACGGTATGGTACGAAATACCATATTGTTTTCTATGTTTTAAATTGAATTATTAAATTTTTTTTTTATTGTCTATCATCACGGTTTCAATTTTCATCATTATTACATTGTCCCTCAATCAATAAAATGTAAATCCTTTATATACGTGTGTTTGCTGTAGTGGAAGGTATGTTACGTTTAAGGAAGGGGGCGGCCAATTTGGCTACCGCACAGGGCGGCCAAAACCCACGAGTCGCCACTGTGCGCAATGCCGGAATTAGTTTCGTGGCATGACGCTGAACCCTTTCTAACCTATCAATATCCTCACGCAAATACGGGCACCAAAACTGAACGGCATTTTCTAAATGAGGCCTGACTAGAGACTTATAAAGGGGCAATATAATATCCTTCGATATAAATTCGAAATTACGCGCTATGAAGCGTAACATCCTATTAGCTTTTGCGCAAGACTCCAGGCACTGGTTCTTAACTTTTAAGTCCTTAGATACGCGTACGCCTAAATCTACTTCCTCGTCAACGCTCGCTAACTCTCTATCATCCATCGTGTACGTGTAATTATTGTTACGAGAACCTATATGCAAAACTTTACATTTGTCTACGTTAAATAGCATCTGCCACTTATCCGTCCACTCCATAATCCTATATACATCGTCTTGGAGACTATTTCTATCGTCCTCGTTAACAACCTTACCGCCTATTTTAGTATCGTCCGCGAATTTTGACACGTTACTAGTCAATCCTACATCTATGTCGTTAATGTAAGTGACAAATAGCAATGGGCCTAACACTGAACCCTGTGGGACACCGCTACATACATCTAACCATCCCGATTCACTACCATTAACAACGACCCTCTGTCTTCTAGCACGAAGCCATTCCTCTAACCAGTTAGCTACCTGACCACGTATACCGTGCGCCTTAACCTTTGCAATTAATCTTCTATGCGGAACTGTATCGAACGCCTTTTCAAAATCTAAATAAATAACGTCAGCCGCTCTATGCCTATCGTATTCGCGCACTATTTCGTTATAAAATTCTAACAAATTAGTTAAACAAGATCTATGGCGTCGAAACCCATGCTGACTACTATTAATCAAATCCCGACTTTCTACTGTAAGTGATCGATGATACGATCCTTACTACGGAGTCCAAAAGTTAACCGACAATTGACGTTAAGCTAATGGGCCTATAATTGCTAGCTACTGTGCGGTCGCCTTTTTTAAAAATAGGCGTGACGTTAGCTAATTTGAAGTCTTCAGGAGTAATCCCCGTTTCGAGTGACTGATTAAAAATCTTCGTTAAAGGGCCTACGATAACGTCTTTCAAATCTTTCAAATGTCTGGGATAAAAAGCGTCAGGGCCTGGAGCCTTGCTAACTTTTAGCCTATCGATATAATGCGCAATCTCACCCTCGTAAACAGTTATTTCATCCAAAATAGTCTCGCTACTAAATGGAACGATATCGTCCACGTCGGGGACATTATTTACGTCTTCTACGGTATAACGGTCACAAAAAAGTTATTGAAAATACCCACCATCGGCTGAGCGTCAGAAGCCAAAGCGCCGTTAACATCCACTAGAGGGCCTATGTTATTTTTTATCAGCTTACGATTATTGACGTATTCAAAAAACTTTTTTGGATTATGTTTACTATCCGCAGCTATAAGTATCTCTAAATTACACTTAACATTCTTAACTGATCTTTTAACCTGATGTCTAAGCTCGATATATCTATTAAAGTTAGCTGCCGTGCCATTGCGCTTATTAAGTCTATACCGTTTGTTACGCTCGTTTATGAACTCGCCTATTTCCTTAGTCCACCACTTTGGCATACCATGATTTCTAGCGCGCTTGGGCCTACGAGAAATAAACTCCCTTTCAATAAGTAGTGACAGCAAAATTTTAAAAAAATGTAAATAAAGGAATGAAAAGAAAAACAAAAATATTTATAATTTCTTTATTATGAAATCCTCTCGATAAGATCGTTAAGGGGAAATTTGAAAAAAAAAGAGAATCAACAATTCATTTTATTAAACTGTAAAACATAATTGATTTCTTGTGCAGATTTTCGCTGTGAGCCTCTGGTTCGCTCCAGCATGCTGGCACCTGAACCTAACCTAACCTATGACTCAGAACATAGATTCTCTGGAAGGTAATGGAGAATATATTTAATATACAGATTTTCAAAAGACATTTTAGAGAGAGAAGAAAAAAACATACATACGAGGAATATATGCAATAAATTCAGACCATAGATTTTCCTTGTAACTGGAACCTAACCGTGGTATCTTCTCAATTGTACCTGTTATTGAAATAAAATGAATGAATGAAAAATGGAAAGGTTTATTATTATTATTATTATTGCGATGATTCGATTAAGCTTATCGCTCCTTCTCTCGAGGATGAAGTGGTGAGTTGGCTTATTTTACTCTCCACTTCACATAGGTAAACCCGGCTCATCAGGGATTGTATGTACCAAGAAATGTCACCATCCGGATTCGCTCTCTCAACCAGCACCCCAGCGTCTTAACCACTAGGATACCTAGGGCGCCCATTTATCTACCAACCGTGTCGTGGGAAGACAGGACTGCTGATGCTGAAGTGAGGGGGCTAGTTGACTTTGCTGATGAGAACTTCCTCACTCAGTGGGTCAATGAGCCTACACGAGGCGAAAGCGTTCTAGACTTAGTATTCACGACCTTAGACAACCTCGTCACTGGCCTCACCGTCGATGAATCGTTGGGCGGGAGTGATCACTGTCTGATTAGGTTCCGTGTGTGCGTCCCTCGGGTGAAGCGTAGTAACTCGAGAGGCAGTAAGCTCGATCTCCGGAGGGCGGACTTTGTTAGCATCCGGGATAGCATAGGTGAGATGGAGTTAGAGGTTGGCGGCGATGTTGAGGGAGTGTGGAGTGCATTCCAGGATGAGTTTATGGTGCTGCAGTCTGCTGCCATACCCTCAAAACCGGTCACCCCTGCTTCAACGCAGCCTAAGTGGTTCAATCGTGACATCGCTTCGGCTATCCGAAATAGGAAAGTAGCGTATAGGAGGGCGAAGGCCAATCGTTCCCACGAGAACACTGAAGCGTATGTCCGCCTGTGTAGGGAAGTGAAGGCGAAGGTTAGGCTAGCGAAACGTAACGAAAAACTACCGGTGGCAAGCCTCTGCAAGGGGAACCCTAAGGAGTTCTTCAGTTATGTTAATAGTAGAAAGCCCATTAGAAGCATGATAGGTTCGTTAGAGGACCGAAGCGGCGTTCTGCGGACCTCCGACGCGGACATCGCCAATGTGCTTAATGAGTACTTTGCGGGAGTGTTCACCAGGGAGGACACCCGCATCATCCCCGAGCCAAGCGTGAGGCATGAAGGTGCTGGCCTGGATAGTGTTCGATGTACCGCGACAGTCGATGCTAATACAATAGACAAACAGCGCGTTTAAGGCTCCTGGGCCAGACGAGTTTCTCCCCAGAGTGTTGCGGGAGGTGCGCGACCAGGTGGCTCCCCACCTGGCTACAGTATTCAACAAATCGCTGGAGACGGGCCAGGTGCCTGGTGACTAGAGGGAAGCCAACGTGACCCCTACCTTTAAGAAAGGGGATCACGAAAGTCCAGGGAACTATCGTCCCATTAGTCTCACTTCAGTTGTAGGTAAATTAATTATTTATTAGAGGGGATAATAGCGGATAGGATCGTTGACCATTTGGATTCCTACAAGCTGCTTGGGGACTCTCAACATGGGTTTAGACGGCATAGGTCGTGTCTCACCAACTTGCTCGAGTTTTTCCACGTCATGTTGAGTGAGTACGATAAGAGTAGAGCGATTGATATACTTTATCTCGACTTTCAGAAAGCCTTTGATAAGGTACCTCACTGCTGGCTAATGGCGAAAGTGCGCACGCTGGGTATCGGTGGGGAAGTAGGTAGGTGGATTGAAAACTGGCTGAAGAATAGGCGGCAGAGGGTTGTAATTAAAGGGGCTAGTTCGGGTTGGGCCTCGGTCACTAGCGGGGTTCATCAGGATTCCGTTTTGGGGCCGCTGTTGTTTATCATTTACATAAATGATATAGACGGTGGCATCGTCAGTCGGATCGCCAAATTCGCTCATGACACCAAGCTTGGGGCCAATGTTGGGACGCCGGAGGCGATTGAGCAACTGCGTGCGGACCTAGGTAGGATAGGAGAGTGGTCCGAAAAATGGCAAATGTCGTTTAACTTAGGTAAATGCAAGGTGATGCACATTGGCTAGGCCAATCCCAAGTCGGACTACTCGATGTTGGGGAGTAATATCGAGGTGACTGATTTGGAAAAGGACTTGGGTGTGCTAATTAGCAGCGACCTTAAGTTTACGAAACAGTGCGTAGAGGTGGAAAAGAAAGCCCAGATGCTGTTGGGTTATATCAGGAGGCAATTTCATTTTCGGAACAAGGAGATTGTGCTCTCACTGTACAATTCCCTGTTTCGGCCGCACCTGGAGTATGCAGTGCAGTTCTGGTTGCCCACCCTCAGGAAAGATTTTGAGAGACTGGAGCGAGTGCAGGCGAGGACCACAAAGTTAATCCCTTCCGTTAGGCATATGGGCTACAATCGACGGTTACGCGCCCAGAACTTGTTTTTGCTGGAAACTCGGAGGCCGCGCGGTCAACTGATTGAGGTTTTCAAGCTCTTACGCGGGTTCAACGATGTCGATTTTAGTAGCATGTTTAGTTTAAATGATAACCCAACTCGCAGCAATGGTTGGAAGTTGGATTTGAAACGGTTTAGGACTAGTGTGTGTGTGGGAATTACTTTACGTATAAGATCTGTGACACGTGGAACAGGTTAACTTCAGAAGTTGTGAACAGTTCCTCTGTGGATCAGTTCAAGAAAAGGTTAGACCAAATCTTGCACACTATTTGAGGGTGTGGAAAATTTTCCCTGGCACTGTTGCCATTGGTACCTCTTCAGTATGGGCCACAAGGCCTTTTGAGGTACTTCTTTTCCTTGTAACTCCTTGTAGCCCAACCAGACATTCATTTTCACGAGCTAAACACAATTTAATGACACTCCTACGCGAGAATTGGCAGATAAAAAGTCAAGCTAAATACATGAACGACAGTTGAGGATCGAATAGTAAGACCGCAAATAATAATAATGTAAAATATTGTCGTGATAGAGATGGCAAATGTTGATCAATGTTGCAAAGGGGCGAGGGATATTGCATAAAGGGGTGGGTTCAAAAATGGGAAAACTGAGAATAGCATGGGCGCAAATATTAATGCAAATATTGTCAAGTTAGAGATTGCAAGTGGCAATACATGATGTGAACATTAAATCTACGGAGAGAAGATAAAGACATCATTAGTCGCCCAATCAGGACGTTCAAAGCGTGGACCCGTAATATAGGCGTTACGATTGGTACACAAATTTAATATGGCTCCGCCCAGTTACATTGACAACCAATCGTCAAACTTACGAACCGCCTTTTAGTCTTTTTGGGTTGTGCTTGGGGATCACGCATATAAAAGGAAATATTTTCAGCTGGGAATCACAGTAGTTATTTTCAACAGTGAATAAACATTCCATCCGCCATGAATAAAGAACTTTACAGTTTACCGGATTTATATCAAGATGGTGACATTGTAGCGTTGTCCACAATTAATTTTTTTAACGCGGCTGACCGGGATGGATTATTTCCAACGTAAACCGTTGATGATATTTGCAATGACGCTCCTTACGATCCGACGCAAGGGACTGCCGTAGAAATGTAAGTGCCTGTAATTTTATTTTTGTAGCCAAATATTCGCAACCTTGTTATTTATTTAATGTGCCTGTCATTAGGAGAAAGAGCACTGTTCTGGATTATTTCATCATATACAGGGCGTCCCAAAAAAATGTATACACACTTTAAATAATTATAAAGGCAGTGTTTATTAAAATACATTTCATTTTCAAAATGTAATAGAATCTACGGACATTATTTAATTGTTTTGTCAACGACTGTTTTCAAACTGACGTCCGTTCTGGTCCAGGCACTGCTGATAACGCGAAGCAATGGAATCGCAAACATCACGAAACATTTCGTTTGGTATTTGTGTGCATTCTCGTTCAATGGCTGCTCTCAATTCAGCGACTGTTGCAGGTTTTATAGCGTAGACTTTGTCTTTTAAGTATCCCCATAAAAAAAGTCTAGTGGTGTGAGGTCTGGTGAACGCGGAGGGTATTCTACGAAACCCCTTCGTCCAGTCCACATCCACATCGTGCCAAGTACCACTCGCAATACTCCACTCTTCGGTCCGGATCATCTTCATTAATAGCATGGACTAATCTTGGAATGTAACTTTTCCATTGACAGCGCTTCAAAATGCGTTGGACAGACGATTCTGAAATTCCACCTCACGACTCGCTTGCCGCACAGATTTTCTTGGACTTTGGTGATACGTTTCCAGTACTCTTTCTTGCTTTGTGGGGCTTGTCGATGTCCGTGGTCTTCCCGAACGCTTCTTGTGGACATTCTGAACAGTTCCATCGGCTTCAAACTTATCTCTAATTCGAGTGATGGTAAGTCGCGTTGGTGGATCTGTTTGAAACTCCCTCCTAAACTGTCTTTGCACTTCAACTGCGTTTTCACACTTCCAGTAGCATTTTAGAACGAATTTCCTTTGTTCAAAGCTTAGTCTGACTGCCATTATTAATTCTAGTGGGTTTAACTTGGAAAGAAAGAAACATCAATTGAGCTATCAGCTGTTAAAGTGTGTATACATTTTTTTGGGACGCCCTGTATATGGAGGGTTGTAGTAATTCATCTCATCACATTAAAAATGCTTCATTTAGGTATCGTAATTATACATTAGTTTGCAATTAATATCATGCTAAAGTCATCTTTTGATTCACTGAAATTTTTTATAGCAATCTTTTGCATGTTTTAAATAATTTTATAAATTTCGTAATAAATGTTATTCGGCATTTTGTCTTAAAGGAACTTCTCTGAGCGGCTCAAAGATATCATCACATTGTAACACTCTTACTATATGTATACCCTGCATATGTTTTCAACAATTGTTTTTTTATTAAGAAAGATTCATTCATTCTCCTCTAAGGTCCGATGAGGATTTGACACGTGTTAAAAAATCTTTTCATTTTGAAGAAACCCATGTCGTGAACCTGAATACGGAGGAAGAAGATTTACCGAGCAGTCAACCCAACGATTGTTACATCATTAACGAAAGAATGTAAGTTTTTTTTTGTGTTTCGAGCTTTTTTTCGGGGAAGAAGGCACAATGTATTTTCATCAATTTATTAAATGAAAGAAATCATGTTTTAAGTAAAATAATCATCTTAAACTACAGAATATACAAACTAACATTATTGGTTACAAATATATATATATATATATATATATATATATATATATATATACACACGAACAAAACATTATACTATACAACGAGTACGCACAATCGGAAAACGGCTTTTTATCTGTCTGCATATCATTTCGTCGTTTCGTTGAGTGTGACACGGGTCGAATAATTTTAAAAATTTATAAATTCTTTACCACGTGACATATGCATGAGAAATGAAAGGCAGTACATCCCACACGTATTACTAAAATATCCTTGTAGCCGGAAGGGATTCCATACAACTTCGGGGATATGCAACTGATCGAGAAATTTTACAATAACAGGGTCACTCCAGGGTTGAGTGCCGAGTGAATCAAAATAGTACATGCGGTCCCTATTTTTAAAATAGATTGCAAACCAATGAATCCCTTCACTACCAATAACATCTGTGTTCACAATAAGGCTACCGCAATTTCTCGTAGATGGCAATTTCAATGTTTCATTCTTCGCAAACACACCGATAAATTTGGAACGTGTGATTCGTTCACTATTCATTACTCTCTGAAGTGTATTCGCATCCATTTTAAAAGTCAGTGACAACGCCCTAAATCTGTCTACTTCTATTAGGGCTTGTGACTCGAGGTAACTAGTACACTTATAGGCGCGTCTATAGGCTTGGCGAATTCCAATCTGACTGAGATGTTTCCACTCTGTTGTGGACTTAAGTGTGTATTTACACTAGCAGATAAGTCAGGTGTGATGTCAAACGGATAAAGGTTAAATTGATCGATGAATTCTTTCTGCGTTACCCCATTCCCGAGCTCATCACAATCACCTGCAATATGGGCCAGATTACTATATGCTCTCGCGCAAAGCGGGAACACAGCGTCTGATGAATAATCCATATCCATACCCCGCCCAACGCAATGCCATTAACGTATAGTTATATTTTTAAGGCCGAAATTCTCGAATTTAAAGGCACTCTTTTTATATTTTCCATTCACCGAAGCATGGTCCTGCATTCCATTAATATCCTTTTAGGTAGATTTCCCAGGGCGATGTTTTCTATCTGCTTCGATGCCAACCCTGCTGGCACCGTGTATAGTTTGATCTGTGCTCTGTTAATTGGGTATTTTACTGTGGCGTTAGTAAATTTTTCTCAATTTCTATTTGTTTTGGTGAACTTAATTTCACTCGCCGTACGCGGAGGTATGTCTCCATAATGTGAATCACAACGGGTTTTGCTCCCTCTTCTTGATCAGCATCCAGATTTAAACAGATCTCAGGATTCGTGCGGGTGAGCTTTATTTTCATATCCACCCCATTCACAAGCAACTTCTCCTGGAATGTGAAGTCTGTATGCAGGCGTCCAAAACACTCATATATCTTCTTTTTAGAATTTTTAAATTTGTCCTTTATACTACTTTCGTCTTTAGCTTGATAATAGCCCTCGGCACTTAAAAAGGTATCCTTCGCTTCTTTGGAAAAGTTCAGCACATTTTCCAGATAGGATCGTAGGTGGTAGTACCCCGTTCCTGCCGATATGTTGACCTGATTTAAATATACGTCACACTGGTTGAATAAGGAGTGCAGAAAGTTTGTTTCAGGGTATACAGCATATTTGTCATCACAGTCCGTTCCATCAGAATGGGCTATACGTAGTTTAGCGTACATGTGCACACAGCTTGGATCAAAAAAGTAAGGGCCTGAGCTGGGTATCACGAATTCTATAGGGGCACTCGGGGAACTAATTGTGTTTAAAGGGTTAATTGTAATAAAGTCACTGTGTTCAATAGAAACTTGAGTTGAGGCATGTCAAAGAGGGACAGCTCCGATTTACAACATTGTGAACTACACGGATGGATGAAGCGTGCCATGACGAGTTAGAAATAGTGCCTCCTCTCTCGACAAGTAGTAAACAAACTATGATTCATGAGATCAATGTCCTTAGCTTATATCAGTCAAAAAAATGGTCAACCATAGGTTTCATTCGCTTAGAACACTTCTTTTTTGATATCCTTTTACGTTTAATGCCACGTGGTGGTAATCCCTTCTTCCGGACAGCCTCTTCTTCCCACCACCACGCATTTTTCTCTTTGCATCTTTGACGATTTCGTCCCGTGTACGCTTTAAGTGTCTTTTTAGAGCTTCTTTAGGTTTAGCCCCAGCCAATATGTCTTCTGCTGTGTTAAGACCTGATTGTAACGCTTTCCTCCGAGGTATCTGGCACCCCTCTTCAGCAAGGGACAGCCGTACGTAGTATGGTTGAAAAAATGGATCCAAGTCCACTACCACGCTGGTATCTCATACCTCGATAGACTGTGAAAGGCTTTCTGTCCATTATAACTCAGTGCGTCGAAAGTGCAGCTTCACTGTTAAGCTCCCGTTACCGAATGGGAAATTTTTTCCCTCAATCGTTCTTATATATATTGAGATATTGGTTATTAGATTAGCTGCGACATTCACATAATGGGGCCTGTCATATGTAATACTCAAACTCCTTCCTCTATGGTTGGGAATGTGAGCAATGCGCAGCAGGCGTGCCTGGGTATCCCCAACAAACTGGTGCTCCACTATATTGCTGTAAATATAGCACATGTCTGGGGGTTTATAGCCGCAACCATTTTCTCCAATTTCAACTGATACATTAGGCTGGACAAGTCGTGTTGTGCCTCGTGAAATGTATCTCTTTGGATGACTGATCGATATCGTCCATCGGTCATAATTTTGAACACTCTTTTGTCTTTAATATTTCGGTTAGCCTGCGATTTTAGGGCCACAGTGCAAGCATGGAGATCATTGTTTACGATTTCGTATACTAAATCGCCCGTAAGATTTGAGCTTTTTAAACTTACGTTTAGGTCTCTCACAACATCCTCGGCCTCACCATAGTGACCCCTGACCTAGTGTTACTTCTGTACTGTAATATCTTGCATCCTTAGTGAGGACGATACGCATGGTTTCATCCCGAGTTACCCAGGGTTTTTCACACTCATTACAGTCTCTAAGAATCGTAAAAACGGGTTCTTTATAATTACTACTTAAAAAAAGGGTATTCAACTGAATTTCGCATATACCCACCTCATACGTATCACGACCCAATTCATTGGGTCCGTGGAGTTCTGGTACAAAGTTGGCTAGTGTATTGTTAGGGTATACAGACAGGGACGAGGAGGACGGGAGTGTGAGGTAGAAATGGTTAGACGCCATGTTGCATATTTAAGCTTCATTATTGCATCAGCTTTTATATAGGTGTTGAAGCTTTCTGGGTATCCTAGCCATTTCACCAGGTACATTTTTCTCTTTCCTGAACCTTTGCTTCCTAAAATTTTCTCAATTTTAAACACATTTTTTCCTAAATTAAATGTCACTTTCTGCAACTCCTGCGGTAAAAGCCTCCTGCGATTTCTTCCCCATTCAAATCTTTACGTAATACACATTATCTCGACTTTAGTTCATAGCCCTAACTTTAAAAATCTCGCGTGTCCATCCTTGCTCAAATCCCTTCGCGAATTTATTTCCCGAACGCGACAGCCTTACATTCATTGATTTTGAAATGTGTAGAGTGTGGTGTGTGTGGTGCTCCATCTCTTCTCACCTCTGGGCGCGTACCTCTTTCTAAAACTTCGTTAGGTGTTGTGTCCCAATCGTGCGATGGTGTGAGCGGTTGTAGGATGAGGCCAATGATTCCAGAATGTCTAGAAATCTGTATGTTTTTTATGTGTAAAATAGCGGTGCATGCGTTCCTTTATGGTACGTTGAACTCTTTCAGCTAAAATGCCTTATGTATAGAATTGGTAGTGTAGTAGCTGATATTAAACTCTGTCAACATGTTCTGAAAAGGCCTATAAATTCTTTCCCCATATCCGTACAAAAATAGCCAGGAACCCTGTTTTCTTTCAACATACGTTTTGGTGGCTTTAGCAACTGTTTCAGGCGATTTATTTTTCAGAGGAATTAGCCACAGATATCTAGAGAATACATTATTATGAATAGAATGTAGCGGTAACCATCGTTATACACTGAATATCTTTGCATGTCTGTTAAATCTGCTTGACAAATAGAATCAATCGAAGAAGCTGTTGTCTTGGCTGTTTTAAACCTTTTTCTCACAGGTTTATGAAGTGTATAAGTCCTGCTCCGCAAAAATCTCTCAACATCTTTTTTCCTACCGTAAACACTTCTGTACAGTCTATCTACGCCTCCGTAAGAGGCTGGGCTAGAAATATCATAATAACGTCTTGTTAATATGCTAGCCATTTGCGTATTTTAGAGGCACGTGGGTAGGATTGATTGTTGCTTAACCTCTTCTTTCTCCTCTTCAGAGGTGTTACCGCCGGGGGTGAAGGCATCTTTAATTGGGTCACGTGCGATGCATGTTCCAAGTCTTTTAACCTGTTCAGATTTACTATCATTGTTTTTGGGGCATTTATTTGTTGTAGTCTTGCTTTAATATGCTTCCATCCTGATGGTGAGGGCCTATCCCACTTCCTCACCAGATCATGGATGATGTCTACGATATTCGATCCCTGTACCTTTGCTCCTTCCACAATGATCTCACCTGTATCGGTCCATTGTATGCTGGGATCCTCATTCAATAGATTATAAAGACTTAAACCTTTATTCCTCAATGTATGTGGGAGGATGCTTTTTAAAACATGCTCTATATGTTGTGTGGCCGACCCATTAATCTTTGGTTGGTCAGTTCTATCGTCAGACACAGGTCTTATGTCTCCATGTCCATCGTTCCACGTGCTGTGCCTAATAACCACGGGAATCTCTGTCGGGTTCTTATAATTTTCGGACTCGTGAAGAAATTTCTGCAGAGCTTCTTGGTATAAGATTCTTTTCTCATCAGGTGTTTTTTCACTGTTTAATAGGGTTAAGAACTCGCTTTCCATTCATTTAAGCCTGCTTTTACGGGGATCTAGATCCTTGTCTGGATTCTTTGAACTTTGCAGTGAAGCATACACCTCGTATGGAATCACTACCACTTTTTTCACTATATTAATCTAGTCAGTAAAGGACCCAAAACTGAAAAGAAGATGGGGAGGAATGACCCTCCTCTTTGTACAATAATTCGTTTTTTCTTCCCTACAGTTTGACTTTTACGAGCGAGTGCACGTATTATGTTCTTGTAACGGCGTAGGCAAGTCTTCTGAGGGGGTTTCATTGATACATTGCAATTTATAACATTAAGACAGATTTCACAGATGCATTTTAAAAAGTCGGAGTCGATATTTTTAGCAAACATCTGCTGCATTGCCCGGGGCAGTCGATGATAGATTTTTATTAATTCATGGTATTTTTAGCCTTTTGTCATTCTGGAATATACACCGTTCAGGCTCGTTTGGAAATATATTCGTTCTTAGAAGCACCCTAAACGTGTTTCGCGGATGAAGTCGCAAAGCAAATATCCGTAACGCGGGCTTGTAGCTTCTTTATAAACTTCCAAAAACTCTTACGCTGATTCGGGAACATTTGATTGGCTAATACCCCAATTTGTGATACATCTCTACGTTGCGCGAATAAGACTAGATATTGTGTATTTAACGACACATCGCGCATGTATCTATTTTGAAAAATAGATTCTGATTGATGAAGAACACGCTTATGTTAAGATGGTGGGAGAATACTGTAAATGTCTCGGCAAACGTTTTATCCATCTCCAACATGAGATCGTCAATTACAATGACTGTATGTTCATTTCCCTTTAACGAATTAACGTCATATACACCTTTGTGGAACAAAATATCATCTTGGTACTCGTTGAACACTGATTGATACGTCGAATAGCACCATATAACTTTATGCACAAATTTTGAGAACATCTCTTCCTTTTCTTTAATGATTTTAAGCATAAACATAGTTTTACCACATCCTGTAGGGCCAGATATAATACATGTGGATGGGCTCGTGAACCTGAATTTTTCTACAGAATCCATTTCTAACACGTCACACTCCTAAGTGAGTCATTTACAAAATATAATAAATATTTAAGTTATGACCCTTATATTCTACAGTGTTGCTTTTCTCTTCTCCCACAGAACCATGAATGACGATGAGGTATAGCACCCCATCATCGATATTACAGATGACCCCGACGCTAGTGTAGTTGTGATCACAGAATCCATCCCCGCTGACGAATTCTCAGCAGCGATACCTTTAGCACGCGCCAATTCAAAGCAAAGGCATGATGAAGAGTCCTCCACGTCAGGTATAAAGCGCGCCAGGGTTGCGCCGGTTGTTAGACCTCCAGTAATAGGGCCTCAACCCTCTATATCTTACGGCACAACCCCCACAATAGTACCTTCCTCAAATATACCCCCCTTATTCCTGTTCAATTACGAATACATCCTCCAAAGCCACAGCAGCTTCTCGTTCTGTTGAGGATGGCATAACATTTGAGTTGGTGCGCACGGCTACGCCCACCCGAGCCCTGACTAGAAATCGGTATATAATCAGGGTTGATCCTAGATCCATGTATAGCAATGGTGTTGAACACGGAGTATGGCGTATAGTTGAACGTATTGTAGAGTTTGCCCTTCAGAACCGCGACGAACGTGAAGTCAGAACGAGGCTGTCCTTCGGACAGTAATACCGGTAGTAATACCGTTCAGACGCTTCGCAGCTGAAGATATATAGTATATATTAGGCCGTATAATGCAGGCCTCTCAAAGTAGTATAGCTTTCAATATGGACAACTTCACGGTAAATATTGACCGTGTATTCCGTGTTGCGGGTCATAGTGCCACACCTTATACTCTTAACTTCAATTCTCAGGCTATTTATAGACGGCATATAAACGTCTATCGTGGTTGCGGCTTTATAACAGTAGTCTTAGCTCCTATGTTTACTGTACAAAATACACGGCCCCAAAAAATTTGGCTGCCTACGGTAGTTGAGCGTAGTGCCCGTAAACTAGCTGTAGACTGTAAACTTGAGTTTGACTGTGATATGGGTCCTGAAGAGCTGAGAAGGGTAGAACAGGAAATGAATGTTCGCATAGTTGTATTTGGATTGGATGATCGTCGTAGGACTGTGTATGTTTTTAAAAGCAGTGTGACATATCGTACAAGACCCCTACTTATTTTAGGGTTGTCAGGAGCAACGTGTCTCCCCATACGTAATATAAGGGACCTTTACGCGAGTTATGATAAAAGTAGAAAATATGGACGACATCATGATTTGTGTAGGGGGTGTATCGAGTTTGCGGATGATATAGTGAAACATTGTAAAGATTGCCACATGGTATGTGAGCAGTGTAAAAGCTCCAAATGTGAAATCCGTGTAGTTGAAGCTGAGAAGAGGGATTGTGATGTGTGTAGACGCACATTTTTCAATAATAACTGTTTTGAGCTCCATAAATCACTTGGCACGTGTAGGAAAATGAGAATCTGTAAATGTGGTATGTTTCATATAATGGATAATTGGGGGAATTTCAAGCACAAATGTGATGAAATTCACTGTTCTACTGCCATGAGAAATATAAGGCGGTTGGAGTAAAGCAAGTATGTTATATGAAAGAAGCTAAACCTAAAAATATCCCCCGTATAACTGCGTACTACGATATAGAAACATACACGAACGCTGAAACCAAAGCGGTTATTCCACACTTTCTTGTTAGCCAGACTATCTGTGATGAGTGTATGGGGATCGAGTGTGATGAGTGTCACAAATGTGGTAAACGGACAAACGTTTTTAAAACGATGGCCCACGAGAGCCCTGTGGTATCCTATATTGTCAAGTTACCGGACAAGTTAAAAAAAAATGACTGTGTATATTCTTGCCCATAACGGGGCAAAATTTGACACACAGTTCCTTTATAAGGAGTTGTTTGAGCACGAGTCATATAGCAGTACAGGAGAAATACATATATATACACACACCATTATGTTAAATAATTAAATATATTGAAAATAAATATACATCAAAATACATTTATTTTGTTCTACTGCGCAAAACACTAAACTCACACGTAATCGAGGCTACAGCCACATCATTATTGCTTTGCATTACGCAGTAAACGGGGCTTAATATTATTTCACCGCTGAAGTTATAGGGAAACCTATACTCTATATCAGGGGTTCACAAATTGGTGTTCCGCGGAACACTTGTATACCGTGAGAAGTGTTCCGCGGAACACAATTTGGGAAACCCTGATATAGAGTATAGGTTTCCCTATAACTTCAGCGGTGAAATAATATTAAGCCCCGTTTACTGCGTAATGCAAAGCAATAATGATGTGGCTGTAGCCTCGATTACGTGTGAGTTTAGTGTTTTGCGCAGTAGAACAAAATAAATGTATTTTGATGTATATTTATTTTCAATATATTTAATTATTTAACATAATGGTGTGTGTATATATATGTATTTCTCCTGTACTGCTATATTGATGTTTATATTCCATCGTTTTGTACTTTTTATTTTTATTTTTTTTATTTTAGTTAAGTGCAGTAGAAGATAAAGTGTATGTGCTTATTTTCAATATATTTAATTATTTAATATATGTTGTGTGTGTATATATATATATATATATATATATATATATATATAATTTATATTTGTCCTGTACTGTTATATTGATGGTTATACTATTTTTTTATTTTTTTATTATATACATATTCCTCTCCCATATTTCTTATAGTATTATTATTTTTTATTGCATGTATTCCTCGTTTGAATGCATATTTATTTTCTATATATTTCTGAATCCAATAATTCGTCCAAATAAACCGAATGATGTAATGATGTTTTATTTAATTCTTTTGGTTGTAAACGATATTATTATTTAATTATACCAAATGGCTGGTTACGCCTTCTAAACCGACTGACGGATTTCTAAGCCAACTGTCAAGAATATATGCTTTAGTTAAATAAATAGCGCAATCTGGCAACTCAACCCGTACACCTGAACAAGCCATTTACGCCTTCTAAGCCAACTGACGGATTTCTAAGCCAACTGTCAATAATATATTCTTTAGTTAAATAAATAGCGCAATCTGGCAACTCAACCTGTACACCTGAACAAGCCATTTACGCCTTCTAAGCCAACTGGCGGATTTACACCTTATAAGACAGCGGGCGCTCAGATGAAATCTTAATATTCACTTGGCTCCTGCCAGGCGAACACCTCTCTTCCTCTCTCTCCTTCTCTTCTCTTTCTCTTGGGGGATACCTCCGCCTCCAAGTTGCATAACCTTTGTTGCTCTTGCAACATTCCCCTTCATTTCATAACCCCTCCCCCTCCATTGCATAACCCCTCTTCATTGCATACCCCTCCCCCTTTGTTGCATAAACCCATTGCAACATTGATAAACATTTGCAATTGCAGTGCAGCATTTTTGCACTCCAATTTTGCGGTCATACTACTGACGTGGAATGAGATTTCGAAAAGGTTTTCAAATAATTAAGATAAACCGTTTATGGGTAGTTGCCTTTTTGCGATATGTCTAGACACACGTAGTCTCAGAGGAATGATTGTTATCAAGAATTGCTACCTTCTCTGGGATTTATAAAAAAAATAAAAAAATCTGGAGGTGGTCCAAGTAATTTGGAAATCCCCTGTATATATTACACAGGTCAACCAAAAAAAATTTTTTTTTCGTTGCCAAGGAAATTCGTACGAATTTAGGGTATTTTGGAGTTGCTGAATTCCAAAATGAAAGTAGTTTTTCCGATTTGGCTCTAGTTCTTGAGATAATGAATACCCTCAATTAATAGGAAACGTAACCATAACGCGTGCATATGGGAAACTACCGGAACATTCTAGATGGTGAGACCGAATAAAATGCCATTATGTATTTCATGTGTTTACTTTTGTATGATTTGAGACAATTTCAATGCGATTTGTAAGTAGGCTCCGCCTGAACATTAAATTTTTTGCATTTTTACGTGTTTCAATGGGGTACCAATTATCTCATAAATTAGAGCCAATCTAGCAAAACCGATGTCATATTCGGAATCAGCACCACAAAGTTACCCCAAAATCACTCTAATATGATTGGCAATAAAATGAGTGTTGACCAGTGTTATAGGACAATGCGAAAACAGAACTAAGGAATTTAAATTATTCATAAAGGGATCTTTTCGGCTTACGTACATAAGACGCAATTGTCGGCTATGTGTATTTTTATCCACTTTAATAATAGATATGTGTGAAACATTCATGAAAAAAATAGTTATTGTTGTTATTATTGTTTTATAATGAAATAATGGATGTTTGAAAATTTTTAGAAGACGAACAGAAGGCTACCAGAATTAGGTTAGGTTACATTTATCCATCTACAAGATATGTAATCAAAAACTGGTTACGTAAAATATTGGTTAGGTTAGATTAGGTTACATTTCGCTATTTTTGCGGCAAAAAAAACATCACTACAGTATTTCTCACATAAAAATCGTTAGAAAACAAATTAGATCACCTGAAGATCAGGGCCCCCAGCCTCAATTACCAAATGATATCTTCGTTAAACTAACGAAAATATCACGACTTAACCTAACCAATCGTCAAGGGCGTGCAGTTGACCTAACCGGGCATTCAATTTAATTTATTATTACATTTGGTACTGTAAAGCAAAAAACAAGAATACATGGGGGCCCTGATCTTCAGGTGATCCAACAAATTTTCTGACAAAAAACATCGATTGCGTCTCTATGTCTTTATGTATTTTTACCATCTTTTCGGTTTGGCGGACTGCTACAGATTTTACGAAAATTAGCAAAGCAATTATTTACACATTTTATCCTAAGGAAATCTCTAATTCCTAACACAACTTAACTAAGCCTAACCTAGCCTAACCTAACCTAATTTACATTTCCTTAGGACAAAATTTGTAAATAATTGACTTGCTAAGTTCGTTAAAATCTGTAGCAGTCCGCCAAACTGAAAAGACCCTCATAAAGTATTGTTTTCACCCAAATAAAGACGCTTTCAGAATATAATATATTTACTGTTAGTATATTTTTTTTTAATTAACCCGAAAATTTTCTTGTAAACTTCAAATACGATATAAAATAATTTTACTTAAATACTCTTCTCTCAATCCCCAACCTCATCCTCTCTCCCTATTCCTACCAAACTCCGCCCTCCATTTCCTAACACGATCTTCCTGCCTTTACCTCCACAACCCCCAACGCAACCTTAAATGAAGAGATACTGATTTAAACATGTCCTTACGGTAAACACGAAATTTTAAACATGTTTTGATTATTGGCGGTGTGAAGGAAGTGGCGTCACGCATATGTTTAGAAAAGTGTTTGAAAGTGAAACGCTGTTTCACATTCATAAACACCTATTAAATATAACTTTGGTGTAAACACTGTAGATTTTAAATATCATTACATTTCTGTCAGTATGAAAAAAGTGGAGTCAGAGAAAAGTGCTAACTTTAAACACTTTTTACAGAATATATATATATATATATATATATATATATATATATATATATATATATATATAACTTATATATATATATATATATATATATATATATTTCTGGAATATGCAATTTTTGTAAAATTTTTGCATTCCTTATGTTTAAGTTAGAAAAAGCGACTCGTAATGAAATGGACGTTGCCTCAAATACATGCTAAAATATGTGAAAAGGAAAGGTAGTTTATTATGGAAATAGTTTCCATCTTCATAATAATGGAAGCAAAGAGTCGAGGGGTAGAAGCTCATGTGAAAAAAGGTAGATTTCAGGTATTATTCCGCATTTCTTGGTTTGTTTTTAAATGATATTAGGTCATCCCATAAGTAATGCGGCATTTTTTTTTTTTTTTTTTTTTATCATTATTTTACGGATAGAAATCAAACAACTCTTTCAAGTTATTTATATTTAAATAAATATTTATTTAAATATAAATAACTTCAAAGAGTTGTTTGATTTCTATCCGTAAAATAATGATAAAAATGAAAAAAAAATAAAAAATTTAAAATGCCGCATTACTTATGGGATGACCTATAATTTAAATAATACGAGGGCCACTCAATATATTTTGCCCCACCTTTTTTTTTTTTTTCCAAGTTTCCTTGTAAGTTCCAGAAATTTTGTACACAAGTAGTTACATACCTTTTTTAAAAGTTTTTATTTTTCTACATAGTTTCCATCCTTTTCTACGGCTTTCCTCCACCTCGAAACAAGGGCCTTTATTCCTTGCTGGTAAAAGTCCACTGGGTTCCGCTGGAGCCACCTCTTAACCTCCTCAACAACCTCATCGTCACTCTGAAACTTTCTTCCACGAATACCATCCTTCATTGACCCAAAAATTGGAAGTCTGAAGGTGCCAGATCCGGGCTGTATGGAGGATGAGGTAACGCAGTCAAGCACATTTTTGTGATGGCCTCTCTTGTTTGCAAACTGTTGTGTGGTGTTGCGTTATCGTGCAAAAGAAGGACGTTTTCCACTTTTCTCTCTAGTCGAACTCGCTTTATACGTCTCTGGAGTCTCTGTAGGGTAGTAATATACGCCTCTGAGTTGATTGTTTCTCCTTTCTTCATAATGTCCACCAGAATCACCTCTTTCATGTCCCAGAAGATGGTGGCCATAACCTTTCCTGCAGAGGGAGCCATTTTGAACTTTTTCTTGCGTGGAAGTCTGCGTGATGCCACTCCATGGATTGCGTTTTGTTTCAGGTTTAAAGTGGTGTACCCATGTCTCATCCCCAGTCACAATTCGTGAAAGGAAGTCATCCCCTTCTGTCTCGTATCGAACCAACGACTCGGAAGCAATTTCTTTTCTTTCGGCTTTGTGATCTTAAGTCAGTTCGCGAGGAACAAACCGTGAACACACTTTTGAGTATCCCAGTTGCTAAATTAGCGTATTCACACTTCCTTCACTAATTCCTAGCTCCAGTGATAGCTCTTTTTATGTGACGGGCCGATTTGATCGAATGATGCTGTTAGCACGTTGTACAGTGTGAGATGTCACAGCCGATGCCGGGCAACCGCTGCGTCGCTCATCATCGAGGCTGGCTCTCCCTCTTTCCGATGATCTCGCACGTTTAGACCAGCGTCCAACTGTGCTTCGATCAACAACAGCATCTCCGTAAACGTTTTGTAGACGTTCTCTGTTTACGACGCACATCACTGTCAGACGCCATTTTCGAAACTGCGTTAGCCATCGGTTTTATACAAGGGCGTTTAAAAGCGGTTTTATACAAGGCAGTGAGGTTCAAACTGGAAAAATCCGGTTATGTGAAGCGCAGAAAGTTCAAACTTACGGCCCAAAAGACATTTCAGCCCTATGGCCTATTATTTAGATAAGAAAAAAGGGTGGGGTAAAATATATTGAGTGCTCCTAGTAGTTTCGCTTTAATAAACTATATGTATAATTTGTAGTCTACATTTCATTCTATATAAAATTTCTTTGTTTTAATAAAAAAATGTATTATTTTTATTATTAATTTTTGTTCAAAATTTCAGTATCTGAACCATTCTTTTAAATTTATTGCAGTTCAGAAAAATGCAACCAAATTTTGCGTTAATAATCAATTATCTTTTCATATTGCAACGATTTCAACTTTACTTTAATTGGTTTAACCCAAGAAAAGGATGTAAATTCAGAAATATTGCTTTAACTCGTACCCATTACCTAATGAATTCCTAATTTATACAAGCTAAAAATGAGCAGAAAAGTGAAAATATTCCGAGAGAAGCGAGGCCACGTGGAAGTATTTATGAAAGAATTTACAGTATCTGGGTTGGCAATGTGCAAGATTAAAAAGATTTTCGAGAATGGAGAGTACAAGCCAAAAAAAAAAAAATTCAGGCAGGCCATGATAATGCGATCAGAAGGTAGGCAAAAATCAAGCCCTTGAATGCCAGTGCCTAGATATAGAAGGCGCTTTCTATTCCTGTCGGAAGAAGAACCATTCAACTTATGTTCCAGAATGAGAGTAATTTAGACAGAAGAAGGCCAGCGAGAAAATTATTCAATGAAAAACAAAAGAAGGAAGCGCCTCCTTGTCGCAAAGAAATATATTAAATGGACCACTAAACAACAGGTCAAGGTTTTGTTTAGCGACAAGAACCAGATCACGCAATTTGAGGAGGATCAGCTGTACGTCAGGCGTTTATCGAGTCAACTATATCATCCCAAACACTGCACCCCACCGTGAAACACCCTTGAGAAATCATGGTTTGAGAACGTTTCGACACCCAAAACACAGAAGAACTCTGATTTTACCCTATAACTACGACCGTAAATTCTTGTGTCTGCTTAAACATGTTCCAGAAGCACGCTCGGAAAACAATGCAGGAGGAAGGATATTCCTGAGCCTCACAGGATAGCGTACCCTGATACACAGCTTTGAGTGTGAATAATTTATGAAAAATATATTTCAGGTTTGGAATAGCGTGGCAACTCTTGACCATAATGTAGTTGAAAACGTGTGGAAATTTCTGAAGATAAAAGCCTCTGAAAATAAATCAGGATCCCACGAAGATCTTTGTTCTGCTATGAAAATAGCTTAACACTGCCAAAACCTTAACCTATGCATGTCCAACAGAGTTCAAGGAATCACTGATGCCAAGAGATGGCACCTAAATACTTATTAAACCCACGATAAAAATGTAATTCCTTAAAACTTTGTCATTCCAAACATTTGGCCAGACGGTATGAAGTGGAAACCAACGGGGATCAAACTGGCGTCAAGAGGTGTATCGGAAGCCACTGCCTTACAAGTAACTTTGCTATAAAGGATATATCATTTACCGCAAGCTTTGTTTCCCTTCTGCGTTGTATTAAACATAAAATACGCATCGAATTTCTTCTTTGATCATCAAACATTTCACCATCAAACATCCTCCCCAAGGAGGAGTTTGTAGACACCAATCGACCAGGAAAGTACTCCGGGTCGGGAGGGGAGGAGGGGACATTAGGCAGGAGGCAGGGAATGCCGGAACCCCCGTTTCTCCTGCCACTGTCTTGCTTAGCTGATCTTTTACTGTCTCATCTACCTTGTGAGCAGTCCAGCACGCTCTCAAACACACGCTTCTCCTTCTATTCCTCATTACACATGCATGCATCTTACACACTACACATTCTTTTCAAAATATAAATAAAAGTTTGAAACAACATCAAAGACCTTCATTTTGGCTCTCTCCTTTTCATTCTAAGGGGGTAATTTTTACTGCGTTCGCCCTTGACCTCTCCTTTTTGCATAAAAAACAAAACAAATAAAGCTTGAAATGAAATTGGAAAATATACAATTAAAGAAGAGGATAGAAGGAAGCTGAATAAGTATCCTCCTTTTATTTAGTTTCCTTTGATACATCTCTTCCTATTCAAAAGGAAGAGACTGTCTATTAGTTTTGATAAATAAATATATTAAGAAGTCATAATGCTTCAACAGATAAACGCACGATATCAAGGTTATAGGAGGAGATAATAGACACCAATCGACCAGGAAAGCACTCTGTGTGGGACGTTAGGCAAGAGATAGGGTGCTGGAACTCCGTTTCTCCTATCGCTGTCTTCTTTAGCTGATCTTTTCCGTGTCTCATCTACCCTGTGAGCAGTCCAGCATGCTCTCAAACACACATTTCTCTCGCTATTCCTCACTACGCATACATGCATCTTACCTATTACATAATCTTTTCAAAATTTAAAAAAACAATAAAATGTATCGACCCCCAAGAGACTCGCTCTAAATAGAACTAGACGCTTCGTTTGACACTTCGTTGTCACAATTTTGTGAATTTTGAAATGTCTAATGCATTAGACATTTCACATTAGTTAAACATTTCGGATCAGCTGAAGATCAGGGCTCCCAGCCTTCTTTAGTTAGCCTTATAAGGCTAGCTAACGAAAATATCACGACTTAACCTAACCAATCGTCAAGGGCGTACAGTTGAACTAACGATTGGTTAGGTTAAGTCATGATATTTTCGTTAGTTAGCCTTATAAGGCTAACTAACGAAGGCTGGGGGCCCTCATCTTCAGGTGATCCGCTTAAAATACCAACTTTTACGCCCCAATATACGGTAGTCACTTGAAATGTCTAAATTGACCCAGTTTTTTAAACAATTAAAAAGACTAATCCGAGGTGTCGAATGAAATGTTTAATGAATTGTCTGGCAATGAAATGTTGAATGCATGAAAGGAGTTTAAGTTTAATTATAAGTTTAAGTTTACATGAAAAGAATCGATTCAAATCATTAATCTTAAAAAACTTTTGACTTTCAATTTATGATTCTTTTCCGTTTGGTGCCCACCACTAGAATTAAAATTGGATCACCTGAAGATCAGGGCCCCCAGCCTTCTTGAATTAGCTTTATAAGGCTAACTAACGAAAATATCACGACCTAACCTAACCAATCGTTAGGTCAACTGTACACTCTTGACGGTTGGTTAGGTTAGGTCGTGATATTTTCGTTAGTTAGCTTTATAAAGCTAACTAAAGGAGGCTGGGGGCCCTGATCTTCAGGTGATCCTTAAAATTAATTATTAACATCATATGTACTTTTTTTACGCTGATTTAAAAATATATAAATTTTTTCCGATGAATGAATAATAAAAACGTTACAACCCTTTAACGTTTGAAGTTCGTACATTTAATTTGTCGTTTCTTCAAAAATTTCACGATAATTTGCGTTGAAAATTGGAAGTAGACTATAGGCCATCTTATTCTTAGTTCGCGCAAAGGCCTAGGCTATATACATTCGTGACACTTTTAAAGCATAAAAGGAACAGAATGGAAGACTGGAATATTACAAAAATAATTACAAACTAACGAAAATATCACAGCTTAGCCTAACCAATCGTCAAGGGCGTACAGTTGACCTAACCGGGCATTCAATTACCCGGATCACCTGAAGATCAGGGCCCTCAGTCTCAATTACCAAATGATATCTTCGTTAAAACTAACGAAAATATCACGACTTAACCTAACCAATCGTCAAAGGCGTACAGTTGATCTAACCGGGCATTCAATTTAATTTATTATATTTGACACTGTAAAGCAAAAAACAAGAATATATGGGGCCCTGATCTTCAGGTGATCCAATTAACATAACCGGGCATTCACTTGACCTACCTGGGCATTCAATTAACCTAACTAGTTGGTCATATTTATATATATATATATATATATATATATATATATATATATATATATATCATGTAACCTATTTTGCATAATAAATATCATTTAATCTATTTTGCATTTTTATTGCCCTATTATGCAAAATGTTCCTATTTCTTCAAAAAAAGAATGTTATTTTCGTATTCAGAGGGGGAAAATGCACAACTGGTGCTATTTTCCAATAAATCTGGTGGAGGGCTCCAAACGAAAAAGACCCCAATTTATATTCATTTCTTCTTGTAAATGATTCTCTATTTCTGTTAAATAACTTCCTGTAATTTACTTATCAAAGCCATTTATTAGTTTTAAATACTCGAATTGGTTCTCCCATAAGTCGACGCTTTTCGAGTGAATACATATCTAGTTCAGCTAATTTTCCTAAAATATTTTACGTCTCAGTACTGGATTCATTTCAGTTGCTCTAGCCCGAACCCTTTCTAATTTAACAGGGTCTTTTCTCAAGTATAGGCTGTCTAACTTAGAGATTGAACCTAGGGTAGGTCTACTGTATACCAAGAGGTCTAGGCCTAAGGCTGGGTTCAGGATCACAAGCTGGTTTTCTTTTATGCAGGAAGGAGGGGCCAAGGGCGAACGCCCGCAAAAGTATCCACCCGCAGAGAAGAAGAGAGCCAAAATCAAGGTCCATGGTTTTCGAGATGCCTAAACACTCCACGTTTGAAAGATTGAAGGTCATAGGCAGGGGGAAAGATGGATTGAGGAAGATTGTTCCAGAGTTCACTGGTTGAGTAGATGAAAGACTGAAAATACAGATTAACCCTTGCATTAGATAGTTGGACAGAAAAGGAATGACAAAGTGCAGAAAGTCTGGTACTGCGTGCTCTCCTTAAAGGAGGAGGCACGCAGTTAGAGAGTTCAGAAGCGCAATTTCCGTTATAATAGTGATAGTAAAGAGAGAATGAGGCAACATTGCGGCGAAGAGAGAGAGAGAGTTTGAAGACAATCAGTAAGAGGCAGGGAATTGATGAGACGAAAAGCGTTTGATTCAACCCGGTCAAGTACGGCTGTGTGGGTTGAGCCACTCCACACATGAGAAGCATACTCCATACAGGGGCGAACAAGACCCCTGTACAGAGACGACAACTGAGTTGGGTGAAGAAACTGTGTAGACGGTAGCACACCTAATCTCTTGGAAGCTGTTTTGGAAAGAGAGTATATGTGATCTTTCCAGGAAAGACAACGAGAAAAGGAAACGCCAAGAATGTTAAGAGAAGAGGAAGGATTCAGTTGTGTGTTGTTGAAGGTAAGGGGATAGTCGTGTGGAAGATTGTGACGAGTAGACAGAGGGAGGAACTGAGATTTTTAGGCATTGAAAGCCACAAGGTTTTCTCTACCCCAATCAGAGCTAGCAAAAAGATCACAGGTCAGGTGCTCCAAGCCGTACCACGCAAATCATGGAGTGACTGTTGAGAGGGACGCTTTGGAAAGGGGGTGGAGAAGTGAAGAGTGGAATTAGGAATTATCGGCATAGGAGTGAATAGGACGAGAAGTGCGAATTAAAAGGTCATTAATAAATAAAAGGAAAAGAATGGGTGACAGGAGAGAACCCTGAGGAACACCATTGTTAATAACTATAGGAGAAGAACAAGGGCCATCTACAAATGCAGCTATAGATCGGCCAAACAGGAAATTAGAGATGATGTCACAGATAAAAGGATATAAACCGAAAGAGGGCAGTTTGGAAATTAAAGATTTGTGCCAGACTCTATCAGAAGTTTTCGATATGTCTAGAGCAATAGGAAAAGTTTCACCGAAATCCCAAAAGGAGGATGACCAAGAGTCAGAGAGATATGCAAGAAGATCGCCAGTAGAGCGTCCCTTGCAGAATCTATACTGACCATCTGAAAGAAGATTGTGAGAAGAGAGGTGTTTAAGAATCTTCCTTTTAAGGATAGATTCAAAAACGTTCGAAAGTTAAGAAATCGAAGCAATTGGAATATAGTTGGAGGGTTAGAGAGCGTACACCCTTCTTAGGGACAGGCTGAATGAAAGCGAACTTCCAGCAGGAAGGAAAAGTACCATATGAGAGACAAAGACGAAAGAATTTGCCTAGGCAGGGTATCAGCACAAAAGCACATTTCTTAAGAACAACAGGAGGAACACTATCAGGACCGTACGCCTTCCTAAAGTTGAGTCCATAAAGAACATCTTTAGAAGAGATTCTAATTTCACGCATAATAAAGTCAGAGGGAGGAGGAGATGGAGGAACAGCACCGGAATCGTCCAAGGTTAAGTTGGAAGCGAAAGTTTGAGCGAAGAGTTCAGCTTTGTCAGGAGAAGAGACGGCAACTGAACCGTCAGAATGGAAAAGAGGGAAAGAAGAGGAAGTAAAGTTGTCGAAGAGGATCTTAGCTAGATGTCAGCAAGAGAGAGAAGAATTAGAATTGGGTAGGTTTTCACATTTTTGTCCGATGAAGGAATTTTTGGCAAGTCGAAGAACAGATTTTGCACGATTCCGGGAGGAATGAAAGCTGTGTGAGAGTCAGGAGTTGCATGGCTTCGGTACCTTCTGAAAGCCTCCTCTCTTTTGCAGATAGCATTAGAGCAAGTAAAGTTAAATCAAGGGTTGTTTGCATTAGTGGTAGGAATAGAATATAGAATGTACACCGCCATACCAGAGAGAATCACTTCCATGATGCGCACAGCACACTCAGAAGGGTCCCGGCCATGGAAGTAGTAATCATTCCATGAGAAATCAGAGAAGTACTGCCTAAGGGTCTCCCAATCAGCGACGCCAAAGTGCCAAAGGTGCCTCCTCTTGGGAGGATCCAAAGGCCGAATTGGAGCAATAGGACAGGAAACAGATATAAGATTGTAGTCGGAGGAGCCCAACGGAGAAAAAAATTTGACAGAGTAGTAAAGACTTGGTTGGTAAAGTCTTTCAAGATTAATCCTGAAAGACTTTACGAGCCAAGGCCTAGCCAAATAAATAAAATTAATAAATGTATGAAAGACCTAAGCCCACATGGAATATTCCATTAAGAATAGTGGACAATTTTATTTTATTTTAAAAAATAAATTGCTTATTAGACTTTTAATAGAGCATACAATCACATGTAAGTGCGTTTTTATTAGGTTAGGTTAGAATAATTACCTTAGAAATTTTGCTTTCCCATGCTAAACATGGCACTAGTTCGTGTAGCGTAGACTTAGATATTTGGGAGATTAATTATAGTAGACGAAATCCATACTGGGCTCCAAATAAATCGCCCAACAGAGCATACAGCCACATGTACGTGTTTCTTTCGTAAGTTAGGTTATGTTAGATTTATCTGGAGCCCAGTATGGATTTCGGCTAATATAATTAATCGCCCAAATATCAAAATATCTAGTAGGCCTTACCAAGTTGCGACTTGGAACACATATCCACCATATTTAAATTTGTTACAGTAAGGTTCATTTTTCAATGAATTTTAGTCGCAAAATAACATCTCCTTACAACTTGTGTTCTATACGCTACACCAACTAATCCCATGTTTAACTATTATTTATAGATTTATTTACAATTTCTATTTAATAAAACCTCTTATTCATGGCATAAAGGGGTATTTGGAATTTACTGATCATTTTATTTTTTCGAAATACAACCAAAAATTACCCACTGTTATTGACTTTATCGAATGAATTAATAAATGCACAAATATAATAAGCGTTTTCTCCTCTTTTCGAGATAGCCTATAAATACGAAACCTAAATAAACTGCGTCACAATTTCAAAATATTTTTAACCAAAATGCGCATGTGTCTAGGAGCAAAAATATAAAAAACTAACTTGTTATCAGAAATAAACTTTTAACTCTAGCGCGTTAAGATTTTCATTGCTTGATACAATGGGTCCGGATGTGAAGCTTAAGATTTTCATTGCTGCGTTCTTTTCTATAGTTTTATTGACCGAATAATTGGGTCAATAAAACTATAGAAAAGAACACAGCAATGAAAATCTTAAGCTTCACGTCCGAATCAATTGTATCAAGATTTGTGAAACTTAGAATTTTCATGGCTGCGTTCTTTTCTATAGTTTTATTGATCGAATAATTGACTACCCAATAATTCGGGGGCCTGCTGCCCCCCAATTACTGAGGCCGAAGGCCCCAGCACCGCAGGTCTAGCTAAATGGGCCCGTCGGGCCCACTTTTGCTAGTACCTATTAAACACTTCAAAATAGCTTATTATTCATTTCAAAAACTAAGTTCATAATGAGATGTCGAGCAGACGTTTTATATATATATAACCAAGCGTCCAGTACCATTTAGAGTGCTCGGAGTCCCCTGGGGAGGGGACCATAAATGTCCCCACTTCTGGCTCCTCCGCTGCTGATACCGAGAACGGAGACCCGGGCAGCGGGGCTGGTTCTGTTACTGCCCATTCGAGATGTTCTGGGCCTCTGCCTGATTCACTTTTCATAAACTTCTGCAACAATCACATTTACACGAAATTAAAATAATAAAATCATTTTTTATTATCATTACAGTATTGTACAGGGTGTTCGAAAAGTCCCGTCATCCCCTACAAAATGTACATATTGTAATACTAATTTTATTTTTGTGTGATTAATTGTATTTATATGTGGTAGGTGTAATTTAAGAAACAAGTCACTAGCAGCAATTACTTTAATTACAGTAAACACAGTTACTAATTACAGCTACTAATCAAGAATATCTGTGTGTGCACACCATCATTTTCGTAACAAAGGATTATGCGCCTTGATGTGCGGTATGAGAATCGACGCAGCATTGCTTGCTGGAGTGATTGCGCCAAATGCATCTCGAACACCGTGTTTCATTTCCCCTGTTGTGCGGTAACGCACCCTGCTTGACGAAACTCCATAACGCATTGTCACATGAAGACAGATCTGGACTTCGGGGCGGCCACTCAAGAGGTGCAGGTAAATATTGCAGTCACGGCCGATCCATTTGTCTCTGAACACTTCGTTGAGGAATTACCTCACATTAATGGCAAAATGAGCCGGAGCCCCGTCTTGTTGAAACCACACCCGACCAAGCAGCCGTAAACGTTCGAGCTCAGGCACAAACCAGTCCCGTAACATGTTCAGGTAGGCAGTTTGGTTGACAGGACTCTCAAAAAAATATGGACCAAACAAGTTCCTGGCAGACACTGCAGCCCATATCATCACGTGCAGTGGATGGTGTTCCAGTTCTTGAAAGAAGTGTGGATTTTCCTTGCTCCAGAAGTAAACATTTCTCATTTTGGCGTTACAGTAAATTGCACACTCGTCAGAAAAAATCAGTGTTCCACGTGCAGGAATTGTTGGAAAAACAGTCAAAAACCGTTTCTGCATGTCTGTATCGCTTAATTCATTAACAAATGACGGGCGGTATGGTTTCATGCCGAGATCTTTTGTCATGTGATCTCTCATTGTGGACATGGGGACTGCAAGTTCTTGTGATCGTTTCCGAAGTGATTTTTTCGGTGGACGAGCTACCGATGCAATCACATCTTCACATTGTTCTGCTCTCGTTGTTAGTCTTCCCGACCGTGATCTGTTCTTGATGAAGCCAGTTTCAAACAGCTTTTTCTCCCAGCGTAATACCGTCTTGTTTGGTGGTGCAGCCTTATTGAATCTTGTGTTGAAATCATTCTGGATATCATGCATCGTTTTGCCAGTATGTGACCTTTCATTAGCCCATGTGCTCATCACTATCCTTTCCTTCAGAGTGTAAGTGGACAGGTCTGTCATTGTTCACACAACTCTAATACCTGGAAGAGAAAAAAAATGTCAATGAATCACATATAAATTCAATTAATCACACAAAAATATAATTGGTATTACAATATGTACATTTTGTAGGGGGTTACGAGACTTTTCGAACACCCTGTAGAATATTTTACTTTTCTGTCGCAACCTAGCTAAGAAATTAGCGTTACATCCATTCGAAAATTTACACATTTAATCCAAGTTAAAATAGAATGAAATGAGATTAGTTGTTGAAATCCACTGATTTAAGAAAAAATAGAGCTTCGGAAAAAAGTTAGCCTAAAATTTCTTAAAAAACATAAAAAAATAACTAATTCGTAATATTGTGCTTTTCTTTGGATATTTTATTGGTTTGGTCACACTAATAAAATTTCATAAACAAAACTCCATCATTAAGAGAGATTGATATTACAATATGACTCCAACGGTATAATAAGGATGAATATTCAATTAGGATATGTTTCAGGAAAATTATAACACAGTTATAAGTTAAAATGGAAGAATTTTAGGGGTGGAGCGAAAGGAAATTTTTGAACGACATTGAGATAGAAAATGAATCAGAATGAGGACGCAATTCATCGAATTTGTCGACACCGACGAGTGGAAGCGACATTCAATGCCAACAAGTTACAGTAGTTTTTAGTTATTGAAAAAGAGTTACGATACACATATAGAGGGTGGACTAAAGTGAATAGACTCTTTTGGTTTTTCCATAGTTTTTGATGTGACATTAAAAGTCAGTAAATAATAATAAATTTATTGATATATCAGGAATGGGGTCAAATAAGCATAAGCAAATACATAAGCAAAATACATACAAGCCAATACAAATACAAATACACTCCTACAGGGACTATAAAATACAATTACACTCCTACAGGAAATATCAAATACAAATACAAATGTTTCAGTTTATGAATTATCAAATACAAATACAGATACGAAGTCTCAAATACAAATATGCACCATTACTTCCATTACCATATGATATAATACTGTCAAAAATACGCCAAACAATGTATTTAAAAAAAGTTATTGATTATTTCTTGTTACTGTTTACATTTAATAAACATTAAATCTTCAAATCATGAATCACTAAATTACATCCGTCTCGACGAAAAACTTTGTCCGCAACACTGAAAAGTCTCTCTGCAGGAGCGGAGGAAGCTGGGGTAGAGAAAATTGGTACTTTGTATTTGACATGTATTTCAAACAAATACAGCAAATACAGTAATCAAATACAAATTCAAATACAAATACGCATCGTTAGAATGCCTCAAATACAAATACAGGTTTTACTGTATTTGTAGATACAACTACAAATAAAAAACAGTATTTGGACCCATCCCTGATATATATATATTATACTTGTATAGGGGAAAATTTACCTTACTTTTAAATACTAAATATGGAATATTTACTACAATTCAGTTATGAAATATATAATATTTAATATAGTATGAGATGATCATAATTAATATTAAATGAAGATGAGGATTAATAAAGATCAATAAATAAACTTTATTAATTGAAATTAATATTATATTATGATAAATGAATAAATGAATATAGAAAACAATTTGAAATAGATCAAGTACAAATATGAGATAATTTACATAGTAATATAAAAGATTAACAATACTTTCATGACTTATAAAATAGGGGTAGAACCGAAAGTGATTTATCATCCAACAGTAAATGTGTAATGGCTGATTTTTTAATACACGAGATGCGGGTTTTGAATATTTTATAAATCAAAATGAACAATTCGCAAAACATGATACAAAACAGTGAAAACGAGGGAGTGAAATCAATAATTATATATATATATATATACATTCAACTGCAAAGAACACGCAGTATAAATAACGTAAAGAACGACGCTTGTATAGGAGATATCCGCGCAAGACGAGAAGAAAAACACAAATGAAAAAAGAAGTACCACCTGGGAATCGAACCCGGATCTTCCGATTGCCGGTCAGGACGCGATAACCACTACACCCATGGACTCCACTCTTCCAAATGCCGTAATTCCTCTACATACTCGCAGAAACCAATGCCCAAGGGGGCACCTCCCGCTTGCCGTAACATTATATACATTCAACTGCAAAGAACACGCAGTATAATAACGTAAAGAACGACGCTTGTATAGGAGATATTCCGCGCAAGACGAGAAGAGAAAACACAAATGAAAAAATGAAGTACCACCTGGAATCGAACCCGGATCTTCCGATTGCCGTCAGACGCGATAACCACTACACCATGGACTCCACTCTTCCAAATGCCGTAATTCCTCTACATACTCGCAGAAACCAATGCCCCAAGGGGGCACCTCCCGCTTGCCGTAACATTATATACATTCAACTGCAAAGACACACGCAGTATAAATAACGTAAAGAACGACGCTTGTATAGGATATATTGCGCGCAAGACGAGAAAGAGAAAACAACAATGAAAAAATGAAGTACCACCTGGGAAATCGAACCCGGGATCTTCCGATTGCCGGTCAGACGCGATAACCACTACACCATGGACCCACTCTTCCAAATGCCGTAATTCCTCTACATACTCGCAGAAACCAATGCCCCAAGGGGGCACCTCCCGCTTGCCGTACATTATATACATTCAACTGCAAAGAACACGCAGTATAAATAACGTAAAGAACGACGCTTGTATAGGAGATATTCCGCGCAAGACGAGAAAGAGAAAACAACAATGAAAAAATGAGTACCACCTGGAATCGAACCCGGGATCTTCCGATTGCCGGTCAGACGCGATAACCACTACACCGGACTCCACTCTTCCAATGCCGTAATTCCTCTACATACTCGCAGAAAAACCAATGCCCCAAGGGGGCACCTCCCTCTTGCCGTAACATTATATACATTCAACTGCAAAGAACACGCAGTATAAATAACGTAAAGAACGACGCTTGTATAGGAGATATTCCGCGCAGACAAAAAGAAAGAAAGAAAACAACAATGAAAAAATGAAGTACCACCTGGGAATCGAACCCGGGATCTTCCGATTGCCGGTCAGACGCGATAACCATACACCATGGACTCCACTCTTCCAATGCCGTAATTCCTCTACATACTCGCAGAAACCAATGCCCCAAGGGGGCACCTCCCGCTTGCCGTAACATTATATACATTCAACTGCAAAGACACGCAGTATAAATAACGTAAAGAACGACGCTTGTATAGGAGATATTGCGCGGAATATCTCCTATACAAGCGTCGTTCTTTACGTTATTTATACTGCGTGTTCTTTGCAGTTGAATGTATATAATGTTACGGCAAGCGGGAGGTGCCCCTTGGGCATTGGTTTCTGCGAGTATGTAGAGGAATTACGGCATTTGGAAGAGTGAGTCCATGGTGTAGTGGTTATCGCGTCTGACCGGCAATCGGAAGATCCCGGGTTCGATTCCCAGTGGTACTTCATTTTTTCATTTGTTGTTTTCTCTTTCTCGTCTTGCGCGGAATCATCTCCTATACAAGCGTCGTTCTTTACGTTATTTATACTGCGTGTTCTTTGCAGTTGAATGTATATAATGTTACGGCAAGCGGGAGGGTGCCCCCTTGGGGCTTGGTTTTCTGCGAGTATGTAGAGGAATTACGGCATTTGGAAGAGTGGAGTCCGGTGTAGTGGTTATCGCGTCTGACCGGCAATCGGAAGATCCCGGGTTCGATTCCCAGGTGGTACTTCATTTTTTCATTTGTTGTTTTCTCTTTCTCGTCTTGCGCGGAATATCTCCTATACAAGCGTCGTTCTTTACGTTATTTATACTGCGTGTTCTTTGCAGTTGAATGTATATAATGTTACGGCAAGCGGGAGGTGCCCCCTTGGGGCATTGGTTTCTGCGAGTATGTAGAGGAATTACGGCATTTGGAAGAGTGGAGTCCATGGTGTAGTGGTTATCGCGTCTGACCGGCAATCGGAAGATCCCGGGTTCGATTCCCAGGTGGTACTTCATTTTTTCATTTGTTGTTTTCTCTTTCTCGTCTTGCGCGGAATATCTCCTATACAAGCGTCGTTCTTTACGTTATTTATACTGCGTGTTCTTTGCAGTTGAATGTATATAATGTTACGGCAAGCGGGAGGTGCCCCCTTGGGGCATTGGTTTCTGCGAGTATGTAGAGGAATTACGGCATTTGGAAGAGTGGAGTCCATGGTGTATGGTTATCGCGTCTGACCGGCAATCGGAAGATCCCGGGTTCGATTCCCAGGTGGTACTTCATTTTTTCATTTGTTGTTTTCTCTTTCTCGTCTTGCGCGGAATATCTCCTATACAAGCGTCGTTCTTTACGTTATTTATACTGCGTGTTCTTTGCAGTTGAATGTATATAATGTTACGGCAAGCGGGAGGTGCCCCCTTGGGGCATTGGTTTCTGCGAGTATGTAGAGGAATTACGGCATTTGGAAGAGTGGAGTCCATGGTGTAGTGGTTATCGCGTCTGACCGGCAATCGGAAGATCCCGGGTTCGATTCCCAGGTGGTACTTCATTTTTTCATTTGTTGTTTTCTCTTTCTCGTCTTGCGCGGAATATCTCCTATACAAGCGTCGTTCTTTACGATATATATATATATTAGGGGAGTATTTACAAATGAGGAAAAGAATGTGATGAATTTAATTTCGAAATACAATCAATGGTTAATTTATTCTACAATATGCAATACAACTTATGCATTAATTAATTAATTAATTAATAATAAATTAATTAATTAATGGAGAAGTAAGGAAGTAAATCATTATGACGAAAGTGGTCGAATACGTATTTGCGAGGGATTGGTTTTACTTCGATTTCAGAAGAAAGGTAGAAATTTCGCTGTTCTGGAAGAGAGACGGAACTTACGGTTGCCAAACATGGAAATAATATGACATTTTGAATGATCAAAGGAGAGTCATTTTCATTCTTGATATATATATATATATATATATATATATATATATATATATATATATATATAATATATAACATCGATGCATTCATAGTTTAAGTGGAAGTATGAAGAGTTAAACATCTTTTTACATACAGTAGAGCACCATTCCGTCCATACGCCTATTTCAAGGTAGTGACGAGGCTTTCGTACGTGGTTCATCACCACTAAAAACAACAATGCTCTGCGTTAGTCGAGTCCAAAGAATATCCATATCCTATTCAATATATTGCAATTTTCGTTAGTTTGTATTGTGCACATCCCCAGTTATTATCAATCTGATGCATGATTCTTCAGGAGCGAGATGCACCGCAAGTTTGTGTCCCCCCCCCCAAGGCAGCAAAATTTACCCGCATCAATCACAGTCACACTCGTACTACCTTAGGCTTGCTCTACACAAACTGGACCAAATATCACGAGTATCCGCAATCGCAAACCGTCCGTATACCGGCCTGTATTTTGTTTAGAATAATATTTTATATACTGTATATCTGTAGACTAAATACGGAAAAAATTGTATTTGTAAACTCAGACTGAATAGAAGTTAAAGAAGACGACGTCTTACGGTAGAATAACCTTAAAATAAAAGAAAAACAAACAAAACCAGAATAAAGTTCGGAAAACCTTTAATACCTTACATTTTCCTTGTTTTGCAGTCACGATTTCAGTATTTCCCAAGTTGCTTTCAATTGTTTGATTTTTCCTTCTTTCGAGCGTTTTAATTTGGCCTATTGTTTATTTCCAAAACCTTATCGTCCCATTATCTATCCACCAACTATAGTACTTTGTGGTTTTTCACGCTCGTATTTCCCTTCACGCTCGCACTTCCGTATCTCGTTATATAACTGTTTAATGTGCCCGAAACTGTATTTTATATATGTAGTTTTATATCATTGTTCGCCTTTCTATCTTTAATTGAATCCTGATATCGTATTCCTTAATTATGTTTATTGTCTGAAATTATTTTCTTTTTTAGTATACCGATTAAGGACTTCTATTTCCTAAACGTTTGTATGTCATAAAATATCAGTTATTTTTATTAGGTTTGTATGTGGTTCCTATATTCATTTTGTATATATCTCTATATATTCTCTCTGTACACACACACACACACACACACACACACACACACACACCACATATATATATGATGAAAATAACCACGAAGGAAAAAGGAAGCAGAATGGTGCTTAAGCGCTTTCGTCTAACGACATCCTTTAGTCTAATGACATCCTTCGTGGTTATTTTCATCATAAATATTATTCACGTGTTACTTTCGTGGGATCTTTTCCGTTTGACTGCCGCCATTGAAACATAATTAAACTTTTTGTATTTTGTATTTTAACTGAAATGTCTTGATGATACAAAATAAGTTACTTTATAAAAAAGCTTTTCTTAATTTCCCCTTCAAATTTTGTTTCTTATAAACAATTTTAATTACTTTCAAGATCCATGCTTAATTTTTAAGTTTTAATCGTGTACTCAGAAAAATAAGGGGATCACCTGAAGATCAGGGCCTCCAGCCTTCTTTAGTTAGCTTTATAAGGCTAACTAACAAAAATATCACGACCTAACCTAACCATTCGTCAAGGTCGTACAGTTGACCTAACGATTGGTTAGGTTAGGTCGTGATATTTTCGTTAGTTAGCCTTATAAGGCTAAGTAAAGAAGGCTGGGGGCACTCACTTCTTATGTTTCAATGGCGGTAGTCAAACGGAAAAGATCCCTTTCGTGAAATAATTTTCATATATATATATATATATATATGATTATATAGCCCTATGTGTGTCTTGCTGGTGTGACGGTTACACGTGTTTCGATGAAGTCCGAATAAAAGCGGTATTACGGTAAAAATCCTGCAATTAATCAGTTTTAAACGGTGCGGATATTGTGAGTTAGTAACTTTAGTTGATAGTGCATAGTGGTATTTATTCTTAAAAAGTAAAAATCGCGGCATATATCAAAAGAAGTAAATAAAAACGAAGCGAATTAATCTATACAGCATTTTTCCCGAGTGTTTCTTTGGAAAGAAAATTAGCTGCCTGTCGAAATTCCTACAAATCCCCACCCCTACATTATCCCCTGCAGCCACAGCCGCGAGCACCAATCAGTGAGAAGTATATAACGTGCCACATCCCCCATCCCCCGGAGTAACGGAGAACTTTCCCTTACGCAGCTTGAGTCAACCCCCACCCCAATACTTCCCATAATACCCTTTTTGAGTAGGCTGACCATATTTCCTTGAGACAAAAACGGGACATTGGGATGGCAAAAAAGGGACGGGGTTATGTAATATTCTGTATTCATGAAAAAGTAAGTACATAAACCGGGACAAAATTGACATTTTTATTAAAACGACGGGACGGCCAGGAAATATAAAACAAACGGTACTGTCCCGTTCAAAACGGTACGTATGGTCAGCCTATTTTTGAGTCAATTTTGTGCACCAGCGGCTACCATCTATCAGTAACATGGAAATGGTAAATAAATTCCTGCAACTCTGTGGTATCAGTAATGATGCAACAGATGAGACAAAGGCGATGAGGTGCGATTTTTGTCAGCAGCTTTTTGACTTTAGATGCCTAGACTGGGAAGATGAAAAAAATCTCCCTTATAACGAGCGCGAAGCAACTTAATGGGATAAAACTTTTCTGCGAAAAATGCATGACCGAAATAAACTCTTTTACAGTATTTAAAGCAGAAAGAAATGAAAGAGGAAAGTGGGAATATGGAACAGAGGAAAACAGAAGAAACGAAGAAAGGCGAAGTAGAAAAAAATTAAATACCTCACACAACGAGGCCGAAACCATGCAGTCGAAAGGGAGTATAAAGACAACAGATAGTATAAGGGCAACGAAGGACATTAACACAAATAGCACAAATAAGAAAAGACAAGAGGACAATCAAGAAAACGGAGTGAAACTGTCCCCCAATAAGGAGCAAAAAACAAAGGCCACGAGTAAATATGGAGAAGGAATTATATGCAAATATTATATAAAAGATAATTGCAGATTTAAAAGAGGACAATGTATATATGACATCCCACAATATGCAATTTCTTCTATAATAATGGTCATTGTAAATTCGGAGACAGATGCAAATTCTACCACTTGGACATCTGCAGGACTTACGCAAAATATGGAACCTGCAAATACGGGAAACAATGCTAATATCAACATCCCCCGACGGACCCAAAGAACAAAGCACAAAGTTTAAATGACAATAGGAATAACAATAACAATAGGGACAAAATAAGCGAACAAAAAAATGTTTTCAACATCGCAGACTCGATGCGGCTGCTAAATGTCATCCAACGTATGCAGTTGACACAGCTGGAAACCCCCGATCCAAACCGTTTCCGGGCATGAAGTTACCAGAACAGGTAGGCGGAAATGGATCTTTCTCTGAGGATCACAGGGCACCGAAACAAGCGATATCGAAGGAAAACGAACTTAAAATGCACACGGGGCAACGAAAAACAAAGAGCATAAATATTATCCTGGCTAATATTCAGGAAATAAGACCAAACCAATCACTCAACAAAGTTTCGTACCTGAAAAGATTTGTGGATGAAACAAGGGCAGACATCGCATGCCTCACAGAAACTCATCTTAAGGATTGCCAAGGAAATTGTGAAAACTGCGAACATTGTATTGATAAAAAAGAGATAAATATAGAGGGCTTCAACTTACTAAGAGCGGATAGAACAACGAGACGTAAAGGTGGCTGTGCTATATATGTACATGAAGGTCATATGCCTGGCTCAGGACGGTACCAGATGAGCCGGGTGTACCTGGCTATGTACGGTGGAGAGCGCAAGAAAGCAACTTTCTCCTCCACTAAGCCAGAACTAGAGGCGGGGCCACAGGCTTGACCTTCGTGTGAAGAAAGACCAACGCACGGAACAGCAACAAGGTTAACAAGGTATATATGTGTATATATGATGCAAACCCAAAAGGAAAAAGAATGATGGGTTTGCCTCATTCATTCATTTCACATGTTTAAATGTGAAATTCATCTCATATATATATATATATATATATAGCGGATCGACAAGAAATAGACCAACAAATAGACAGACATATCGTCAAAGAGTCTTTGGAAAAACACACGTGGGCAAAGAGTCAAACAATGAAACGTCTGTTTCTTCCCAAAGGGCGCGAACGCAAACCCTTATCAACTAAAGGACGCGTGGAGAAGGCGTCTTAAGATTTGGCGCGAAGTCCTACGTCACAGGAACTACGTATAAAAGCGAGCTTCCACTCACACTCACCCTCACTCACTCGTACTCACATTATCGAACGTGAGCAACACGTCCACCAACCGCCTTCCGGCCCCCTTGCCGGGGGCGCGGCCTGCTACTTTCTTCAAGGCCTACAATTTATCATCAAGTAAGATCTACAGACCACCTGCAGAAGCAATCCTTCGAGGCCCAACCGGAATCGCTTCGGGCCTGCGGTTTGCCGGGTCGGCCTTCAAGTTTCTCCACATTCCTCGAGATATATGCAGCACCACGGGCCTGCGCCTGCAAGATCATTTAAAGCCATCCTGCACCTCGAGAAGTAACATCACCTCAGGCCTCCGTACGAAGTCTACATCCATCATCTCAAGAGGCTTAACGGACAACGACAACTCGAGTTTTCGGTAATAGATCTTTCTTCAACCCACCTTCAAGAGTTTACATCGTCCTAAGATAAGTACCTCCTATTCTAAGTACTCTTGTGAAGCCTACATTAGCCTACCGCCGAACGGTAGGCTATACTCCCAAAGTGTGTAATCAAGCGTTCCAACTGACTCTCGTGAAAGAACGCAGTAGGCCTGTCATCCAATTCAAGTGTCATTTCAATACCGTAATTCCGCGTATCATCCGTTATTATGTTCAATTCATATATTTGTGTGTTAACTAAATATTCTCTTGACGTAATCACTTAACATCACATAATGGTCTTATATATAAATGATATTTGTGTAATCATTGTCAAGCATTTCAATCCATTATTATTAGGCCGCATCAATTATTCTATGTGCATCCATGCAATCAGTTAGCCTACTTAATCAGTGTCACGTATTATATTCAATGTACCAAACACACGTGCATTCTTTATATCATTTACTAGGCCCATTCAATGTTCCATGCATGTCGCATGCCATTTACATACCATCGATGAGTACATTACTTATTACGTGTCAATTAAGCTATTAACATTTCATCTTATTAGCTAAGTCTATGTCATAAGCATAACGTAAAACTATCAATTAATTACTGTCAATTCTTTGTTATATCACAGTGAATAAATAACGGCTTTATTTTCATAATAAAATACAAAACCCATAAGGTGTCTTTTATAACCTTAATATTAATTTGCTTGGGTGTAAACCAAGCTGGTGACCCTCGCTACCAAACTGTCACTTCCAATAGTATGGTGGGCCTAATCAAATAACCACTTATTCCAATCGGTGATACTGTATGACATCATAAATTATTAACCCAGCCTTTCATTAATAAGCAATCAGTCATTGCATCAATTAATCATTGCATACAATTAAATCATTATCACCTTAAACGGCTAAAAACTAGGTCCACTATATACAAGGTGTCCGAGAATTATCTGTACAATTTTTGGCTGTTATTAAAAGTCAACCATGAAGTGTAGAAATTCTAGTGTTGTCCCATTTTACAGAGAATCTCATTAAGTTTTTTCTGATACCAAGTTTTGACAAGTTTTTTAGAAATTCCAGTGTGTCCGAACATTATCTGTACAATTTCATCTTTTAATATAATTCTTGATAACACACGTAAAATTCTTAAACAAGATTATTTAGAATCTGTATTTTCAAAAGTTTCTTTTATTAAAGTAACGTTGTTACAAACATTCGATATGTGCACCATTAGTGATTCGCAAAACATCCAATCGATACTCCAAATGTTGCCATGTACGCTGCAGCATATCCACATCAATTCGCTCAATAGCAGCTGTGATTCTTGCTTTTAAATCATCAATGTCTGTCACCCGCGTACATTTCTAAAAAACTTGTCAAAACGTGGTATCAGAAAAAACTTAATGAGATTCTCTGTAAAATGGGACAACACTGGAATTTCTACACTTCATGGTTGACTTTTAATAACAGCCAAAAATTGTACAGATAATTCTCGGACACCCTGTATATATATATATATATATATATAGGGCCTATGAGAGTACGGTTAGGAGGGCCATTTGGCCTGGGCCTCAAGCTTAAGGTGGGGGCCTCAAATTTAGAAACTTTCAGGTTTGAATATAATGTTTTGCAGTGAAAGTAATAATTGGGTTTAGCTATGGGCCTCTAAAGCTGGAAGTGGCCCGAGCCTCTCTGGACCTATGAGAGGGCATGCACCTATATATATATGTGTGTGTGTGTGTGTGTGTGTGTGTGTGTGTGTGTACATACATATGTGCATACATATATACACATATAAACCCATATTTGCAACACACATACATTCGTACCATGTATGCGTGACTTTTATATCCAAATTATTAATGAATTCACTAGTTTTTATGCAAGTGAATTTCTTTATTATATTTATCATTTCGCATGTTAGCTTTGTTAACTTTTTAATTTGTGAATGAGTTTATTTTTATGGAATCGTGGATCGCATAGAATATTCATTATGTATTTTACTCTTTGTTTAAAATGTTCATACACTATTTACAGCATATTCTTACATATCTTATTACTTGTGAGTATAAAACTTGGTACGTTAAATTATTTGTAATTAAGCTATTCTTAAAAGGGAGTGTTATTACATTAAATTGGTAATTGTATATATATGTCGCGCGTGTGTGCGTGCCACTGCCCGCTTGCGACTTTTATGATTAACGCACTTCGGACAATCCAACGAAGGTGGTCCTTGTTGGTTAAACTCGGCCTTAGCCGTAGAGCATCCTAGTAAAACAGTTTCTACCAATTTTTTTTTTCGAAGGAGTGAATGGAAACACTTCAGTTCTAAATTGGAGTCTTCGTTCACTCATATAATTTTTATTACACAAAATATATACAGAACGAGGCACTAATAGTCAGAAATTGAAAGGGAGAGAGGTTCGACCCCTTTTTACAACGGCTCAGGCAGGAATTTAAAATGAGGAGGATCGTCCTCCTCGAGTAAGGGGTAAGGCAGGAAGGATTTAATTTACAGTACGAGAAATAAATAAGTCTAATTTTGGGGGAGTGCAGTTGAAGGTTAAGCTCCCACTTTAACTGGAGAGCTAAAGAATTCTGACGTTGAGCATAATTTAAGCATACATCGATTTAGGAAGATAAAAAATTTAACAAAAAAAAATACTAATTTTTGTAAAGGATACATTTTTGGATGGCGACATAATGTTGGGGTGCCGACATGCACCGAGTACATTAAGTACATTAATTACATCATATTAAATTATTACAGTATGGCACCAAAACATAAAGCATCTGCAAGTGATAGTGAAGAGAAGAAAAGTCGTAAGGTTATGACATTAGCCGAAAACATAAAGATTGTAGATAAGTTGCGTGGTGATATGAGCATAACATCACTTGGCCGCGAGTATCACGTGAATGAGTCAACCATACGCACCATCCGAAAGAGTGAAGAAAAGATGTGTGCTATTTTCATTTAATATATTTTTATTTATCATATGTAAATATCATTATGTTTGTGATTTTATTATGGTCTTATTTCATATACAATATAGGTAGGGAAATTCATTTGTGTGAATAAAAAATCTACATATCTAAGTATTAATGGGAAACTTTACGCGGCCGCGTTCACGTATCCCCATTTATCCCATAAGGTATTAAGTTTGTTCAACGCGTATTTACCTAGCGCACCGTTCTCGTGGTCCCTAATCCCCGCGTTGGACGAGGGTTTACTGTATATATATATGTATGTATATATATATATATATAATATACTTAAAACTCCGTTCCTTTATCTGTCTACTCGTCAAAACCTTCCACACGACTATCCCCTTATCTTCAATAAAACACAACTCAATCCTTCCTCTTCTCTTAACGTTCTTGGCGTTTCCTTTTCTCGTGATCTTTCTTATAATAGATCACATACACAGTACTAGCCTTTTAAAACAGCTTCTAAGAGGTTAGGTGCGCTGTACCGGCTCCACAGTTTTTTCAGCACCACTCGCTTGCTGTCTCTGTACAGGGCACTTGTCCGCCCCTGTATAGAGTACATTTCAAAGTGTTGCCTGACTTTCTCTTTACTATCGCTATTATAACGGACATTGCTCTTCTGAACCTCTAACTGCATGCTTTCTCCTTTAAGGAGAGCACGCAGTACCAGACTTTCGACACATTCTTATTCCTTTTCTCTTCAACTCTCTAACGCAAGAGTTAATCTGTATTTTTAATCTTTAATCTACTGAACCTGTCAATTCTGAGACAATCTTCCTTAATTCATCTTCCCCCTGTCTATGATATCCATTCCTTCAAACGCAGAGTGTCCAGGCATCTCGAAGACCTTGAATCTTGATTTTGGTTCTTTTCTTCCTCTATGGGGGTGGCGATTTTGCTGGCATTCGCCCTTGTCCCCCTTCTCCTGCATGATATATATATATAATGATGGGTTTGTTTAACCGCCTTCCCAACATGTAGGTTCATGTGACGGAAAAGACTGACAGCTTCACGCGTCATCCGAACCACGGTCGCTACGTAATCTGAATGCGAAGGACAGTCTCTCATCTAACTATCACCTAAACCCAATATCGCTTAACTTCACTGACGTTGCTACACTGGCTATGACGTAGCCCTATATACGCAGTATATATATATATATATATATATATAATATATATATATAAAACCGTACTATACATACAGTATAGTATAAGATAGTGTAAGACAAGTTTGCCCTAAAAGACATTAACTAATCGATGAAGGAAATGGTAATCAAACAAAAGTCCCGTTCTAATATCAAACTGAGAATGGAGGTGTTGATATGACTCGTATATACAAAGCGAAAATAAAATGAAAATAAATTACAAAATTTTGTATCTTTTACGTCCTATTTACTTATTTACTTATTTTATATCCTACAAGTATTTATATATATGCCCCTCGGTAGTGTAGTGGTTAGCATCGGTTACTACGAATCCATTGGCCCCACGTTCGACTCCCGGCGATGGCAGGCGGGCTCAGCTCACCCAACTGATAGTTTAGTGGTTAGGATGTTGTGCACGCCTGGTCGTGAGATGCAGTCCGTGCGAGGACTTTGTAATTTCTGACCAAACATGGTGAGTCGTAGTTCGGGTTCCACGTTAAGCTGTAGGTCTAAGGTGTAGCAATAAGCTAGAATAAATAATTCGGACGGAAGCAAAATCAAGATATATATATATATATATATATATATATATAATATTAGTAGTATGCCCGTAAAAAAAACGAGTGCAAATGAAATACAACATTGCATGCAACATGATGAAAGTGTTTTTGAACTCCACTATCATCCCCCACCCACAAAATTTTTATATATTTATATATATATCTGTGATCTTCAAGGGGCAACCCAACCTAGTTGCTCAGGCCCACAAAAAATATATAATGTGGGTGTGTATACATGCATAGAAAAGTTTCTTTTATATATGTATATATATGAGTTGTATGTGAATTCTAAGGGGTATCCTAACCTAAGGCGCCTCAGGCCCACAAAAGTTTATGAAATATATGTATGTGGGTGTGAATGCATGTATGTTTGTCAGTAACAGTATTATATAGCCGACTTACCTACGGCTTTTACTTACCAACCAGATCTTACTTACCAACACCCGATAGACCAAGGCCAACTTACCTACGGCTTTTATTTACCACCCAGAACTTACTTATCAACACCTGATAGACCACTGGTCTCAAAATACGACACAGACAATGGTCAAAGCTATTAATCTTTTCATTAACATATTGAAATACGTTTATGAATCCATAATAGACCAGTAAGGTTTCAATAAACGACACAGCAAATAGTCAAAACTATTGAGCTTCTCGTGGCAGAAAACCACCACGAGGCCATGTATTATCGGCTAGGCGCTCTTTTAAACTAAAACTGAAATATGGTAAACCAAATTTAAAGCGAAAACAAATTTTTTGTCTTAATATACAAATATATCTTCAAATCTTACTATAAAAATATTAATATAATTTTATAATAAAACTAGATTTTAGTTTTAGGGCTAACTTATTAATTTTTATAAAAATAAATCCTATTTTTGAACGGATCCTGTGTTTCACAATATATAAAACGTCGGTGCGCAATTAATATCAGAAATAAATACACGCATATATATATAAGGCAAATGTATACAGGAAAAATATATATAAATACATTCTTTAGTAGGTATCAACACGAATACTTGTGTAGAATAATAAATGAACAGTCTTCTACCAGCCAAATCTGACAAACTCCTCATCACCTGGATTGAGAGTTGCCAGCGAGATGATTAAACCAACATTGTTTTTCTAAACGGATTTTGCTAATCAAAATATGTTAATGAAATTTATGTAAATCGTTTTAGATACATGGGTGGCTATAATTTACTATAGGTTTATTTTATATTACTTCCTTTAAACCCATCAGATGACGGAAAAGTTGTCAGATGTATCAAGTCACAGGTCCTGTCGAAGAACTTTATCTACAGTTATTTACGTAAAGCACAATTCTCTCTCGTGTGTACACACACACACACACATATATATATATATATATATAATATATATATATATATACACCCAGAGATACCCAAAGCATACCATATATCGTAACTTAATTGGAATTACCTGTTTGACAATGATTTCATCTCATGCGAGTTAATTACTGAACAATAATTATATGTGGAGAATCTGACAACTATCTCCAACAGCTGGTGTGAAAAGTTTCCCTTTAAACGAAAACATATTTTCCTAAACTCACTTTATAAAGACGCTAATCAAAATATGTTAATGAATTTATGTAAATCATTTTAGATACATGGGGTGGCTATAATTTACCTATCTCTCTCTCTCTCTCTCTCTATATATATATATATATATTAGTGGTGGACCGGATATCCGCATCATTTTTAACATCCGCATCCGCACTTCTGACTGCGGATGTTATGCGGATATTTCCTCTAATAAATTATGCAATTTACAATTAAATTAGCTTATAAAGTAGCTTATAAGGCCCAGTCATGCACATTTCATGTAAAGTATTAATTATTAATTAACAAACAAATATATAAACCTCAAAATATAAATACCTGGTAACACAGAAAATTTAATGAAACTTGTTTCATTGAATTTACTGTGGCTGAAACTCTTGAGAAAGTTATTATTTTTTATCATAATGAAAATATTAATATTAATTTTAATTCTTATGCTTTGCCTGCCATAATAAATATCACGAAATTTGAAAAATTATGTCATATATTCATAATTCTATATTATATTGATAGATTAACTAAATATCCGCATCCGCATTCGCGGATATTGAAATTAAAAATCCGCATCCGCAGATGTTGAAAAACTGACATCCGGTCTACCACTAATATATATATATATATAACATCAGAACATAACAGTTGCTGAGAAAGTGTACAGGGAGGCCTTTAAACCAATGATATTTTTCTAAACGCGGTCCTTCATTGTCATATTGCTCAGTCAGATAAATTTAAAGAAATGCTAACACTAAATCAAACATCAGCTGTTTTCTAAATATATACTTAAACATTATTATTATATGTGTAAACGAATATTTAAATTAAACACCTGACTTTCCTTCGCAGTAAATATGAGCAATTTGAAAATTTACTTGTAAACAATATTCCAAAATAAATTTTACACACACACACACACACACACACATACACACACACACACACACACACACTAGCACTCATTGGTCTTAATTTGGTCTCTAGAAATTCAGCATATTAACGTTGAATGTAGTAGTAGAATTACAACTTCTGAACATGAATGAAATAGAGCATTTAATATAATTTCTTCCCAACAATTTACCACTGCGCAGCTTTCAACTGCGTGTCGTAATTATTATGTAGATGGGCAGAGGACTGCAAACTAATCAGATCACTGGATACAATATATTCAGTGCACATATAAATCCATCAGTTTTTTATTAGCAGGCTTTGAAATTTGTTACTACCCGTTAGACTAGATTGTACAGATGTGCTCATAACGAACCGAAATAATGGAGAAATCTGGAAACTAAATGTGTACGGCCGATGAGAGTCATGATTTTCAGCCTAATACCAAGATCCATGCCTTAAACCTTCCTCTTCATACAAAAACTCTGCAACATCGTATGGTAAGGCAATGCGCTGCATACAAAAATTATATATTTTAATAAAGTACTCTTTTAACAAAGTAGCCAGCAATATATGAAATCATCTAAGCCCCCACTATTTATCAAGTTCTTATACGCTACGACTAAAACAAGTATTCCTCTGTTACAGTAAATTATTCGCACTTAAGGCCAATCCGACAAGAAATAATGGGCTAAAACTGGAACTAAAGACATTTAAGGCCTCTGTCATCTATTTATTAATTTATTTACACGAAACACAAGGCTCTCTCCCTCTATCTATCTATCTATCTATATATATATATATATGATGAATAAAACCACGAAGGAAAGGAAACACAGAATGGTGCTCAAGCGCTTTCGTCTAATGACATCCTCAGGAACACTGAAGTACATAAAGGGTTACAGCCTATATATAGGTTACAGAAAAAAAAAAAACTATACATACACATATATACATATATATATATAATATATATATATATATATATATATATATATATATATACACATATATACACACATAGAGATATATATATATATATATATATATATACACACATATACACACATACATATATATTATACAATAAACGGAGAGAGAAAAAAATAAAAATAAAAAATTATTAAACATTAAAGGATTGTGGGAGGAGCATACAAATTTGTAAGGAAAAACTACCGATTTTTAGCACAAGATTAGCACAAGATCAAATTAATTGTTTCCAACCAATGTTATAGAAAAAAAAAAAATTATACTCGAAATCTGCCCGGGTTTTAGCACTTTGCCCTTCTTTAGGTTCGATGTATATAAAAATAAATTTTAAAAAGTACAAGTTATTTGAGTAGCATGCAAGTTTACCAAAGATTTAGCGTTCTACCCTTCTTATCTAAATCTGTTTTGAAGGAATTCAAAACAACAGGATCGAGTTGAAAAAGACCTTTGCTTATGTTGAAGTTATTTGTGAGTTGGATAATGGCCGACTCAAGAATATTTCTATTAACAATGTTGCTAGAGTGAAATAAAACTGAAGCATTATTCCAATCAATACAGTGGGATAACTCTGACAAATGGATAAAAAGGGCACTGGACGACTGTCCTGTTCTAACGGAATATTGATGCTGTTTTATACGTGTGCAAATCCTTTCCCGTCTGACCTATGTAAAAGGAATCACATTGTTTACAACCAATTTTATAGATAATGCCTGAATTATTGGTAGGGCTATTTTTTACTATGATATTTTTCACAATATTGTTATATGAAAATACTACATTAATATCCAAAAGTTTAAGTACATTAGCAATGCCTAAAAAGCCCGGGAAAAATGGAAGTACTAAAATATTTTTTGACAAAGTATGAGTGTTATTATTCACACGATAGAAAGTTCGTTTTGCCTTGTTGAGACAAGATTCCATAAACGCAGATGGATAACACAGATCACTTCCAATACCGTTGATTTTTTCCAATTCGGCATCGATGTATTCCGGACTGGCGATCCTAAGGGCGCGGAGAAACATTGAAGAAAAAATGGCCTTCTTAGTGGGGGTGTCATGTCCCGAGTAAAAATGTACGTAGGACAAATTGTTTGTTTTTTTCCGATAGATACTAAACTTAAAACCTGGGCTTTCCCTATGTACACGCACATCCAAAAATGGGATTGAGTTGTCTTGTTCCACTTCTAAAGTAAACTTAATGGAGGGGACTTGATCATTTAACTGAAGGAGGAAGTTATCCAGGTCACGATTCATGGGCCAGATACACAAAATATCGTCGACGTACCGCAACCAAGGGATGCCAACCCCCAGGATTCTCGGAATGTAAGTAATTTCGAAAACTCCATATAAATATTGGAGAGGAGGGGCGACAAGGGGTTGCCCATGGCCATCCCAAAAACTTGTTGATAATACTCGTTATTGAAAGTGAATTTACAGTCTTTGATGCAAAGCTTAATAAGTTCCAAAACAATGTGTGAAGGTAGTGGCAGGTCATACTTATGTAATTCTCGGGAGAGAAAGTCAAGCATATCGTCAATCGGCACTTTTGTAAACAATGAACAAACGTCAAAACTGATCAATCTATCGTTGGTTTCAGTACGTGCATTATTCAATTTTTCAGTAAGATCCATGGAATTTTTTACATGTGAATCAGAGATAGTTCCGAGAATGGGGGACAGGACTTTGACAAGCCATTTAGAGAGTTTATAAGTAATAGAGCCCACCGAGCTAATTATAGGGCGCATAGGGTTGCCAGGTTTGTGGGTTTTAATAAGACCGTAAAGGTAGGGCAGAGAAGGTGAAGTGGACATGAAAAGCGGAATTAAGTCCTTGTGATCTTTGAGAATGCGTTTCAAGCCACTATTAAATGATTTGATGACGTTATCCTGCGGGTTCTTCCTAAGTTTGCTGTATGTGGCGGGGTCCTGGAGAAGCTCGTTCATCTTTCTGATGCAGTCCACTTTGTCCATAATAACTATGGTGTTAGCCTTGTCTGCTTTAGTAATATAATGAACACCACGCGTTCCTTCGGCTTGCTGTTCTCTCTCTTGTCTCCGTTTGTGTCCGTGTTTTCTTCTACATTAATGAAGGGGCATGCAATTCGTATCCGACGAAAGTTTCTTACTAATTGTCTAGAGGAGCAAGTTCTTCCCAAATCCCTCCTTCCGATTTGCCTCAGACAAAGTGACGACCATCCGTTCAACAACTTCAGCAGATTAATTTTAAAGAAACATATTGAAGTCACCAGACAAAATGAGTGGTCCGCCTTCAAAAATTTAAGCATTGCCAAACGTAATTTTGTGACCGTTATTCCCCAACCGTGGATCCAACCTTTGTTTGATGAAATTTACAACGAGTTGCGTCGAACTTCTTCACTTCGTAACATTTTGGATCGAAAAATTAAGTCTCATTCGAAATAGTCAGTGGAGTAAAAAGCAAGCTCAAAGTGTGTTTTGAACCTTTCTTCGAAAAACATTAGTGATGATGCAAAAAGTGCCCTTGGATATGGTATGTCCTTTTTTATTGTTAAAAAACCTTCGGCTTTACAAATTTGTTACAGTCTCGCTTGTTTTGAAAAACAGTGTAATCTCCCTCAGTATTTGTTTAACATAGTTAAAGGCCTTGTTTATAGTGCGGCAAATAGTAGTTACGAAGATAACTTTCCTAAACGTTTCCGCAATAGCCTCTCACAATTAAAAAAAGATGGGGAGCTCCATATTACTAAAGCAGACAAGGCTAACACCATAGTTATTATGGACAAAGTGGACTACATCAGAAAGATGAACGAGCTTCTCCAGGACCCCGCCACATACAGCAAACTTAGGAAGAACCCGCAGGATAACGTCATCAAATCATTTAATAGTGGCTTGAAACGCATTCTCAAAGATCACAAGGACTTAATTCCGCTTTTCATGTCCACTTCACCTTCTCTGCCCTACCTTTACGGTCTTATTAAAACCCACAAACCTGGCAACCCTATGCGCCCTATAATTAGCTCGGTGGGCTCTATTACTTATAAACTCTCCAAATGGCTTGTCAAAGTCCTGTCCCCCATTCTCGGAACTATCTCTGATTCACATGTAAAAAATTCCTTGGATCTTACTGAAAAATTGAATAATGCACGTACTGAAACAACGATAGATTGATCAGTTTTTGACGTTTGTTCATTGTTTACAAAAGTGCCGATTGACGATATGCTTGACTTTCTCTCCGAGAATTACATAAGTATGACCTGCCACTACCTTCACACATTGTTTTGGAACTTATTAAGCTTTGCATCAAAGACTGTAAATTCACTTTCAATAACGAGTATTATCAACAAGTTTTTGGATGGCCATGGGCAACCGCTTGTCGCCCCTCCTCTCCAATATTTATATGGAGTTTTTCGAAATTACTTACATTCCGAGAATCCTGGGGGTTGGCATCCGTTGGTTGCGGTACGTCGACGATATTTTGTGTATCTGGCCATGAATCGTGACCTGATAACTTCCTCCTTCAGTTAAATGATCAAGTCCCCCTCCATTAAGTTTACTTTAGAAGTGGAACAGACAACTCAATCCCACTTTTGGATGTGCGTGTACATAGGGAAAGCCCAGGTTTTAAGTTTAGTATCTATCGGAAAAAAACAAACAATTTGTCCTACGTACATTTTTACTCGGGACATGACACCCCCACTAAGAAGGCCATTTTTTCATCAATGTTTCTCCGCGCCCTTAGGATCGCCAGTCCGGAATACATCGATGCCGAATTGAAAAAAATCAACGGTATTGGAAGTGATCTGTGTTATCCATCTGCGTTTATGGAATCTTGTCTCAACAAGGCAAAACGAACTTTCTATCGTGTGAATAATAACACTCATACTTTGTCAAAAAATATTTTAGTACTTCCATTTTTCCGGGCTTTTTAGGCATTTTAGGCTTTTTTGGATATTAATGTAGTATTTTCATATAACAATATTGTGAAAAATATCATAGTAAAAAATAGCCCTACCAATAATTCAGGCATTATCTATAAAATTGGTTGTAAACAATGTGATTCCTTTTACATAGGTCAGATGGGAAAGGATTTGCACACACGTATAAAACAGCATCAATATTCCGTTACAACAGGACAGTCGTCTAGTGCCCTTTTTATCCATTTGTCAGAGTTATCCCACTGTATTGATTGGAATAATGCTTCAGTTTTATTTCACTCTAGCAACATTGTTAATAGAAATATTCTTGAGTCGGCCATTATCCAACTCACAAATAACTTCAACATAAGCAAAGGTCTTTTTCAACTCGATCCTGTTGTTTTGAATTCCTTCAAAACAGATTTAGATAAGAAGGGTAGAACGCTAAATCTTTGGTAAACTTGTATGCTACTCAAATAACTTGTATTTTTTTAATTTATTTTTTATACATCGAACCTAAAGAAGGGCAAAGTGCTAAAACCCGGGCGGATTTCCAGTATAATTTTTTTTTTTCTATAACATTGGTTGGAACAATTATTTGATCTTGTGCTAATCTTGTGCTAAAAATCGGTAGTTTTTCCTTACAAATTTGTATCTCCTCCCACAATCCTTTAATGTTTAATAATTTTTATTTTTTATTTTTTTTCTGTCTCCGTTTATTGTATATAGGTATGTATGTGTGTGTATGTGTGTATATATATATATATATTATATATATATATATATATATATATGTGTATATATATATATATATATATCTATATATATATATATATAGGGTGAACCAAATGTAGGTGGACAGTAAATGATAACGTTTATTTTGAGAATACATATTTAATTTTTTTGTATACTATAATACAAAATAAAATTTAAATAAATTTAGTTATAATATTTAATAATATAACACAAACACCATAGTTATAATGAACACCATAGTTATAATATAATATAACAAAACCGTATTCAACCTAGTGTCCACCTACTTTTGGTTCACCGTGTATATATATGTGTGTGGTATATGTATATATGTGTATGTATAGTTTTTTGTTTTTTCTGCAACCTATATATAGGCTGTAACCCTTTATGTACTTCAGTGTTCCTGAGGATGTCATTAGACGAAAGCGCTTGAGCACCATTTTGTGTTTCCTTTCCTTCGTGGTTTTATTCATCATAAATATTTTTCACGTGTTACTTTCGTGAAATAATTTTCATATATATATATATATATATATATATATATATATATATATATATATATATTGACGTACGCGCCCAATCCGTATTTTTTTTATGGTATGAACGCCCGTTCTCTATTACGTTAATTTTATCTCTTATTTTCGTTCAGGATTATTCGGCCTACCCAAGACGGATGGCCCTTTAAATTGATAGGCTAGGTTCCTTCGGCTTTCCACAAGCCTACTTGAACGTTAATTTTCCCCAGCTAACAAGAGGGGTCTATCACAAGGTATTTAAAACAACACACGCCCTCTTATAAATTTTATTAAATGTTACTTGACACAGTACATGCATTTAATATTTTATTCTGTATTACATCTATAAAATTTCAGACAATACAATAATCTTAACGTCAAAGACAAAGTTCACAGTGATTGAATTAAATCGTTAAATTGATCAACAATGATAAATCTAAAGAAAAGATTAACAGTTATCGGAATTTCAATAATTTATAGATCGAGGGGTTTTATGTTTTAGTGCAACAAAAAATACATAACAATAAATGAAGTGGTCGGAATTCGACCCAGATATTCAAAGATAAATTTACTTACTAAGGTAGAGACAACTTACTCCCACTTGTGCTGCGTACGGACCGTAGATTTACGGCCGCTACAAAGCTTGCAAACTCTACAATGTTAACTACCGGGACTTCTTTCTGAACCCAAATGGACGGATTCAGGAAATTAGGGCCCAGACGTACCCTATTTCTTATTTAAGTGGAGCTAAATTTACTTAAGAGACCGTTCACAAAACTCTTGGTCCGTTGGTTAACATTAATTAAGTTACAATCAAATTCTCGGTTAAGGTCGCTAACCTTCAAGTGAATATTCTCAAATTTCCGCGTAAACGAATTTCATGAACTATAAGTTCTTAATTTTTTCTTTAGTGACAATTGATTCTTTCAGTTTTAAGTTTTCTTACTTTTACGCGCCGATTTCCGCGTAAGCTAATGACATGGTATACTTTCCGTTTTAAAGTTTATTACGCCACAAGTCTACAGGGTGTTTGTTTAACCACAGTTAACTTCAAGGAGGAACGACTACAACTGACTTAACAATTTTGGAATTTACTTTACAATTTGAAGGACCCCGCCTTCCAATATTCTGCAAACCTATCAAATCATTTATTTTCCTAAGATCGTCCCTCCAGAAGGCTATTACCCATACAAGAGGGAAAGAAGGCGTCTTTACTACGTTTCCCAGGATCCTGGGCCCCCTGATTGGAGCTGGACCTGATTTCCGAGTATAGACCCCTCCTTCTTCCCACGAAATACATTTAAATACCGTTAACAGATTCGAAGCCCTAAGTTTATGACCCCCTCGTGGTTCAACTTTAGCAGCGTCTTCGAATCTGTCTTACAAAAGTCACACCATCATGCAAAAGAGATATTAAAATCTTCGACCTCGCGAAAGGGGAAACCACGCATTTGAACGCACGTCCAAATCCGTTGGATTACCCTTCTCGCTGGGGTCGGGTCTCGGTGATAAACCTCTGTCCCCACGTGGCTTGGCTTTATTACTTCTCTGATAATCCGAACTAAGATAGAACAACTTTAAACAATCTGAAACACTTCGGATTTATTCGTTCATGAACGTTTAAAAACCAAACCACACTGCGTTCAGAGATGTACACCTCGAAATCTTAAGATTAACAATCCTTCACTTATTTTATAAAAGATCTCTGCCTGCAACTTCATGGTTACGACATCCCTCCCCTCCTTTCATTTTGCACTCCGATGCAAACTTTCTTAACTAGGGTCGGGTATTATCACTTTTATTCACAAAAACTTTCCATTTACTTGTCCCCTTGATTGGGACACTATCACTGATAGATTTTATTTGTCCCCTTTATTGGGACACCAACACTGACACACTTAATTTTAGTTAACCTCGGGTTCCTCGTAGTGTACTCGAGGTCGGGGCCTAAGAGCATACTGACGCTCAAACGGTGGCCCTGGGAAAGCAGCCTGTCTGCTTTCTCCGGGGGACCCTATTCCCATAAGGTCCCCGCGAGGAGGTAGTTCGGAAGCACCTGGCGGCTCCTGCTCGCCACTCGGTCCTGCCTGGGGCAGGAGGTGCACTCCGGTTCACCTCCACGGGTCGATGTTCCTCCGTTCCCTGGGCGAAGCTCTCGGGGAGGAAGTAGCTCGGAGGCGCCCGGCGGATCCCATTCCGCCACTCGGTCCTGCCAGTGGGCAAGAAGCGCCCTCCGGTTCACCTCCCCTAGTCGATGTTTCTCCCTGTCCTGGGCGAAGCTCTCCGTGAGGAAGTAGTTCGGAAGCGCCCGGCGGTCCTCGTTCCGCCGCTCGGTCCTGCCAGGGGGCGGGAGGCGCCTTCCGGTTCACTTCCCCGTGTTGATGTTTCTCCGGTCCTGGGCGAAGCTCTCCGTGAGGAAGTAGTTCGGAAGCGCCCGGCGGTCCTCGTTCCGCCGCTCGGTCCTGCCAGGGGGCGGGAGGCGCCTTCCGGTTCACTTCCCCGTGTTGATGTTTCTCCGGTGTCGAGGGCGAAGCTCCCGAGAGGAGGGGCGGTGGCCCTTCCCCCATCTCATCCCCTGCGTCGTCCGCCCCGCCTTGTCGCTCAACGTCCCATGGGGCATCGATGCTGCGGCGGATGCGGTCTCGATGGATCACTATCCGATGTCCAGTGATCATGTGACGCAGGAGATAAGTGACTGGAGACTTCTTGTTCCATGATGTAGGGACCCTCGTACCGGGGCTCCAACTTGCCTCTGCCCGGTCGCGGGTAATCAATGTACACCAAGCCATGGGGCGCCTTCTCTTCGAACGGCTTCAATTCCTTGATTCCGTTAGCCTTCTTATATTCCGCTCAGACTCCTCTTTCGGTCTTCGGCGTATTCCTCTGGGTTGTACGGGCTCCCGCACGCCTCCTGTGGCATGCGAAATAGCTTTGAAGGTACGTTGGGGCTCGCCCGTACATCAAGAAGAATGGAGAATACCCCGTGGCTCGATGCACTCTGATGTTCAAGGACAATTCCACGGTGTCGAGGATTTTATCCCAGTCTCGTCCCGTTTCTTTACAAAGTATGCAGAGTTTGATGCATAACTCTTTATTCCGACGTTCGACCTCCCCGTTGCTTTGGGGCTGGTATGCGGCGGTCCTGGTGTCGTACTCCCAAACCCTGAAGAGCTCCTGCAAGGTAGAGTTCCAGAACTCCTTGCCTTGGTCGGATACTACTGCTGAAGGGGCACCCAGTTTGCACCGTATCAAACGATGGCACTTGTCCGCCACCTCCCGGGCCGTCTTGTCCTTTATTGCTGCCAGTATGGTGAATTTGCTGAAACTATCCACACACGTGAGGATATAATGGCTGCCTTCCACGGTCGGAGGAAGGGGACCAACTAAGTCCACGTGCAGAAGTTCCCAAGGACTGTGGCCTCGCACACAAGGCATTGTTTCCACAGTCACTTTCCGCGTCCATTTGTTCCGCGCGCACGTGTCGCACGCTTGGACTACCTGCTGTACCTGTTGAACCATACCTGGCCAAAATAAAGGTCCCGTAGGATTTCTGTAGTTCCGGCAGCTCCCGGATGCATGCTCCCGACGTCAGTGTGGGCTTTCCAAATGAGCTGCTCTCTCAACTTTTTAGGAACTACGATGACCTCTCTTCCGTTCGCATCGATGTAAACCAGCAGGTTCCTCACTAGTTTGACTCTCGACGGCTGGATGGGCTTGGTTACGGACCAGCTGAAAGCCTTTCCTTCTTCGATGGCTGCTCGAATTGCCGCTATTTCAACGTCCTTCTACTGTTGTTTGCCGATTACCTTGCGATCAATGATCGCTTTGTTCGGATATTGCGTTCACAAACTCCTTCGTCACTCCAGGCGGGCGGGACAACCAATCGGCCACTCTGTTGAGTTTGCCTTTCACGTACTCGATGAGAACGTCGCAGTCTTGCAATGTCATAACCGAACGCTCTAGTCTTCCATTTGGGCTCTCGGTGTCCTTCCCTCAGAAGCCACTTCAACGGCTTATGGTCCGAACGGACGATGACTCTCTGCCCAAATATAACATTGCTTCAATTCCTTTCTGTTGGTTGGCCTCTTCTTTGGATTGTTGGGGCTTCACCCCGTTCCTGGTGACCACATGGCCTAATTACCCCACCTGGGACTGTAATAACTGTCATTTTTCCAACTTTACCTTTAAGTTGGCGGTGCGTAGGCTATCCAAGGCTCGTTGTACCCTCTCGTCATGTCCTTCTAAAACCTTCCAAGGACAATGAGGTCATCTAAGTAATCTGTACTTCCTTGTCCAGTTGCTTCGGCAAAAAAATTCATTACTCTTTGGAACACTGGTGGACTTGGACAATCCAAACGGGACCACCCTGAACTCGAAATGACCGCTTCCCGTGGGGAAGGCAGTTTTCGAGATGCTATCGTCGTGAATGGCCAACTGCCATTCTCCCGAGCGTAAATCCCTGCTCGAGAAGTAATGAGTCCCGTGCAACTTGGCCAAGGTTTCCTCAATGATGGGTACTTATATTGTCCTTGCTGCCATTGACGTCCCAAGGTCTATAGTCTACACAAAGCCTCAGGGCCCTACGCTTCTTTTCTTCAATCGCTTCCCCTTTGGATTCCTGTGGTCACTCTTCGTTCCTAGTGATCACGTGGTCCTGGTACTCTACCGGTGACGGTAGTAGTTAATCTTTCTTTCCCTCGTCGGTCTTCTTCCCTTTGAGAGCGACGGACATCGGTGAACATGCGTCTTGAGGTGTTTTCAATCTCTTCTTAGTCACTTGTGGAAATTTGACTCTTTCTCACCGTGACACTTGTTCCATTTTTTTTCGTTTCGGGCGAGGAATCAAACGGCTGTTCCGACGAACCTCCCCGTTCTCGTTGCCTCAACCACCATGCCGATGTCATCTTATCTTCACGGTAATACTCTTTAGTCGCCACTTTTATTTCTCAAAAGTAACTTTACCGCCTCCTTGGAAAGTGTTAACTTCCCGTTGAGATTTCCCGCTCTGTGATACTTGCAAACCACGCTGAGCCTCACTGCACATTCATTGCAGCGTAGAGTAAACGTCCAGGGGAAACCATACCCCAAATTTTCTTCTTCGTCTATTCCCTTTTCCTTTAACTTTTCTTTGGGGATTCTGCTCGACAACTTTCCAAGTATCCTCGAGCCTCACCGCATATCCCATGCAGTGGAGAATAGACGTCCAGGGGAACTCATATCCCCAATTTTCCACTGTCTATTCCCATATCATTTAACTTCCCTTTGGAATTCTGCTCGACACCTTCTCCAAGTATCCTCGAGCCTCACTGCATATCCATGCAGCGGAGAATAGACGTCCAGGGGAACCCATATCCCCATTTTCACGATTACCAATGGAAACGACCAGGTGGAGGTGGAACGGCTATGCTGTATCACTCCTTGATCCAGCATTTCTGCTATTTGTCGCTTTACCTCCTCCTCGTGTGTAATAGGTACCCTGTAGGGTCGCCTAAAGATGGGAGGATGGTCCTGGGTTTCCAACTTCATTGGCATCAGGTTATTATAACCCAATGGCTCGCCACCCAGTAAGAAGACATCTGAATAATCCCTTAGCCACTCTTCGACGATTTTCCTTTCTTTGTCGGAAAAGGATTTCCAACCAAGGACATAGGACTTGAGGCTTGTCACTCGTTCTTCGAAGTCCTTCTTCAATGCTTGACTTCCTTTCACCGTGACATTCGTTCCAATTTGGGGTGAGGCGTCGACTACCCTCCCAATTAGCTCTGCCTCCGTCACTATGCCCACGACGTCTCTTTTTTCGCCAAGGTATTCTTCGTCATCCTGATTGATCATCAGTAACCTCATCTTCCTCTGTGGGATCCTGCTCGGTAACATTTTTTAAGTTTCCCCGAGCTTCACTGCACATTCATTGCAGCGTAGAGTAGACGTCCCAGGGGAACTACGTCCCCGGGTCTCTGACTTCACTCGTCAGAATCACGGCGGCCACCTTTAGTGTTTCGTGCGGGATTGCCTCTACCAGAGTCACCCTCGCACTTTACTGTCTACTCCCTTTACTTGGATGGTTACTGTTTCATTCAGTGACTGTCCTCTTCGGTGGTCTACCTGGGCTTCGTACCTTTGTTTCGTCTTCATGTCCTCCGAAACAATACGCCTATAGTCAAGTCTTGCTGAGCCTCTGGAATTATACAAACACAAAAGAATTCTTCAACCCCCCTTCCCATAGTCAAACTTACTTCTACTCCTTTACATGAATGGGCGGGGCAGGTGCAACTGAGAAGTTGGCCACTGTCCAATGAAGGCTCCCGATGTTCTTGTGCATAGCTTATGTCAATGTGACGGAAGCTCCACCATCGCTCAGCGCGGTGGAAGCTTGTTGAGCGACGAGTACTGGTAGGGTGATCAGTCCTAGCCGACGGACTCGCCGCTACTTCCTCTGAAGCTATTCGGGAGGCTTCTCCTTCCAATCCTGTCGAAGGTTTGCTCGAGGGCACGCCTCTTCCCAATTTCGCATTTGCTGACAAATCTTGCACTGGCTCCGGCCACTTTCTTCCATTGTTTCCTCTTTGGAGTCTCTGTCTTCATTTGACTTGGTTTGTTTTCTCTTCTGGTTTCTGATGGGGTTGTAGTCACATTCTTGAGTTGTGTTATTCCTCCTGTGACCAGTGTCACAGTTCTTCCTTCTGGGCTCTCCTCTCTTGCTGGACTTGTCTCCGTCGTTCACCTCCACATCCTTGCTGTTGTCCTCCTTTGTGGCTGTGGCTGTTCTTTCTTCTGAATCTTGTGAGTTGTAGTCCCAGGATGTGGGAGGATTTTGCAGTTTCTGCAGTCTTCGGCTTCTGTCATGTGGCGTTTCTTCTCTTAGGACCTCTTCATCTCTCAGTCCTAAGCTTGGTTGTTTACCGAAAACTGGGTTGATTCCATCCAATAGTCCCGAAAGGATGTTCCTTTGATGCAATTACAAGCATACTCCGGCATAACGGTCTTCAACGCGTCCTTAGGTATGCCCACTTTAATATGTCTCCTTGTGGGATTAGCCTGAACCAAGGCATTACCTGCACTTAATATCTTGTGGCAATTGGGTTGACTGTCTCACCTTTTCCTTCCTGACGGCGTTTGGGCTGGTTCCTGGGTTCTCTTGTGCCCGTTCGCCCATAAACTTCGGCGAACTTCCTTCCAAGGTGTGTCCAAAAGTCGTTTGCTCAGGACCCCTTACTGCCTGTTCACGTTGCAAAGGTAAGCTAGTACTCTTTAATACCTGTACGACGGTTTTTATATTCTGCTGCCGGTCTTCGTCGGTGCGGTGTTTCTCGTCTCTTGTGGTGTGTGCACTTCTGCAAGGATTCTTTGGGATGTCTTCTGGGTTCTCTGGTCTCCACCCAATCCTTTCTTGCCTCGCAAGTTCTTCTGTAACGGGAGGAACTAGAGAGATTCTTCGGGGACGAACCCCCGATCTTCGGTTGTCCAAATACTCCCATCGCGGAATAATCATTACAAGGTCTTCCAGTTTCGACCTTCTTCGATTTATTTCTCCCTTAATTCCTTTATTAACCGAATAATTTTGGCCAAATTTATGCTTTTTAAATTTTCCAAACTTTCTGTACTTATTTCGTTTAAGTTCGTTGTTTCGGAATCACTCATGTCACTTACGCTTTCCTCATTCGTTATTTCTACGCTCTTTACCGACATTGCGAAAGTTATTTGTTTGTTTAAAAAAACCTTTAAAACTTTAATCACTGTTAACGACCCTTCTTACTGTTCTCAATTATTTTACCGAATTATTGTTGCAATTAATTCATAATTGCTTTACAATTATTTCATATAATTGCGTTCAATTATTTCATAAATCACGGTTACAGTTCGTCCTGTTGCTTTATTGTTAGCAAATTTATTAACAAATTACACCACGCGATAAATACCTTGAATAGAATCCCCTTCTGACACCAAATGACGTACGCGCCCAATCCGTATTTTTGTTTATGGTATGGAACGCCCGTTCTCTATTACGTTAATTTTATCTCTTATTTTCGTTCAGGATTATTCGGCCTACCCAAGACGGATGGCCCTTTAAACTGATAGGCTAGGTTCCTTCGGCTTTCCACAAGCCTACTTTGAACGTTAATTTTCCCCAGCTAACAAGAGGGGTCTATCACAAGGTATTTAAAACAACACACGCCCTCTTATAAATTTTATTAAATGTTACTTGACACAGTACATGCATTTAATATTTTATTCTGTATTACATCTATAAAATTTCAGACAATACAATAATCTTAACGTCAAAGACAAAGTTCACAGTGATTGACTTCAAATCGTTAAATTGATCAACAATGATAAATCTAAAGAAAAGATTAACAGTTATCGGAATTTCAATAATTTATAGGTCGAGGGGTTTTATGTTTTAGTGCAACAAAAAATACATAACAATAAATGAAGTGGTCGGAATTCGACCCAGATATTCAAAGGATAAATTTACTTACTAAAGGGGTAGGAGACAACTTACTCCCACTTGTGCTGCGTACGGACCGTAGATTTACGGCCGCTACAAAGCTTGCAAACTCTACAATGTTAACTAACGGGACTTCTTTCTGAACCCAAATGGACGGATTCAGGAAATTAGGGCCCAGACGTACCCTATTTCTTATTTAAGTGGAGCTAAATTTACTTAAGAGACCGTTCACAAAACTCTTGGTCCGTTGGTTAACATTAATTAAGTTACAATCAAATTCTCGGTTAAGGTCGCTAACCTTCAAGTGAATATTCTCAAATTTCCGCGTAAACGAATTTCATGAACTATAAGTTCTTAATTTTTACGTTAGTGACAATTGATTCTTTCAGTTTTAAGTTTTCTTACATTTACGCGCCGATTTCCGCGTAAGCTAATGACATGGTATACTTTCCGTTTTAAAGTTTATTACGCCACAAGTCTACAGGGTGTTTGTTTAACCACAGTTAACTTCAAGGAGGAACGACTACAACTAACTTTTCAATTTTCGAATTTACTTTACAAATTTGAAGGACCCCGCCTTCCAATATTCTGCAAACCTATCAAATCATTTGTTTTCCTAAGATCGTCCCTCCAGAAGGCTATTACCCATACAAGAGGGAAAGAAGGCGTCTTTACTACGTTTCCCAGGATCCTGGGCCCCCTGATTGGAGCTGGACCTGATTTCCGAGTATAGACCCCTCCTTCTTCCCACGAAATACATTTAAATACCGTTAACAGATTCGAAGCCCTAAGTTTATGACCCCCTCGTGGTTCAACTTTAGCAGCGTCTTCGAATCTGTCTTACAAAAGTCACACCATCATGCAAAAGAGATATTAAAATCTTCGACCTAGCGGAAGAGGAAACCACGCATTTGCACGTACGTCCAAATCCGTTGGATTACCCTTCTCGCTGGGGTCGGGTCTCGGTGATAAACCTCTGTCCCCACGTGGCTTGGCTTTATTACTTCTCTGATAATCCGAACTAAGATAGAACAACTTTAAACAATCTGAAACACTTCGGATTTATTCGTTCATGAACGTTTAAAAACCAAACCACACTGCGTTCAGAGATGTACACCTCGAAATCTTAAGATTAACATTCCTTCACTTATTTTATAAAAGATCTCTGCCTGCAACTTCATGGTTACGACAATATATATATATATATATACACATTCAACTGCAAAGAACACGCAGTATAAATAACGTAAAGAACGACGCTTGTATAGGAGATATTCCGCGCAAGACGAGAGAGAGAGAACGAAACAAATGAAAAAATGAGGAAACCACCCGGGAATCGAACCCGGGATCTTCCGATTGCCGGTCAGATGCGAGTATGTAGAAGAATTACGGCATTTGGAAGAGTGAGGCCCATGGTGTAATGGTATCGCATCTGACCGGCAATCGGAAGATCCCGGGTTCGATTCCCGGGTGGTTACCTCATTTTTTCATTTGTTTCGTTCTCTCTCTCTCGTCTTGCGCGGAATATCTCCTACACAAGCGTCGTTCTTTACGATATATATATATATATATATATAATGTATGTATATATATATATATATGTATGTGTGTGTGTGTGTGTGTAGAAATTCTTTTCAGATAGAATTGGATTCTTCGTTCAGGGTTGTTAGGTTTCAACATCTATAATCTTATGAATTTTTACGAATTTTAAAAGGGTATAGGAAAATTAGAGGCGGAAATTTATTTATCTATTTATTGATCTGGGTTTATTTCTTAATAATTTGCTAAATTCGTTATCATTATTAATACACCCATGCATACACATTTCCATACTTCTTGACACCCATCATTTGTAAGAAACATTGCAGCATCGGATGCGTTCCATATGAAAACTAGGGAGCCCACCAAAATTCCACCAAAGTCACATCACTTAGGGCCTAGAATTACACAACTTAGCATTAGGCCTTGATAGGGCATGTAATAGGGTGATCATGTTGTGAGGCCTACCTTAGACTAGGACAAATATTAAATACTGCCTGCTGTTGACATCTTTGAATATTTAAGTTCGCTCTTTCATTTTAGCCTTCAATATTTACCTTCCTAATTCTCTTTTTCATAATTATGGCGGACCTTGCTAAGCTTACAATTAACATGGATAAGCAAGCACCCCTTAAAAGAAAAAGGCTGTCAGAAAAGAGTCATTACAAGATCATTTAATGGTTTTAGGAGGAAATCGGCACCTTTAGTTTGATTGGGAATAAAGACTATATTTCTGATGTTGATAAATTTAGCTATTTATTAAATTATTTAAAAGGAACAACACTTGTTGAAGGATTAGTAGGTCCTGTCTCTTTATAAAATATTAATTATAGCATACTAATAGGTCTTACTGTTACGGATGGTGAATCTTGCCTTAAGCATCAGACAACAGACTTTTTAAATCACAAAGCAAACTAATTTAACCACATATATATAACTTAAAAGCATTTTAAATGAGTATATAAAATCAAAGTACCATATTTACTAGGCCAATAGTTGATAATGAACCAATCTTGAACAATTTCAGGGCATTTTCTGCTTCCACGAAAATCAGATCTTGAAATTGTACTCCCTCTTAAGCAGAAGCATTTAAAAGAAATCAGCTGTTAACTAGTTACCACCACAAATATAGCCTATTTATGGTCTGCGTTAACTATAGTATAACACTAGACAATTGTTTAACATCCTCAATTTCTCAGGGGAGCTGGAACAGCCTCAGAACTTCTATTTAAAATCGTATAATACATCATCTATGACTGGTGAAAGAAATAAATAACAGTGACCATAAATGCCTTATATAGGCTGTCCCCTTTTTATAAGGAAATAACAGCTGAATTAAACTTTATTGTACTTCAAGCTCCAAGGGCCTATCAATAATTTAAGAGAGTGTAATGGTTGGAGCTGTAAATATACACATATCTGATCAGATTAGTGTACGCTAGCCTAGATTATGAGAAAGCTGAGGAATATATGTATATATATATGTGTGTAGAGGGAGACTTGTTAAATCAGTTAGCTTACAAAACCAAACAGCCTATCCTACTTCCTAGATTTAACCACTTAACCATATTAATCATCAGGCAGAAGCACAATGACGTACATCACATGGGGGTACCCCAAACATTAACAGAACTTAGAAAAACTTATTGGATAACAAAGGGTGGATTAACCGTAAAGTAAAAACAACTCTTAACAAAGGCATTGCATGTAGAAGGATTCAATCCAGACGCTTCAGGAAACATAGTCCAACGGATTTGCCGGAACAAAGAGTCATACTCAATAGGCCATTTGAAACTAATGGCATAGGCTATACAGGGGCTTCAAATGCCGCACAAAAATTCTCTAATTTACAGTATGATTTTGAAATAATTAATACCCCTCTACAACGTATCACAATGTAGGCCTATGCAGCACTACTGATTTCCACAAACAGGTCTAAAATGCTTGTATACACTATACTCTATGATTTTGGTAGAAGTAGCAAATGAAAACTGCCTGAAATCAGTTTCTACACATTTAAATCAGTGCCTATATTGTTAATTTAAAGCGAAACATATATATAAAAAAGGTCCAAGCAGAGAATTTGTAAAAACAATTTTACCTGCTTTTATAAGAATGGGTAATACTACAGTACTAACATCTTTTTAGCCTATAGCTGCAATAACAATGGGTCAATATACTTAAGACTTACTTGGTAGGTTAACCTAGCTCCTGACTGACAAAAGGGGTTTTCTCAAGGTAAATGAATTAACAGTTAAAGACGCAGTTAAGCCCTGTTTAAATACATTATTTACAAAAAACATATTAAGGGGATGTTATTTAACCCACTAACACCAATACGTACCCATTTTGTAATGTAAAGTCAGTAGTGGAGTGATTATTTCAAAATCACAGAAGTAAAAATGCGCCTCTTAGATAATAAGTGAACATGAGGGCTCTGTGATGCTGGCAGATGACCCAAGAAAAGAGATATTGGGCTTATACAAATGCATATAAGTAATTTTAGAACTTAATTATAGCTTGTGTAGCTAATTTATGTTATATCTTAAATAGCAATGTTTAAAAAAAATGTGCAGTCATTCATTTTGCTGAAGACTGTCCAAAACTCTTATTTACTACAAATCTTCTTAATTTTACTGCTTCAGCCTAAAAACCCACCAATATAGAACGACATCTACAACTTTCCATCTTTGTGTTTACTTGCAATAAATTTTCATAGTTTAGGCTAAAAGTTTTCATTATTTTGTAGTGGAATAAGGAAATAGTTAAAATTATTAAAATTAAATTGTGCTTAGGGGGCCTATTATTAGTAATAGCCAATAGGGCTATCCCCCTTTTACAAGGAAATAACAGGTGAGCCAAGTCAAGGCTTTGTATTACGTCAGAACAGAGGGAATAATGCAAAGTAGGACTTTTTTTGTGGGGACTGAAGCTGGTTAGAAGCCGCATTCCAATAAAATGAACCTCAAACTAGAAAATTAATGCTTTTAGGACTTCCTATAATGATGAATTTATATTTTCAGTCTATAATTTCCTTACTGAAACTCTCCCATCAAACTCTGTATCTCAAAACTAAACATAATCAGTTCTTTCATTCTTCCCCACTCTTCTCAGGTTAGGTTTAAGACTGATAGTTCTACATTGTACAACCTGAAGCATGTCTATGGTGAGTAGCCCTATAAAACAATATATTTAAATACAAGGTTACTACATACTCCGAAGCAGATATTATTACATCTGTAAAGAAGACTTTATTACATGGTTCAAAGAATTTTAAAAAGACACAAGAGAGGTTATACCGCAATATCAGTGCACACTCAATTTATAATGTACATAATGAGTTAACTATTTTCTTAAGTTGTGTATTAAACACACATTGAGAGGGTATTTAGCTCCTTTTGTGACATAAGTTACAAAATTTTATAGCTAGCTAGCTATTATATATTGTATAAAAATGTGTCTAATCGTTGAACTGTCTTAATAAGAAAGTATTCAGGTAGGTTTCTAAAGGGGAAGGTGGAAATTAACCCAGCCTCTTTGCTATAGGCATTATGGGGTAGGCCTATCCAAGTTTATAAGTGGAGATGCAAGGAGGCAAATTCACAGTTGTTTCAGATGTGCAGATAAAATGTTATAATGTTATAATGTCTCAGACCAACGAAGATCATAGGATCAACTCATCGCTGGTCTACCTAACGGTGTTCGTAATTGTGTATCGTGCATGTTCTCCGTGGTGGCGGAGAGGAACTACATATATATAGGATCACCTGAAGATCAGGGCCCACAGCCTTCTTTAGTTAGCTTTATAAAGCTAACGAACGAAAATATCACGACCTAACCTAACCAATCGTCAAGGGCGTACAGTTGACCTAACGATTGGTTAGGTTAGGTCGAGATATTTTCGTTAGTTAGCCTTATAAGGCTAAGTAAAGACTCGGGGCCCTAATCTTCAGATGATCATATATATATATATATATATATATATATATATATATATATATATGCAATCTATATATATATATATATATACATATATATAATATATATATATATATATATATATTATATATATATGAAAATTATTTCACGAAGGTAACACGTGAAAAATATTTATGATGAATAAAACCACGAAGGAAAGGAAACACAAAATGGTGCTCAAGCGCTTTCGTCTAATGACATCCTCAGGAACACTCAGTGTTCCTGAGGATGTCATTAGACGAAAGCGCTTGAGCACCATTTTGTGTTTCCTTTCCTTCGTGGTTTTATTCATCATATATATATATATATATATATATTATATGCACATCTATATATATATATATATATATATATGCACATCTAAAAAATATATATAGATTCCTAACACACTCCGCGTTTGAAAGATTGGAGGTCATAGGCAGGGGGAAAGATGGATTGAGGAAGATTGTTCCAGAGTTCACTGGTTGAGTAGATGAAAGACTGAAAATACAGATTGACCAAAAACCAAAACTTAAACCTCAACTGGCAGAATTGAGCGTCCACTTTTCAAGGCACATAACATGTCCATGAAACGGACATGTTATGTGCCTTGAAAAATGGACGCTCAATTCTACCACTTGAGGTTTAAGTTTTGGTTTTTGGCTAAAAATATAATAGTTACCCCTATTTCTTTGATGAATTCAATCTGACGTGAAGGCAGCGAGTCTTTTTCTTATATTGACGTTTTAAATGTAGCTGGGCGAGGCTGCTTTAAACCCTAGATCCTGTCCCAAAGCTGGATCCTATCTGCTTCGCAGATAGCTGGTGAGGGAAGCTATATTTTTGGGACCTCTTTGCGAGTGACCCGTTGCCCACGTCGGACTAGCATCATGAAAAAGAAAAAACTATAGTATTTGTCATTTACCATTACTTATTCGGACTATAGTGGATTTAATTTTCCTGGAAGAGTTCCTTGTTCCATGCACGGTCTGTGTGTATCATATATATATATATATATATATATATATATATGTGTGTGTGTGTGTGTGTGTGTGTGTGTGCGTGTATGTGTGTGTGTGTGTGTGTATATATACGAGGGTAATTCAATAAGTATCCGCACTTTTTATTTTCACAATTTTATTTTCACATCTGATAGATTATAAACACATCACTTCTCAACATAGTCTCCCTGTTTCTCAATACACTTAGTCCAGCGATCAACAAGCTTCCTAATGCCATCACAAAAGAATGTTTTTAGCTGTGTGCGTAGCCAGTCATGCACCGCCTCCTTCAGGTCATCATCGCTTGGAATCGCTGACCTCTCAAAGCGTCTTTTAGTGGTCCAAACAGGTAAAAATCCGAAGGTGCCAGGTCTGGACTGTAGGCTGGATGGTCGAGAACTTCAAATTTAAGTTCTTGAAGGCATTTTCTAGTCTGTGCAGCGGTATGAGGGCGCGCATTGTCGTGTAACAGAATAACACCTTCCGACAATCTCCCTCTCCGTTTTGCCCGAATTGCTTGCTTTAACTCATTCCGAAGCATGTCAGAATACGAAACACTTGTTACTGTAGTTCCATGCTCTAGATAATGTTCAATGATAGGGTCTCGTGTATCCCAAAACAGTGTTAGTATAACTTTACCTGCTGACGGCTGCGCTTTGAACTTCCTTGCAATGGGAGATGTTGGATGCTTCCATTGCATGCTCTGTCTTTTGCTTTCTGGTTCATAGTGATGGATCCAGGTTTCATCTCCAGTGATAATGCACTCCAAAAAGTTTTCACCCCTTCATTATGATACCGCGCCAAAAGACGAGAGCAGACGTCCATACGATTACGCTTCTGCTCTTCTCTCAACTGTTTGGGCACCCATCGTGCACAAACCTTGTGAAAGCCAAGAATGTCATGAACTATCGAATAGGCTCACCCTTGACTGATGTCTAATTCTTCCTGCTTGTCACCACTGGTTGATGTTGACGGTCGTCCTGAGCGCTGAGCATCTGTCACACATGTCCGACATTCCTTGAACATTTGAATCCACTCGTACACACTTCGCCGTGGTAACGCATTATTCCCATACTGATTACATAAACGCGTGTGAATTTCAGCTCCTTTCACACCTTTTGCCCACAAAAAAACGAATCACGGATCTCTGTTCTTCCAGAGTACAAATTGAAAGCGGTGCAGCCATGCTCACTACTCGTACGATATGTGACAGCTACGAGTAGCCTAAATAAGCCTATACTGTTGCTAGCCTAAATAAGCCTATAGATCTCAGTTTGGCTCGTTATTACGAATATATATTATATATACGCTATATTATCACTAAAATAAAAAGTGCGGATACTTATTGAAGTACCCTAGTATATATGCACATCTTTCTATATATACATATACACAGTCGTGTGTGTGTATATATATATATATATATATATGCACCTCTCTCTCTCTCTCTCTCTCTCTCACTGTGTATATATATATATGTATATGATGAATAAAACCACGAAGGAAAGGAAACACAGAGTGGTGTTCAAGCGCTTTCGTCTAATGACATCCTCAGGAACACTGAATAAATAAAGAGTTCAAGACTATATATACGTTACAAAAAAAAAAAAAAAATATTATATATATATATTAATATAAAAATATAGAAATAAAAATTGTGGGAGGAGCATACAAATTTGTAAAGAAAACTACCAATTTTAGCACTTTGCCCGAATTCAACACAAGATCAAATGGATTGTTTACAACCAATTTGATAGATAATGCCTGAATGATATATAGGTAAAAAAAAAATAATAAGAGTAAATTGAAAAATAAAAATTGTAAGAGGAGCATACAAATTTATAACGGAAAATTACCAAAGTTTTAGCACTCTGCCCTTCTTGTCTAAATCCGTTCTGAACGAATTCAAAACAACGGGATCGAGTTGAAAAAGACCTTTGCTCATGTTAAAGTTATTTGTAAGTTGGATAATAGCAGACTCAAGAATATTTCTATTAACAATGTTGCTAGAGTGAAACAAAACTGAAGCATTATTCCAATCAATACAATGGGATAACTCTGACAAATGGATAAAAAGGGCACTGGACGACTGTCCCGTTCTAACGGAATATTGATGCTGTTTCACACGCGTGTGCAAATCCTTTCCCGTCTGACCAATGTAAAATGAATCACATTGTTTACAACCAGTTTTATAGATAATGCCTGAATTATTGGTAGGGCTATTTTTTTTTTACTATGATATTTTTCACAATATTTTTATATGAAAATACTACATTAATATCCAAAAGTTTAAGTACATTAGCAATGCCTAAAAAGGCCGCGAAAAATGGAAGTACTAAAATATTCTTTGACAAAGTGCGTGTGTTATTATTCACACGATGGAAGGTTCCTTTTGCCATGTTCAGACAAGATTCCATAAACGCAGGTGGGTAGCACAGATCACTTCCAATACCGTTGATTTTTTCCAATTCGGCATCGATGTATTCCGGACTGTTTGTTTTTTCCGATAGATACTAAACTTAAAACCTGGGGCTTTCCCTATGTACACGCACATCCAAAAACGGGATTGAATTGTTCTGTTCTACTTCTAAAGTAAACTTAATGGATGGGACTTGATCATTTAACTGAAGGAGGAAGTCATCCAGGTCACGATTCATGGGCCAGATACAAAAAATATCGTCGACGTACCGCAACCATGAAACGCCAACCCCCAGGATTCTCGGAATGTAAGTAATTTCGAAAAACTCCATATAAATATTGGAGAGATGTGCGTGTGCGTGTACATAGGGAAAGCCCAGGTTTTAAGTTTAGTATCTATCGGAAAAAACAAACAATTTGTCCTACGTACACTTTTACTCTAGACATGACACCCCCATTAAGAAGGCTATATTTTCTTCAATGTTTCTCCGCGCTCTTAGGAGCGCCAGTCCGGAATACATCGATGCCGAATTGGAAAAAATCAACGGTATTGGAAGTGATCTGTGCTACCCACCTGCGTTTATGGAATCTTGTCTTAACAAGGCAAAACGAACTTTCTATCGTGTGAATAATAACACACGCACTTTGTCAAAGAATATTTTAGTACTTCCATTTTTCCCGGGCTTTTTAGGCATTGCTAATGTACTTAAACTTTTGGATATTAATGTAGTATTTTCATATAAAAATATTGTGAAAAATATCATAGTAAAATATAGCCCTACCAGTAATGCAGGCATTCTCTATAAAATTGGTTGTAAACAAGGTGATTCCTTTTACATTGGTCAGACAGGAAAGGATTTACACACGCGGGTAAAACAGCAGCAATATTCCGTTAAAATGGGACAGTCGTCCAGTGCCCTTTTTGTCCATTTGTCAGAGTTATCCCTTTGTATTGATTGGAATAATGCTTCAGTTTTGTTTCACTCCAGCAACATTGCTAATAGAAATATTCTTGAGTCTGCTATTATCCAACTTACAAATAACTTTAACATGAGCAAAGGTCTTTTTCAACTCGATCCCGTTGTTTTGAATTCGTTCAGAACGGATTTAGACAAGAAGGGCAGAGTGCTAAAACTTTGGTAATTTTCCGTTATAAATTTGTATGCTCCTCTTACAATTTTTATTTTTCAATTTAGTCTTATTTTTTTTTTTTTTTTGTGACCTATATATCATTCAGGCATTATCTATAAAATTGGTTGTAAACAATCCATTTGATCTTGTGTTGAATTCGGGCAAGTGCTAAAATTGGTAGTTTTCCTTACAAATTTGTATGCTCCTCCGACAATTTTTATTTCTATATTTATTATATATATATATATTTTTTTGTAACGTATATAAGGGTTTCCAAAAAACTTTAGCCCCCCCCCCCATTTGCAGCTTACATGTTTACTTATATCGAAATAGTTTTTATGATTATAAAAATATATAAAATTCTTTATTTATTGCAGGTATTAAAATTACTCTAGCTGATAAAGTGATAATATAATGGCTTCTCAATTAATTGGTGATTCGGAGAGGCAACGTGTGATAGATCGCATACGAGCAATAACATTTCGGGAAGCTAGTTATGCTGGAGCCACCTTTATAACACGTTCATGGGTTGCCAAAAAGTTGCGAAGAAGTGAGGACTTCGTCAAAAGAAATTGGAATAAAACTTTGGATGAATGTGAAATGGATACAACCAAATCTGGGCGCCCAAATTTGCCACTCTCTCAGGAAACAAAGGACATCATTGAAAGCGGTACGCGTAAGCGGAAAAACAGCTGTGCTAAACTTTCTAGAGAGATCGAAGTGTTGAGAGGAAAGATCGTTAGTGGTGAGATCATTCGACTGTACCGTCATAGGCAAGGTTTAAAGCCTTGGCATGAACTTCCAAAGCCAAGAAAAACTCAACTTAACATCGATGACAGAATGTAGTTTGCCCATTATCTTGAAGATTGGGATGTGGATGATTTCATGCATTTAGCTGTCTCCGATGAATTTTTTGTTTACGTAACACGTCGGCCTAACTACCAAAATGATCGAGTGTGGGCCACAACACCAGATGAAATCGATGACAATGAACATTATCGCGAATTATTAAAAAGTCCAGACTGTGTTGGTGTGTTTGTTTTGTTCACTGCAAAGAAGCTCATGTGGGTGCTGAAGCCAAATGGTCAGAGTTGGGATGGACAGTATTTTCGTGGTATATTCTATCCCAGCATGTCATTCCTTTTCTAAGAAACCCAAACAATGTTATGGATGTCGATCAGGTCACACTTCTGCACGATAAGGCCCCCTGCTTTAAGGCATTAGCCACTCAACAGTTGTTGTGGAACCATGAGATCGATTTCTTTGGAAATGAAGAATGGCCAGGAAATTCTCCTGACCTGAACGTCTGTGAACACATTGGATCAGTTATAAAGGACAAGGTTGAATGTCTCTTGTTTCAAGAACCTGCAGCAAATCGATTTTCGAAGGATACAATGACGCAACACATTGAAACTGTTTTAGCAAATTTGAGTAACGATCAAGATCTATTCACGTCACTTTTGACGAACTACCCAAAGCAAATTCAGGCTGTCTTGGAAGCCAATGGCGGGAACACCAAGTTTTAATTGTTTCTCATTAAATGCAGGATTAAATTCTCTTTTGTAAGGTATGTTTAGTTTTACTGTACCTCTAATGGTTTAGGCCATGGGCGGGGGGGGCTAAGGTTTATTGGAGCCTCGTATAGTCTTGAACTCTTTATTTACTTCAGTTTTCCTTGGTATGTCATTAGACGAAAGCGCTTGAGCACCACTCTGTTTCCTTTCCTTCGTGGTTTTATTCATAAATATTTTTCACGTGTTACTTTCGTGAAATAATTTTCATATATATATATATATATATATATATATATATATATGCACAATTTAAGCTGGTTCAAAAAATAAAATTTTGCAATTTTTTACCTCCACATGGCTGCTCCTGTTCCTATATCTATCAAATATCTCCATGCCAAATTTCAGCCTAATTGAATAATATTTACTGGTCGCTATGAATTTCATTTTACTACTCATTTTCTAGTAGATTGATCTTCTGGGTTAAAAAATGAAAAAACAAGGGCAAATACTAGTTAATTTGTTTGAAAACAGATTAAATCTCAAAGAAAACAGCTTATTTTTTTTAGAAAACGGAATAACTCTTAAAGAAAACAAATTAATTTTTAAAGAACGAAAATGTTATGTTTGATAGAAAATTACATTTATCATTCGTTTATAATATACATCATTACTTAGATTAACGCTTCGTCACTGACTCCTTCGAAGACGATCAGTAGTCTTGGCGATGTTTTGCTAGTAATCGAAGGATGGATTATTTTTGTTCTTTATCCTTCGTCAAAGATGTATTATATGCCTTCATAAGGGCGATACCCCTCTCCGCCGAATCATTGACAACTTTTAGGTTGATCGCTATGCATCGAAACTCTTGAAAGCAATCATCCTCCGTCCAGGAATTGGGATCGGTCCTCAGGAAGGTATCCTCCGCTGCCTTCCTTCCTTCTATCTTTAACAGATTGAAGATTCTCAGGGTCCTTTTGGTGAACATTTCATACAAATTCAAATCTTCAATGTTTCTTTCAAGCTTCAATCGACGAGTAACAGTGGTATTCATGTTACATTGGAGGTTTACGACTATCTTCCGTTTGGTCTCGGCATCGACTCTAGGATTGAAGAATGTAAGGCCGATGAGATGCTCTCCAAGATACTACAGGTGCTGTTGAAGAGCTGTGGATGCTGCTTTGGAAATGGTCTGATTTGGGTACTTTTGCAAGATTTTAAGAAGCAGAATATCGTTGAAAGGAGCGTTGATTCCGACGGGGGCCTCGTTCCAAAAACGTGCGTAGACCAAGGCGATAAACAGAGAGCGCTCGCTGATATTCTCCGTCTGACGTGCTGTCAGCTGTAGTTGATGCTTGAACAGATAAATTTTGAGGAGGTAGATGGCCTTGGCCATCCAGCGTGCATGGTGAGTTGGTCCTTGAGCGCGGATCTTGACTTCTTTTTCATCACGGTACCCGAGGAAGGTGAGGCAGAGTCGTAGCAATTCCTCGTAGTCATCACGCGATCGTTTAGACCCCAGTTCCTTTGTGAAGTACTGGATCATTTCCTCTCGAAGCTGGAACATCTTTGGATCTCTGAATAGGTTGTTTGAAGCCTTCATGAAAGAATCCTTCTGAAGTGATGGCCATTTTTTCTGAAAACGTTTAAAGAGAGTCATTTCCGGGCCACCTGCGGGTCCAAGAAGTGCGTTGTAGGTGTTTGATAAGACGACTTCAAGGATATGATGTCGACAAGCGATCCAGACAAGTTCCCTCCCTACTGCTTTTTCAATCATGGTACAGCCTCCCCTGTGAAGGCCAGTATTAGACGTAGTTGTGTCAAATACGAGACCTTAGATCTCACCGCGAAGATTCCAGTCATCAATCGTCGAAATGCAAGCCTTGGTCTGTTCTTCTCCTGTAGCTCGTTGTATTTTTGGCACGGCTAAGAGTTTTTCCATCCCATTTCCCGTAACGATTACTGCGGTTAGTTCGGCTGTTTCCTTTGCGCCGCCGATGTCGGGAAGTAGTTTCCCATCCCAGTGCAGAAGAAGACAGAAAACGAAGCTTGATCCTCTTTAGCTGCTGCCTGCCTTGCTTGCCTTCTTGAACGACGGATGGAGCTGCGTGAAAGAGTCATTGTAGAAATATCATAGCCCAGGGCTTGAGCGACTGATCCAGCAACGAAGACTGCTCCTCGATCGGGAAGGTTGACTCGATCAAGAGCAGCAACCATATCTGGTGATGTGAAGATATTTTCGTTTCAGATGATGAGAGTGTACATTTAGGGTGCATCAGCCTATAAGGGGTGAAATTTCGAACTTCGGATATTGATTCGGCCCTATGATATTATGGTTACAATCCCCAACAAACCTTCAGTGTCCACGTTTCAAGCTGTTCTGACAATATTTAGTGGGTCCACCTCGAAGATGAAAATTTGACAATTGTGGAATTTTATGGTTTTACTAGAAAATCTTATGTGTAAGCGTTGTAGATTTTGTTTGAAAAAAAAATTGTAAATATAGTTAGTTTTAGGCAAGTTTTAGCCTCAATTCATGAAATTATCTGTCTTTTTAGACTTTTTTTTGTATTATTCTGAGAATCATGAAGTGAGTTACCAGGATGCGGGACGAGAACCCAACTTGCCAAGCATCCCACCGACCACCTCCACCTATTAAAAATGGTATTTCATGATAAAATACTTGTAAAAATTGATTTATTGCTTATTGATATCTTAATTCTTCTTCTTTGTCCTTTTTTCTTTTAAAACAGATGATAAAGAAGCTTGTCTCTTCTCTTTCTCAGATTAGGAGTGGCTTTTCTGTCAGCTTCTACAACTTGGAGAACATTTTGAAGATGTTCTTCAGTCCTTGCAGCCTCATAAAAGTCACTGCATAGTTTTACTGCCCTCTCAGAGCCATCATTTATGACATTTATAGCCAAAAGTTTTTCTTTGGAAGATATAAATGATGCTGTTGTTTTCCATTCAACAATCTCAACCATTAAAAAATCATAGTCTAACTGTAGTGAAGAGAATATGAACCATGAGTTTTTGTCAACCAAGTCAGCTAGTGTGGTTTCCGATCGTAGATTGGTAGGGAAATTAGGCTTTCCAAAACTAGATCCATGTCTACCTTCTGGAACCACTGTCTCAATCTTGTGTGGTTTATAGGAAAGTAGATGGTTTGTTATAGCACGAAGTTCATTTTTTGGAACCAAATCGCTGAATAATACAAGAGGAATCATCTCTGATGAAAGGTACCAGAGATGACGTTTCAAAGATGTTAGAGCACTTTTTGCTATTTGCTTGTTTACTTCCTCGTATCTAAGAAGCTTTTTGTAAAGCTGAAAATCGTGCCATGGTGCATCAAAAACTGAAGAGCAGGTCATCCACCATGGGTAGTAAATCAGTGAAATGAAGGTTGCAAAGTCTCTTAGTTTCAAAATTTGTTGCTTGTTTGTGATTGTTACTGAAGGTAGTTTCGAGATATTATCTTCTAGTAATGCAATTTTTAGAGCATATATTGCTTTACTCATCCATCTGGCTCTATGTATAGCACCAGGTCGCTGAAGGGTTATATCCTTATCACTAGGTCCTGCATTTAAGTATAACACAACTAAGTCAGAAAATTGTTTGTAGTCATATCGTGTATGTTGCTTTTCTATATTACTTATTTGAATTGCATAATCAGTCCATTCCTGAAGAATCTCCTGGACAGCTTTGGAGTACTGATTGAAGTAAATTTTTTTCAATTTTTCATCCTTAGAAATCCACTGAAACTTTTCTCGAAATCTGTTAAAGACATTAATTTCTGGTCCACTCGAAGTTGCTACTTTCATGTCCTGAAACACATGACTCATAATAACTTCACCAACATGATGCCTGCATGCAGACCATAATAAAGGCCGTCCAATCTCTTGTTGGATAGTTATGCATGCAGCGCTCACATGTCCCGTGTTGGTTGCTGTAGTGTCGAAAGCCAAGTTCACTATTGAATCGGAGCAGTTCCACAATTTCAGTAGCTTCATAACTTCTTCAGTCAAGTTTTTCCCAGATTGGCCACTGCCACCAGCACTAGGATGATATTATGGAATACCAAGTAGTTTGAGATCCATTGAATTTCCAACTGATACGGCTAATCGTTCTTCTGTAACATATTTATCCTGCAGAGTAGAAATTATTTTCGAATCCCAATGAAGAGAGGCCAATTTAGGAGGATTCCAGGATTTTTTAATGGAACTTGAAATTTTTTGGGCTACTTCGCGTCTTGCTCTATCAGCTGTAGCATATGAAGTTGCCACTGCCTTAGTGTTACCACCACATTCTTCAACAAAAGCTTTTGTGAATGCAGCCTGTTGTGCCGGAGTCATTTTCATTCTTGATGCCAAAGAAACAAGTTTCGGTCTTTTCAGTTTCAGAATGTCATGAGGAATGATAGCTTGAGTACCTAAACAGACTGTTGACTGTGTGGATTTTCCATCTTTTTCAGCTCCATCATTAGCTTCTGACTCACTCTCAATGGTAGTTGTATCGCTTGTGCTACTGCTTTCTAATTCAACATAACTGCAAGAAGCTTCAGTGTCTCTCAATTCCTTTTCTTTTCTCGCATTTTCTTCACATTTTCGAAAATTAATGCGCTTCATTTTGGATGCTAAAGTTTGATCATGAGCTCCAAAAGAAGCAATTCTATCCCCTTGCATAGATTGAAGAAATTGTATATCTTCTGGATTACTCATAATTTTTTCGGCATTTTTAATCCACAGTGGAAAAGTCATTTTAAGTTGCATTTCCATATCTTCTAGTCTTGTCTTAGTACTTTTTAGCTCTCTTCTTTTCAACGGAATTTCTCTCAGTTTCGCATTCTTTTCTGACAACTAAATTATTTTCTCACATGCTTTTTTCTCAGTAATCATTGGTATGTTGGCTTTATTGTAGAATGGTTGAATTTCTGTTAAAACAATTTTAGCTATATCTCGCTTAGTTCTTCTCTCTTTTAGACCCTGTTGCTGGTGAAATAGGAAACATCTAAGAACTTGTTCACTTGTTGGCAAGCGACATCCTACAATCTTTGCATCATTATTTGTGATGCCAGGACCTAATCCAAATATACAGGTTTTGTTTCGTGTTTTTACATCAACTTTATCTGCACCACTTGAACAAGTTTTACCACTAGAAGTGGCTTCACTGGCTTTACCACTATTATCCATTATAAGTTATCATATATCAACTATTACACTGGTATGCATATGAAATTTGTTTGTCTGCTGTGAGGGTTTTTTCAACTCATATTATATAATTCGACCATGCTGAATTCGAAAATGACATTGGTTTTCCTCAATCAGGTCAGGTTTTTTCTCTATTGGCCATTTATTATAAGTCCAATTTTATCCCCAAATTTATTGATTTTTTTAGCTTAAACACTGTAGATACGAGTAATATTATAAGAACACTCGTGAAAAATGAAAACATTGTGTGAATAAATACTTTTATTCATACAATGAATATGGAAAAAAGTTTATTGAGGAAGGAATGAAGTTTTTTTGGCTTTCCGTCTGTGTTTTTCTTCGGGCACGTTTCGCTTCAAACACCAGCAATAGTCCGCCAGCATATTGATATCCCAGTTTCCCTGGTACCTCTCTTCCATTATTTTGATATCTTGGTGAAATCGTTCACCCTGTTCCTCACTATAATCCCGGCAATTTTCAGGAAAATAGTCCAAGTGGGACCACAAAAAGTGTATTTTTATGGACATGCGCGACCCATGAGCTTTGAAAGCTTCCATCAAGTTTTCGACAACGGACTCGTATTCTGGACTTCTACGACAACTGATTTGAATGCCTGCCAGGCATTCTTCTCAGTTGGAGTCATTGCGTTTTCGAACTGAGTATCCTTGATCAAAGTTCGAATTTGAGGACCATCAAAAACCCCAGCATTTAGTTTAGCATCAGATATATGAGGAAATTTACTCTCGAGATATCGGAATGCTGAACCCTCCTTATTCATTGATTTGATGAAATTTTTCATCAAGCCCAGCTTAATATGAAGTGGTGGGAGCAAAATTTTTGTTGGTGGTACAAGGGCACTGAAACGACATTATGCGACCCAGGTTCAAAATTCTCTCTGGATGCCCATTCACGCTGTGCATAGTGCTTCTCATCCGCTCGGCTATCCCATTTGCAGAGGAAACATGGGTATTTCGTGTATCCCCCTTGCATTCCCAATACAAATGCCACAATCTGAAAAAAAATGAAAATATTTAAAGAATTTAGAGAATTTGTTCTATCAGATAAAAAAATCTATGCATTGGACTGTATCACTTCTGTGGGGAAGTTAAGTGTTCTTATACGCTCTCAAATAACCTTTGGAAAAACAACATAGTCAATAGCAATAGTTTACTTATGATATTAGTATTACTTTCAAATCTCCACAGATCCTCCAGTTATGTTGGTCGTATACGAGAGCATCCAGTAAAATTTCCATGTTATCGTAGCTCTCAGTAAGTTGTACGGAATGTGCTACAGGGACTGATGCAACCCTATTCCCAATGTTGAGAAGTACTGCTTTCAAACTTCATTTAGACGAGTCTATAAATAGCCTCCATTCTGATGCGTTATATGGCAGGCCCAAGGATTCGATTAGTCCCTCAACATTGCAGCAGTACACTAAGGAAGAGGTATTTTCGTGCACTGCAAAAAACTTGCGGAATTCTTCCTCTCGTTTCCTATACCAGGAGAATGTTGTTCCCGGAGCCAGCAAGTTGTCCTCTCGAAGTCGTGAGCCCAAGATCTCGGCAGCTAATTTGGAAAGTCCTAAATCCCTGGTAAGATCATTAAGTTTGGCCTGGTTGAGAGGCCTCGGCTCATTTGAAGCGGTATTTTGAGGTATATACGACTGGGACTGGCCATTGGCATTGGTCATTGATTCATCATCAGAATCATCGAAGTCCAGGGTTTGAGGTGGGTCGGGTATTGGAATTCCAGGACCATGGGGTACAGGTCTCATAGCAGAAGGAATGTCAGGGTATACAACAATGTGTTTATTCTTCTTGTTAACTCCTGAAAATAGAAACACAGAAACATGGATATAAAACTTGCATATGAAATAGAAGAAGCATTCAGACAGTGGCGGCTCGTGAGGGAAGGCTGCGGTCTGTAAGATATGAAATAGGTCGATGGAGTCTGTATTTTTTCTTTCTTTTTCATTCATATTGTCCCTTCGGGGACAATATGAATGAAAAAGAAAGAAAATATACAATCATTGTAAATGTAACTTGTATAATAATATGTATGTGTACATGCATTTTCTATAACAATATGTATATGTAAATGTATGATTACCATTATGGTGAATATTATGCTATATATGGTGCATATTACATTATGGTGAATATTATGTCAAGTTTCATACGAGGATTTCAAAATATTTAAGAAAAATAAATTTATAAGCCCACCTTGGAGGTTTGTCATGCAGAAATAGCAATCTGTCACGTGATCCTTTCCTTCTCTCCAAATCATGGGAATTCCAAAAGGCAAAGATTTCGCTCTGCCTTTGCTCCATCTTCTCAAATTTTCAATGCACGTCTTGCAGCACATATGAGGGGCGAAATTTTTGTCCTGGTCCCCTAGCTTAATTCCAAAGTATGCTCTGTACATTGTCTTCACAAATTTAGTGATTTGGGACTGGTTATTTGGCATGGTAACCGTCCCACATATGTAGCAGAATCTATTGGGATCATTTTTACGCGCTCTATTCATTATGAAATATTTTATCTATATGCCTGAAAAGTAAAAAAAGATATTATACAAGTGAAACAAGTGATGATAGATGTTACTGTTCCAATTCCGCTTTGACAAAATCACGAAAAATTCTATTTTACTTACGAGGCCATAGCCGGATAACCTGAGCTGATTGAGAAAAACGGATTGCAGATTCGAAATCAGCAGGAAAAACTCTATAAGAATCACTTACAAAACCCTTGGCAGCAAAATTGATGCATACCAGTGTTATCACCAACATATATCAAAAATTGACCTGTAATAGAAACATAGATTAATATTAAAGTAGTCTACATGCCTGAAAATAAAAAAAAATAGCTATAGGAATTTCATGACGGCAAATGATGTTCATTAATAGTAGCTATGGCTTAAACACAAGCAAACTAAACATACTAGGCCTATAGTACTTTAAGGATCATTCAATTCAATAAAATAAAGGTGTATATGTGAAAAAAATAATTTAAGGCAATTTATCCCAAAAATTGTCATTTTTGTAAAAGTTTAGGAGCTAGGTGGACCCAGTAGATATTAATCAATTGACCTGAAATTTTGCATGTGAATTTGTTTTAGGGAATGTAACCATAATAACGTAGGGCCAAATCAATTTTGAAAGTTGCCATTTTTGATGCACCCTAGACTGTACATCTGCTCTTCCGGTCGAATTCGACGGACGATAATCATCGTCTTCAGCGTTGAATTCTTCAGAGGATGAAGTGGATGTGCTGGATGATGGAAGACAAGCAGCTCCAGCCTGGAATACCGCCTCGCTTTCTTTGTACCTTTCTCCTGTCGACATCTCTTGCGGTATTCCTTGGCAAAATTAATCTTGTCAGGGCCTGCCATACTGCAGGAAAAGACGTCTTCTCTTTGCATCATCATGAATTGGCGGTTTTCTTCATTGTTTATCACCTTCAAGGCGTCCTTCGAGGCAACGTCGAAAAGCTCTGAGAGAGTCTCTTGGGACATGCTCTCTTTCACTCTGCAGCTTTGTAGCTGCGTCTTGCGGTTTTCATTCAACGCAAGGAACTATTCGTACAGCTTTGACAACTTCCTAACGCAGGAATCGACTCGCTGTGTAGGAATCCTTGCTCTCTGCCATTCTTGCAGGACCTCTTTGCAGGCCAAGTTGTAGCTCTCTTTCAAGGTCTTGGACTGTTCATGGTGATGAAACTGAACCAGACGAAGCACATCACTACATGTGGGTAGCCTTGCCGTTGATAACTCGTTGCTGGGCTTTCCTAGAACCCACGTTTCTTCAGATGACCGAGTACTTCTAGCCATATCCTGAAAAATTAGAGAAAATAATGCATTAACAGTTTAGCACCAAAACACAATTATATAAGTGTTAAAGTAAAAAATTGCAAAGTCAAAATAAATAAAGTAAAAAAATTGGTTACAGTGGTTAGGTTAGTGATTGATGGGTATAAAGAACATAATTATTTATATATATATTTATACTGAATAAATATAATACATATGAATTAATACTTAATATATATGAATTAATAATTATATATATGAATTAATAATTAATATATATGGATTAATACATACAAGAGATACTATTCCTAAGCTCTTGAAGTTTGAACGAACTTAAAGCCGTCCTCCAACAAGTTTAAACTTGAAATGATGGGTGAGTAAATGATTTGTCTGATTCACAAACAGCATTATACAAGAAATCGAACAATTGCATCATCCTCTGAAAGGTGGGCGGAGTCAACGTGGCATGACTGCCGCGTCCTCTAAAACTGAAGCGGGTAGAAAATGATTAGCTAATTAATTAATTGAAAATGTGAAAATCATAGCGACCTCTTATTATGTACTGAATCGACAGGTATTTTGCACAAAATCACCACATCTAAAGGAATAAGAGCAGCAATGTGGAGGGCAATTCCAACTATTTTGAAATTTTAGCCCAAATTTTGGACCACCCTAAATTGCACACACACACACACACACACATATATATATATATATATATATATATATATATCACACATCTATTTATATATTTATTTAAACAGTATATACAGTATACACACACACACACACACACATCTATTTATATATACATATATACACACATTTAACTGCAAAGAACACGCAGTATAAACAACGTAAAGAACGACGCTTGTATAGGAGATATTCCGCGCAAGACGAGAGAGAGAGAACGAAACAAATGAAAAAATGAGGTAACCACCCGGGAATCGAACCCGGGATCTTCCGATTGCCGGTCAGATGCGATACCATTACACCATGGGCCTCACTCTTCCAAATGCCGTAATTCTTCTACATACTCGCAGAAACCAATGCCCCAAGGGGGCACCTCCCGCATGCCGTAACATTATATACATTTAACTGCAAAGAACACGCAGTATAAACAACGTAAAGAACGACGCTTGTATAGGAGATATTCCGCGCAAGACGAGAGAGAGAGAGAACGAAACAAATTCATGCACCTTGCATCTCCACTTATAAACTTGAATAGGCCTACCCCATAATGCCTATAGCAAAGAGGCTGGGTTAGTTTACACCTTCCCCTTTAGAAACCTACCTGAATATGATACTTTCTGATTAAGACAGTTCATCTTACCCATCGGAATGGGTAAGATGAAGGAAAGAGGCTGAAGAAGTAGTAGAGCTGTTGGAGAGAGCGTTGGGTGGATGCCAGAAAGAACATGATGAATTAGAATTGGTTGATGTTTCACATTTAGATCAAATATTCTAGCTCAACGCCGAAATTATGCTTCTTAACAATATTTAGCACTTTATTGAGCTATAGCTTCCCTCTAAACACCGTTTATGAAGTTATATACATATATATATATATATATATATATATATATATATATATATATACGAGTATATGTCTTTAGATTTGACTCGTGTAAATAAGCATTTGTGAATATGCATTAGGAATTATTATTAACCACAAATCCGACAAAACATACGTGCCTTTACCTAATTTTGATATGTTGATTCCAAAAATGCCGTAAAAAAGTTTGTCACACCCTTGATTAATTGAATAGGTCATTTTTAGTGTGCAGTAGGAAATCACGTAGCACACGACACTTTCCAGCTATGAAATCTAATTAAGCTCTGTCTGTACTGCCTATTTCATGATCTTTGTATCATTTAGCAATTTTATTTTAAAATGCATTCCATTTTGTATGTATTCTAAAGACTTGTGTTCCATTTTATGAGAAATAAAAACAGTTGTAAGTTTATAGAAAACTGCTTATATCCGAAAATTTTGTCGGTGTCGTAACTAAAAAACTAGACGTGACGGAGAATTTTGAGTACAGGTATACCCCGTTATTCATAGCTTCGATATTCGTAGCTTCGCTTATAAGTAATATATTTTTGGACACCAATTTCCGCTATTCGCAAACCCAGCTCCATTATTTGCAATGCCATTTAAGGGAAAAAATAATTCACAATTCCGCCTGCTACCAAACGCAGCGCAGCATGCCCGTATCGCAGGCCATTATTCAAGAAAAGGCACGATCTTTGTGGCGAGATGTGAGGAAGGAAGTCGTTGGTGAAGGTGAGAGCAGTGGCGGTGAAACTTTCAGTGCGAGTCGGGGATGGTTTGACCCCAGTCGGGGTCGGGGGGGTGGTTTGAGGAAATAAAAGTACAGTACACGTATGTTTATTCTTTTACTGATGTTATTCATAACTTACTCTGCTAATACAGGACTGTATTTATGTTTTATACTTGCTTTTATGTATCGTATGGGAACGTAGCCAAACATCTTACCTCCTGAAAAATGACCACCGGAACGCATCCCCCCATAAAACATGTATTTATATGGGAAAAAAATTATTCGCTATTCGCAATTTCGCTATTCGTAATGAGTCTGAGGAACATAACTCTTGCGAAAACCGGGGTATACCTGTATTGCCATTGAAATCAACATGGCCAAATTAACCAAGTGAAGACTCTTTTGTATCGGCTAAAGACAAAAAGTTGAAAGTTGTTGTCTAGTGCAAGTGTTTGCAATGAGACAAACGACTGCGAAAGCATGCGAAAAGAATTGAAAGGTATACATGGCATTTAGAGATCTTGAAAAAGCATTGTGGCAGATTTCGATTATTTATGGTATTAGTGGTAGACTCATGAATGCGATGAAGAGAAATATGATGGAGGGTCATGTGTGATAGTAAATAAGGAACTGACCGAATGGTATGATACAAGTGTAGGCAAGACCGTTCGTAGATTGTATATATTGTATGTTCTTAGCTTAAATTATGTAGGCTACTTTGGTAGTTCTGTAAATAGTATGTTAATTAACTAACTTGAGATTGGCAGTTTGGGAAGTCTTCTTATGCCTTGGATAACCTTGATAGGCCCGAGTGGCTTCATGTTTTCCAAATGAAATGTAAAAGTAAAATCGTTAGTGTCCATCAAGGATGTGTGATGTCCGTCGCTGTTCAATCCGTTTATGAATGAAGTTATGAACGAAGTGAAAGTGCGAATGCTAGAGAGAGGAATGAAGCGGACTGTGATGGGGTTAGGTGGGACCTCTCGATTCTGTTGTATGCGGATGATGCTGTGCTATTTGCCCATGGTGAGTGTGATATGCAAGGGGCTGTTGAGTTTTGCGACGGTGAGAGAGAAAATTGTGGAAAGAGAAAATTTCGGACTGTCATATGATGGTGAACGGAAGATTTAAAAAGAAAAAACACTTGGGATGTATCCTATACGAAAGAGACAAGAATGCGGATGAAGTTAACAGTAGAGTGAATCAATGAAGAAAGGCGAGATGCTGAGAGATGTTTACATGAAGATGCATTACAAGCATTTCTGTATGGGTTTAAAACGTTAGCATGGCACAAAAGGAGAAGACAATTGTAAGAGCAGTTGTGATGGATAATCTGAGTAGACTAGTATGTGTAGCGTACGTCTGACTGATAGAGTAAAAAATCGTGTGGTGTTCAGAAATCAATGGAGGTGAAAATTGAGGAAAGTGTGCTAAGGTGGTTTGGACATGCTGAAAGAATAAAAGATCACAGGTATATTTGTGTTTGCAAAGGTGAGTAAACATGTATTTGATCTGGGTGAGGCATGAGAGGCAGCTGCAAGTAGGTTGAAATGGAAGAGGTTTGTTAGGAGTATGTAAGTTGGGTCTCTGTTTCTTTTGGCAAATCCTGGAAGCGCCACCGTACATGGGTATAAAGGGTCGCTTAGTTGTGGAATTTAGCTATGTAAGGGTAGGAGCTGGTCCATCAGGATGTGTATGTAAACAGATGTGCGCGATTTAGTCAACCTTTTCTCTTATTCACTACCCTCTGTCTTTCGCATGGGATCTGGTTCTGTCTTCTCACCCGAATACACTGGGAAATGAGGTTATTTCATTTGATCGGCTAAAATGGAAAGGTGTCTTCAACAACTTGCGAACATTGTGAAACAGATGATGAATTTACATTTTGTTTTAATGATAGGAGCTCTATCAGTGTATACTGTATATATATATATATATATATATAGTCGGCACATTTCAGTTCATCGTTTAATTCTGACTCTTTTGCATAGGCCCAGCTCACTTGGCCTAGCGTGAAACCCCGGAGGATAAAGCGAGTGATTAGGTTAACTGAATTTTCTGATAAACGAATACTTATTACTCTTAAATCATGGGTCCTATGCTAATATCGTATCAGATTGCAATAATATGCTAAGTTAGCCTTCAAATTATTGCCTAGTTCAGGCTGAACTGCAGCAGTTAGATGCAAATGCTCACTCCTCAAATCAAAGATACGTCCATACACCGACAATATTATGGCTGTTTTGAATAGGATACCCAGTGTAATATGGAAGCTTTGTTTATGATAAAACATATACATACTGTCTCTTCTTTTCAGGCTGCCGTAACTCGAACGGTCCTGGAGTATTTCCTCAAATTTCCCTTGCGCGCGCTAAGGTATCGCGGTTACAAACGACTTGAAGGTTCTATCCTTAAATGCTCGTAGCATACGAAATAAAATAAACGAATATTTTTTCTTTAATTACTTGTAAAGACTATGATTTAATTGCGATAAATGAATCGTGACTTAGCACTGAAACACGTGACTTTGTAGGGGAGTATCAAATTAGAAGTTATAGACTTTTTGTTAAAAACAGAATAGATAGGCGAGGAGGCGGTGTTATATTATATATCAAAGATAATATCGCGAACGTTATAGAATTAAAGCACAGAATTCCAGAACCGATAGATTCGACTATAGCAGAACTTAAATTCAACGATTTCAAACTTGTTGTTGCCGTTATATATAGGCCCCTAATCAAACAGCTGATACGGACGAAGCGTTATATCGTGAATTAAAGAGAATAATAGGTAGTGAGCAGGCCTTAGTTATAGGTGACTTTAATTGCGCCAACGTGAATTACGATACAATGCAGGGAGACGCGGAAGGTAATCGTTTAGTTAATTTTCTCGAGGATAGTTTTCTTATTCAAAAGGTTGGGGAACCTACGAGGTTGGACAATATTTTAGATTTAGTAATAACTACGGATGATAGGCTAATCACGAATCTTCACGTAATAGAACTGTTAAGCAATAGCGATCACAATATGGTCGAGTTTGTCCTCTCAGTAAATCACTCGAAACCAGCAAACTCGACTAAAATTCCTAACTTCCAGCAGGCAGATTTTTATAAATTTCGAAATGAATTGTCACACGTCAATTGGGAAAACGTAATGTGGATCTCCAACTCAAAAATAATGTTGGAATCGTTTGAAACAGTATTTAGGACTATAAATGAGGAATGTGTACCGTACAAGATTAAGCGTGCGAAAGTAAACAACAAGCCCTTGTGGTTTACTTCTAGAGTAGGGGATATTATAAAGAGTAGAGATAGGGCTTATAGGCTACATAAGTGTGATAAGGACAATTTGTGGTTACGAGACAACTACATATCTCTAAGGCGTGAAACGAAAAGTGTAATAAAAAAGTCCGAGCGCGAATTTGAAATCTCCATAGCTCGTGACGCCAAAGAAAACCCCAAGCGATTCTTTCAATACGTCAACAATAAGAATCCAGTAAAGAGTGTCTTGGGACCGTTCAAAAATTATGACGGTGAGCTAGTTTCTAAAAACAAGCAAATGACTACCTTGCTAAACGAATTTTTTACGTCAGTTTTTACAATAGAAGATGTAACGAATATTCCTACGATCATAGACATATCTTTTGACAAGGGTAATACTTTAGATAATATTGTGATTAGTGAGGGGTGCGTACCATATAATTTCAAGTTAGCAAATGTAACACCTATTTTTAAGAAAGGCGATAAAGGTGTGGCGGGAAATTATAGGCGAATTAGTTTAACGTCTGTTGTAGGTAAACTACTGGAATCAATAATTAGGGATCGTATCGTCGAACACTTAGAATTGCATAACTTGGTTAGAAATACGCAGCACGGTTTTAGGCGAAACAAATCTTGCTTAACTAATCTTTTAGAATTTTTTCAAAGCGTAGTTGAAATTTACGATAGTCAATGGGCGGTTGATGTAGTGTATTTAGATTTTCAAAAAGCGTTTGACACCGTACCGCACAAAAGACTCACTGAAGAAAACTAAGGCTCATGGAATCAGGGGTGTAGTAATAAATTGGATAGAAGACTGGTTGCGAGGTAGGAAACAGAGGGTGGTCGTTGATTGAGCGGAGTCGTCTTGGGCTAATTTAGCGAGCGGCCTTTCTCAGGGTCCTGTATTGGGCCCCTTGCTTTTTCTTATGTACCGTATATTAACGATTTAGATGTCGGTCTACTCAGTACAGTTTCAAAGTTTGCGGATGACAAGAAGATGGGTGGTCGGGCCATTAATGCCGAAGATAGAGGTAAAATCCAGGAAGATCTGAATAAAATCGTTGATTGATCAGTCACATGGCAAATGAGATTTAACGTCGATAAGTGCAAAATTTTACATTAGGTTCGCGTAACGGTAATTTTGCGAAAAGTATGTCAGGGAAGGAGTTGTCGAGCGTAGAGCAGGAAAAAGATTTAGGAGTTATAGTCACTGGTGATTTAAAATTGGCAAAACAAAGTACAGCAGCGGTCAATAAAGCGAACAAAGTGCTAGGTTTTATAGCTCGGAATTTTTAGTACAATCATGCAATATTATTGTGCCTCTTTATAAATCATTAGTTAGACCCCCTTTAAAGTACGCAATCCAATTTTGGAATCCGCATATGCGAAAAGATATAGACAAAATAGAAAAAGTTCAAAGACGAACAACTAAGATGATTACGTCGTTTAGGTCGAAGTCGTACGAGGATAGGCTTAAGGAATTAAAATTGACCACACTCGAGACTAGGAGGCTAAGAGGTGATCTAATCCAGGTTTTCAAAATTATAAATTGGTTCGATAACGAAAATAGAGGTAGCTTTTTCGAAATATTACAATAGAGTAGAACTACAAATAACGGGTAGTAGGTTCGAGACAGCAGTTGCCAAAAACTTTTTTACGCATAGAATAGTAAATAGCTGGAATAGTTTGCCGGTAGAAGTAATTAGTAGCAAGTCTATAAACATGTTTAAAAATCGATTAGACGCATATGTTGATAGATTGGGTACAGTTTAAGTAGTAAAATTAAGGCTTTGTGGTTCGAAACCCACGTAAAATTGTAGGTCCTCTCCGCCACCAGGGAGGACATGCACAATACACAATTACAAACGCAGTTAGGTAGACCAGCCATGAGTGTGTATGTGTGTGTGTGTGTGTGAGGGGGAGAGAGAGATAGAGAGAGAGAGAGAGAAAGAACATAATTCAAAACATATGTTACACTGGTCTACAGCCAAAATGCTTCGGAAATAAAAGTAGTCAATCTTTACTAATTTTGGGTCACTCAATACGAAAATGATGCCTAAAATTGCCAATTGGCTCTATTTATAAAGATATCAGGCAACCCTGCACCCTACTAACTGGAATGCATCTGTCGCGTAATATGTAGACGCCTGTGACACATCGACGCATTGACTCTACTGCGCATGCGCTAGTTATATTTTTTCTATTTTAAAAAGTTAATGTAAATATATACATATATATACAATAAAATGTAATTTTAAATTTATCTATTACATTATATATTTGTAAATAATTTATTAAGAAATAAATTGGATTATTTTAACATATTGCTTCCCATAATGTTTTTGATATTAATATAAATGGAATACTAACCTAACTTAACCTTACCTAATTTAAAATTATTAAAATGCAATGTAATTACATTAATTTATTAAAATAAAAATAATATAACTACGCGCATGCGCAGTAGAGTCAAGGCGTCGATGTGTCACAGGCGTCTACATATTACGCCACAGCATCAGTTCATTCGCGGAAGTCATACAGTGCACCCTTGTCAAACTTTTTAGTGCTTGCTTTTGAAACTGAATTTTTTTCAGCCTAATTTGAACAAAGATGCCTCGTAATTGCATGAATAGTGTGGATAACTTCTGTTATGTTTGTGGAGAATTGACTTTTGCATCACAAAAGAGTGCTATAACCGCCGTCATTAGGAAAGCCTATCACCTTTATTTTGGCTGTAAGATTGGAGATCAGGACAAGAGCTGGGCCCCATACATATGCTGCAAAACTTGTGCAAAAAACTTTCGCCAGTGGTTGAATCGGAAAAGGAAATCTATGCCTTTTGCAGTGCCAATGGTGTGGAGGGAACCAACACATCATGTCAGCAATTGTTACTTCTGCATGGTGCCTCCAGTCAAGAAAGGTATTTGCAAGAAGAAAAAGTGGATTTTACAATATCCGAATATACCCTCTGCTATACGCCCGGTACCTCACGGCGAAGGACTACCCGTTCCTGAGCCCCCACACTCATTCTCTCTGGAGTCAGAGAACGAAGAGAATGAAGGAGCCTGCGAAACTCGTGAGCCTTCAAATTCACAAGACCCTTAATTTGTTTATAACTTGACATCTTCTAAACCGCAAATGATAACTCAGAATGAATTAAATGACCTTATCAGAGATTTAGAACTGACAAAAAGTAAGGCAGAGCTGTTGGGCTCCAAATTGCAGCAGTGGAATCTCCTCGCTGAAAATGTTAGAGTGTGTAAGTTTCGTGACCGTCAAAAAGATTTTGTCCCATTCTTCATCATGGAAGGTGACCTTGTAGCTTGCAATGACATCGATTGTCTGATGGCAGCTCTCAACATTATTCACAATCCTGATGAGTGGAGACTGTTCATTGATTCATCGAAGTTGAGTCTAAAAGCTCTTTTGTTGTATGTTGGCAACGTATTACCATCAATTCCAGTTGGTCATGCAGTCCACATGAAGGAAACATATGGCAACATGAAGCAACTTTTGAACTGCATAAACTATGACAAACATCAGTGGCAGGTTTGTGGTGACTTGAAAGTTGTTGCTATCGTGCTTGGACTGCAGCCGGGCTACACTAAGTACTGCTGTTTTCTGTGTGAATGGGATAGTCGGGCTAGGACTTCTCATTACATCAAGAAGGATTGGCCACTCCGACACTCATTGGAACCTAGAACAAAAAATGTTCAGTATCCTCCACTTGTAGAATCGAGCAAGATTTTTGTTACCACCCTTACATATCAAACTGGGCGTCATGAAAATTTTTGTTAAGGCTATGGATAAAACGGGGGCAGCTTTTAAGTACCTCGGTGGTAAATTCCCAAAGCTTAGTGAAGCAAAAATCAAGGAGAGTGTATTTGTTGGTCCAGAGATCCGCGAGCTTCTTAGAGATGAGGAGTTCGATCGTATCCTAGGTGGTGAGGAGAAGACAGCGTGGAATGCTTTCCGGTTAGTTGCAACCAATTTTCTCGGAAATACCAAAGCTGACAAAGACAGGGAGCTGGTGGAAAACCTGCTGTTGTCCTATCAAAAAATGGGCTGCAATATGTCTTTAAAGATACATTTCCTCCATTCGCACCTGGAATTTTTTCCAGGCCAACTGCGGAGCAGTCAGCGATGAACATGGTGAACGTTTCCACCAGGATATCTCAGCGATGGAGAAAAGCTACTAGGGAAAATGGAGTCCATCACTGTTAGCAGACTTCTGCTGGAGAATAACAAAAGATGCTCCAGAAGTTGAATACAAGAGACAAGCAAAGAAGCGACGGGTTGAATCAATATAAGTGACTACATTATACAGGTATGTTACTAAGTGGTGGGCACCGTTAACCAAAAAGTTAACTTCGATAACGATAATCCGTTAACCCCAATTTTTAACTCCGATAACGATAATCCGATAATTTTACTACAAAGTTAACGGAAGTTAACGATAATCCGTTAACGATAACTATTTCTTTAATAACATTTAAAAAAATCAAGGAAAAAAGCTTTAAAACCCATAGAAAATGTTTATTTATGCAAAATCCAACAATAAATAGGTATTTAACTGTATTTTTATCAAGTTTTGCAACTTTTTTGCTTAATAACTTTTTTTTTTATTTTTAATAAAAAATGTACTGATTACATGTTTTGAAACCCTTGTAACCACTAGCCATTAACTAAATTTTAATTTACCAGAGAATTATTATGGCGGGAACTGAACGGTAAAATTAAATTTTAGGCACATTTATTAAAGACTATGACACAATGTGCTGGTTGCCCTTCAGAAAGACCAACTTCTCAAAGTTAGGCCCAACTGCCAGTCTTGACCTCTTGGGCCTCAGGATGTCCTTGCCGAGAGAGAAGAGCCGTTCCACTGCGGCAGAGGACGGAATTGGCAGACTGAAGTTATGGCGGTTTGAATTCATTCGCGGAGCGGTGATCTTCCGTGAATGACTCCTCGCACAGTGGTGGGCACCGTTAACCAAAAAGTTAACTTCGATAACGATAATCCGTTAATTTTACTACAAAGTTAACGGAAGTTAACGATAATCCGTTAACGATAACTATTTCTTTACTAACATTGAAAAAATCAAGGAAAAAAGCTTTAAAACCCATAGAAAATCTTTATTTATGCAAAATCCAACAATAAATAGGTATTTAACTGTATTTTTATCAAGTTTTGCAACTTTTTTGCTTAATAACTTTTTTAATTTTTAATAAAAAATGTACTGATTACATGTTTTGAAACCCTTGTAACCACTAACCATTAACTAAATTTTAATTTACCAGAGAATTATTATGGCGGGAACTGAAGTTATGGCGGTTTGAATTCATTCGAGTTATCGGAAGTTAACTGGTCCGATAACGATAAATGGAAATTAACTTCCGTTAATAGTCCGTTAAAAAAAGTTAACTTCGTTAATTAACTGTTATCGGATTAACGCTTTAGTGCCCAACACTGTCCTCGCAGTTAACGTGTTAACGGACTTTAACAGACTAAATATCGAGTTATCGGAAGTTAACTGGTCCGATAACGATAAATGGAAATTAACTTCCGTTAATAGTCCGTTAAAAAAAGTTAACTTCGTTAATTAACTGTTATCGGATTAACGCTTTAGTGCCCAACACTGGTTACTAATATATGGTATACATATATGCAAAATGTGTAACTTAAATTTTCTTGGAAACTGTAGCCAATCGACTGTTTTTATGGTCATATTCGTTTTCAGCATCCCAAAATCCATAATAGGAAAAACATTTTATCTCCGAAGCACAAACTTTTTCAAAATTTGTAGACCAGTGTTATTAGTGCGAAATTTCTTATCGTGATATTTCACCTGTCCAATTGGGGAACTCATCTTTCTGGAGCCAACGTATCTCGAAACTCTATCGTACTTAGATAAATCGGTTGTTTGTTTGTTTGTTATGATGTCTTGGGGTTTATAGCTTAACAATTTCTGATAGAATCACTGAAATGGGAAAAGAAAGTCGATAAAATTATATGAAGATTAACGAAAACAATATTTCAGATTCATATAGACTGTTATATGAACTTAATATACATTTTATAATATTTTATAATAAAAAAAGCGATGTCGCGTCATATGCATCATCGGATCTTCACAGTTAGATTTGAGGTGTTAAGCAGCGGCTGGTCTGATAATTTGTTGTATGGGTGACCGCCATCTTCCACGTTTAGATGATATAGCGGCTCATGGAGAGCTGAACCCCACATAAAGCAGTAGGTCGTCTCTGCCACATGACCTTTGTCGTTACGAAGGAGAATAAACAGTCCCAGAACTTTTTTAATACATGAAGGATGGGCCAAGGCGGATTAATTTAGTAAGCTGAAGTTATTAATAACAACACTCTATTCACTTCTTTTTGTAATGGTTAATTTTCTCATGATAATGTATTTTATTTGCTAAACTCAGTTTAGTTTTGTAAATAATAATTTGACAGCGATTTAAATTGTACATCTACACACAACTATTTGTCACTCCCTCGTAGTAAGAAAAACGATGTCACGCCATTGCATCATCGACGCTTCACAGATAGATTTGAGCTGTTAAGCAGCGTCGGATCTGTTAAGTTGTTGGATGGGTGACCCCATCTTCCACGTTTAGATGATATAGCAGCTCGTAGAGAGCTGGACCCCACATAAAACTGTAGGTCCTCTCTGCCACATGACCTTTGTCGTTATGAAGGAGATTAAACAGTCCCAGAACTTTTTTAATGCATGAAAGAGAGACCAAGGCGGATTAATGTAGTAAGTTGAAGTTATTAATAACAACATTATATTCACTTCTTTTTGTAATGGTTAATTTTCTCATGATAATGTATTTTATTTGCAATTTAGTTTTACAACATTTAGAAATTTAGTGTCAAATAATTTTACTAAAAAGGCAATAAAAATGTTACCCTTCACCACAAAATTCTTTATACAGTTTTCTGTGTGTACATAAAGAATGGATTTTTTAGCACAGCCGTGTATAAATCGCAATTGGGTATGAACATAGAAAATAATGTTAGAACATTTTATATATATATATATATATGGAAGAATCGCATTTTTATGAAAATGAAAAAGTGGTACTTTCCTGTTATCCCGAACCCCAGGCTTTTTGCCAGATTCGGACGCCACTTGCCTTTGGCAATGAAATTTGGCAATCTGGCAAGAGGCGTATGAATCTAGCAAAAAGTCTGGGGTCTGGGATAACAGGAAAGTACGGTAAAAGTTTATTGGTTTATTGGTCTCCATATACCCCATATGCCAAATAATAATAATAATAATTGGGGATATGACAGAATCTTTAATGCATGGTGAAAGGTGAAAAATAAATAAGTTACCACTAAAGCTAAAATCTGAATTAACAATTAAATTAATATTTTTTATAATATAATTTAAAGATAAATTTGGTTATATTAAGACAAAAATATGCTTTAAATAATTCTTCTTTAATGCGGGGTAAAATGCGAAAAATGGATAAGTTACCCTAAAATAAAATCTGGTTTTATTATAAAATTAAATTAATATTTTTTTATAATAAGATTTGAAGATATATTGGTATATTAAGACAAAAAATTTGTTTTTGCTTTAAATTTGGTTTACCATATTTGAGTTTTTGTTTAAAAGAGCGCCTAGCCGACAGCACATGGCCTCGTGGTGGTTTTCTGTCACGAGAAGTTCAATAGCTTTGACTATTGGCTGTGCCGTTTTTTGAGACCTTACTGGTCTATTATGGCTTCATAAACGCATTTTAATACGTTAATGAGAAGATTAATAGCTTTGACTATTGTTTGTGTCGTATTTTGAGACCATAGTGATCTATCAGGCTTTGGTAAGTAAGATCTGGTTGGTAAGTAGAAGGCGTAGGTAAGTCGGATCTGTAATACTGTTTTACTGCTGAGAGGTCTTAAAGTCTATACTTAGATGATTGGTGTAACCCTCATCTGGACTACGTGTTGTTGATGGGAGGAGCTCCTAAAAGTCTTTATTTATACTGTGTTACTGGCAAACGTACATGCATACACATTCACATACATACATTTCATATACTTTTGTGGGCCTGAGCTTCCTTAGGTTAGGATACCCCTTGGAGATCATATACACTTTTCTATACATGCATACACACCCATATATGTATATATATTTTTTTTGTGGCCTAAGCAGCCACGTTAGGTTACCCTTGGAGTTCACAGATATATATATATATATATATATAAAATGGGTGGGTGAAGGGGTAAAAAACCTCTCATCATGTTGCATGCAATGTTGCATTGTAATTGCACTCGAGCTTTTGCGGGCATACTACTAATATTATTTCTCTTCCTCCTTCCATTTGCAATGACAAGTAACGAGGGAGGCACCAGATCGACATGAAAAGGGGTCTTCGGGGAAAAAGGGACTGAAAAGAGAATGCGAGGAGGGAGGGGACAAGAGTCGCAAGGAATGGAAATGGGAAGAGTGAGGTGATCCACGGACATGAGCTTGCAATTGCGCCTTCCGTCATCTCTAACTCATCAGTAACTATTTAAATGTTGAACTTTTTCTTGAATAGATGCAATTCAAATATTTTCTATTAAAATTCATTGTAGGAATTGAGAAAAACAATAGAATACACCTTTTACAGAAAATGCACTTTTACCAGACTGGGTGTGAAATACGACTTTGTCCACTAGTTAAATTTAAAGAAACCTTATTATTACTGCTAGTAAATCGTTCCTATACAGTACAGATGGCTGGCAAACGTAAATAAATAGCCACCACGATGATTGTCCTCGAGAACGAATGACAAAGCTCATCAGTGGAATGCCAGAACGTGTGTGTGTGTGTGTGTGTGTGTCATCTTTACATAATTCAAATGGGTGAAAACAACACGATTCTAAACAAATTGATTCAGTAAATCGATTATTATATATTGACTTTTATTATCATATCAAAAACTATGGAAAAAACGAGTCTATTTACTTTTGTCAATCCTTTGTACGAGCATATTTCAATGCTTCACAATTATCAACATTTTCACGAGCATACAAACTGCACGCTGGGCGGGAGGGGGTTAAGGGCCGTTGTACGGTTTTAAAAATGCGAAAAATGTCGATCCAACTGAATTGTTTGTGAACTCGGTATTAATATTATATCTCTAGTTGTTCAATACAATACATTGTTAAAAAAAAACACCTTAATTGTGAATGGCCTCTAAGGTAAATAATAAGTTTTGTCCGAAGACCCAAACAGAAACTGTATCAAAGTGTGACGTATTCCCAAAGCTGGGCACAAACCGTTAATCCGTTAATCGTTAATTAACGAAGTTAACTTTTTCGTTAACGATTTAACTTTTAAGTTAACTTTGAAAATCATTATCGGACTAATTAACTTCCGTTACATTTAACTTCCGTTAACTCAAGTCCGTTAACCCAAAAAATTCATAAATAAACGTTTAAAAGTTTCTATTATTTTCAGTGCTGAGCAGGTGCGCAATTAATCCGCCACTGTTAATAGTGATGAACGAATTTCCATTTCCGCAGTGCAAAATCAGGCGATATATTTGTTTCCGTCGCCACAATTTGTCTTACCAAATATGGTAGTTATTTATGGCATTGGTTTGAGCAAAACATGGTCGACTGTAAAATCAGGCGGAAAGATTTGCCATTTGAGTTGAATGTTTCAACTTCTTTCAAGAAATATCACGAGCATTTTAAGGCACTTTCAATAATATATATGTAACAATTACAACAAATAACTACATTCGTTTCATTTGCAGTCTGTCTCTTGCGCAACATGTTTGTGCTAGTGAATATTTAAAAATAATCGTTGTCAAGTAAGTCATGTATATTTATAATATGTCTGTGAGTACCTTATTAGTAGTCTCCTTGATACATTTCAAGAACCATAAAACTGATCAGGTAAGATTTCAATTCTCATGTCACTTTGATGACATAAATTAAGTCAATTGATGTCTTACAATGGGAGCGTTTTCACCTTAACCCTTTATGTCCTGGTGGTACTTCTAGGTACCACATCTTTAAAATCTCCATAATTATTTTTCTACCCGGTTGATCCTGCCGGTACTTTCAGTGGAGGCAGCAACAACGAGGAGGAGGAGGAGGAGGATGACTTCTTCAGTGCTGTCATCCAGACAAAAGAGAGCAGAAGCCACAGGTCACTCAAGGGCAAGGCCCAGAACTTGGTCAAGACCTGGCTGGAGACCAACTCCAAGGACTTGCTGACAGATGCTGCCTTCTTGGGTGAGCAAGTGTTGGTGGACTTGTTCATCAAGTTCAACACAGCCATCCCCTCCAGTGCTGCAGTGGAGCGTTTGTTCTCTATGGGCAAGGACATCCTGAGGGCCAAGAGATCATCCCTGTCTGATGAAAACTTTGATATGCTAATTTTCATGAAGGGCACCATGCATCTCATGGACAAAATGGAGAACGAGAAGAAGAGGGAAAATTAAATTATATATATGTTGTGTTTTTCATTTTTTTTATAATAAAAGTTAACGTTAACGGTTTATCGGTAACTTCCGTTACATGTTTAACGAATTAACGGATTAACGGTTAACGAAGTTAACTTTTTGGTTAACGGATTAGCGGTTAACGAAGTTAACTTTTTGGTTAACGGTGCCCACCACTGCGTATTCCTAAAATTCGTAAAACATTACCGTTCATACTTAAAAATAAAAATCGTACAACTAAATCGCTTTTTCACGTTAAAGAAGAACATCAAAGTGAAGAAGCAGGTGAGGTTGGAGGTTCGACTCCCGATGGTTCTAGTAAATAATAATACGGAAGTTGGTGCAATGGGTCACATTAGTTTGCCCCGAGCGCTGGTGCGAGTTTCTAGTCCTCTTGATGGATTATTATTATAAATATTATTATAAATTCTAATTATTGTAAATTATAAATAAATAAATGAAGTTTGTTCTATGTACTTAAAGAAACTATCTAAATACATTGACAGTAATTCAACTATTTATAACTGTTTCCAAGATATAAGTAATGCATATGATAGGGTGAACCACAATATTTTATTTGCAAAACTAGAAGACAGGAAGGTTCCCATGTACATATTAAATTTATCGAAATTTTGGTATTCCCACCAATCTTTCACTGTTAGGTGGAGCAATGTACTATCCGATTGTTTTGGCTCCTCTTGCGGGGTGAGACAAGGCTCCTTGCTCTCCCATATGCTGTTTAATGTGTATATCGACGGATTAATTGCTTCACTTAATGAGGCAACAGTGGGATGTTGTATAGATAACACAAGGATAAATAACTTAGTTTATGCCGATGATATGGTGTTAATAAGTCCCCCTGTTAAAGGTCTGGATCGGCTACGAAAAGTCTGCGAAGTGTATTCGCACAAACATGATATTCTTTTTAATGTTACAAAAACTAAGGTTACGCAATTTCATTCTAAAAGCTGTAATCAGCCAGCTGATATAAGGTTTAAAATGAATGGTGAAGTAATTGAGGAAGTACAAGAGTTTAAGTATTTGGGTCAAACTATTACCAGCTCTTTGAGTGATGACTCGGATATAAGAAAACAATCTCGAAGCCTGTGTGCTAAAGCGAATATGACCATAAGGAACTTTCGATTCTGCACAAGTGAAGCTAAAGACACTCTCTTTCGTACTTTCTGCAGTAATATATACGGACAGCAACTCTGGGTGAATTATGAAAAAGGTTCTGGCAGAACTCTAAATTTGCTGTACAACAGGTCTTTTAGACTCTTACTTAAATTACCCCCGAGATGCTCAGCTTCGCAAATGTTTGCCACCCGCAATGTCCCGAGCTTCCCGGAGGTAACCAGACGTGCTCAGCACAGTCTAATGCAAAGAATTAAAAAATCAACCAACCCGATCATCCAAGCTATCCATGAGTCCTGCCATTTATCCTCTAAGCTATGGACTTCTTGGTATGAAAACGTCTGTCTGTAGCTCCACTTAACTTCGACATTACAGTATTATTTCTAATCAATTGTATATATTTCTATCCTTAGCATATGAACTGTCATTGTATTAATAATATTTGTCATATGGACTATAGTCTGCCAATAGACCTTTTCATTTGATTTCATTTTCATATATATATATATATATATATATATATATATATATATATATATATATGTTAACCCCTCCGTCTATGGCCTGGGTTGGTTCGAAGTCGATGGGGGTTCGAGTTAGGTGGCAGCAACGGATGTGTTACTTACAGTAGTTTTCTTCTATATTACTCTCCGAGTTCTTGTATAGTGGCTCGGAGGATTCAGGGAGGCTTACTAAATTCTCTGACGATTCCCGGATTCTTCTTTTAACATATCGGGGAAGTTTAATGACTAAGTTCTCTGAAGAGAGCAAGACTCGAAGGAGAAGATAAAGACTATCTTTTACTGTATTTTACTGCTAAAATGTACAGGTAGTGCTCAGCCTCTGAATTGACTTCTGAATGAATATGGAAGATATTTCCGGGGTTTATATACCCCGATTTTACTAACATAATCATTCTTAAGTGTTGAAGAGGCTGTATTATTTTTGCACAACAGTTGAAAAAATAAAGTTAAAAAAATGGTTAAAACAGATTAACAGGATATAGGAAGAGGAAGCCATATTTTTAGCTTAACCCGCATATATTAGATCTGCTGTTTATCCCGATCCGCCGAGTTAATTAGAACGGAAATTGAATTAGGCATTCTTATATTAAGATATGTATACGAGCAAATAATTAAAAGTTTAAGGCAAAACATGACTTCATCTTTTATATCTCCAAAATATATCCCAATGAACAAAAAAAATAAAAAATAATAATATCGCCGGGTGTACATTAAATGGAGACATAATGTCGTGTCGGACATTTAGTACAATCTAAGTACATCACTGAGTACGGTGTAATTTTGGTTTAGTCCAATTATGGTGATAATTACCAATTAATTCATATTTACTTATTATCGTTAATTACAATTCCATTAAAGTACATTTTACTACGTTATTAAGTAAAGTACATTATTACATTCTATTAAATTATTTCAGTTAATTACAGTTAATTATAGGTTTGGTTTGGTTTTACAGTTTCACATTAATAGACAATTAAGATGTTAGAAATATAATACAAAGTACATGCCATAATTCAGGCATTATCTATAAAATTGGTTGTAAACAATGTGATTCCTTTTACATAGGTCAGACGGGAAAGGATTTGCACACACGTATAAAACAGCATCAATATTCCGTTAGAACAGGACAGTTGTCCAGTGCCCTTTTTGTCCATTTGTCAGAGTTAGCCCACTGTATTGATTGGAATAATGCTTCAGTTTTATTCCATTCAAGCAACATTGTTAATAGAAATATTCTTGAGTCTGCCATTATCCAACTTTCAAATAACTTCAACATAAGCAAAGGTCTTTTTCAACTCGATCCTGTTATGTTGAATTCCTTTAAAACTGATTTAGATAAGAAGTGTAAAACATTAAATCTTTGGTAAACTTGTCTTCTACTTTATTAACTTTTAATTTGCATTTTATTTTTTATATATATCGAAACCTGACCATAGGCAGCAATGTGTTAAAACCCGGACAGAGTTCCAGTATAAATTTGTATTTTTATAATCCATTTGATCTTGTGCTAAAATCGATTAACTTTTAATTTGCATTTTATTTTTTTTTATATATCGAAACCTGACCATAGGCAGCATTGTGTTAAAACCCGGCAGAGTTCCAGTATAAATTTGTATTTTTATAATCCATTTGATCTTATGATAAAAATCGATATTTTTCCCTACAAATCTGTACGCCTCACTGGTAATCCTTTAAGGTTTTAATTTTTTTTTTTTTTTTTTTTTACTTCTCTGTTTATTGTATATATATGTATGTATGTATGTATGTATGTATTTGTATATATAGATATGTATGTATATATATGTATATATATTTGTGTGTGTGTGTATGTTATTTATTTTTTCTTTTCTTTTTCTTTCTGTAACCTATATATAGGCTTAACCTTTTTATGTACTTCATTGTTCCTGAGGATGTCATTAGACGAAAGCGCTTGAGCACCATTTTGTGTTTCCTTTCCTTCGTGGTTTTATTCATCATAAATATTTTTCACGTGTTACCTTCGTGAAATAATTTTCATATATATATATATGTGTGTGTATATATATATGTATATATATATATATATATACAGATATATATATATATATATATATACATATATATATATATATACACACACATTTAACTGCAATGACCACGCAGTATATTAATGTATAGAAACGACGTAATTATAGAGGAGCGTTCTGCACACGAGGAAGAAAATAACGAACAAATGAAAAATGAGGTAACCGCCCGGGAATCGAACCCGGGATCTTCCGATTGCCGGTCAGATATGCTATCCATTACCACGGGCCTCGATCATCAGAAGTCGTAATTCTCCTACATAGGGCAGAAACCAATGCCCTGAGAGGGCACCCTCGCAAATCGTGAATATGTACATTTAACTGCAATGACCACGCAGTATATTAATGTATAGAAACGACGTAAGTATAGAGGAGCGTTCTGCACACGAGGAAGAGAAATAACGAACAAATGAAAAATGAGGTAACCGCCCGGGAATCGAACCCGGGATCTTCCGATTGCCGGTCAGATATGCTATCCATTACACCACGGGCCTCGATCAGTCAGAAGTCGTAATTCTCCTACATAGGGCAGAAACCAATGCCCTGAGAGGGCACCCTCGCAAATCGTGAATATGTACATTTAACTGCAATGACCACGCAGTATATTAATGTATAGAAACGACGTAAGTATAGAGGAGCGTTCTGCACACGAGGAAGAAATAACGAACAAATGAAAAATGAGTAACCGCCCGGGAATCGAACCCGGGATCTTCCGATTGCCGGTCAGATATGCTATCCATTACACCACGGGCCTCGATCAGTCAGAAGTCGTATTCTCCTACTAGGGCAGAAACCAATGCCCTGAGAGGGCACCCTCGCAAATCGTGAATATGTACATTTAACTGCAATGACCACGCAGTATATTAATGTATAGAACGACGTAAGTATAGAGGAGCGTTCTGCACACGAGGAAGAGAATAACAACAAATGAAAAATGAGGTAACCGCCCGGGAATCGAACTCGGGATCTTCCGATTGCCGGTCAGATATGCTATCCATTACACCACGGCCTCGATCAGTCAGAAGTCGTAATTCTCCTACATAGGGCAGAAACCAATGCCCTGAGAGGGCACCCTCGCAATCGTGAATATGTACATTTAACTGCAATGACCACGCTTATTATATTAAATATAGAAACGACGTAAGTATAGAGGAGCGTTCTGCACACGAGGAAGAGAAATAACGAACAAATGAAAAATGAGGTAACCGCCCGGGAATCGAACCCGGTCTTCCGATTGCAGGTCAGATGTGCTATCCATTACACCACACGGGCCTCGATCAGTCAAAGTCGTAATTCTCCTACATAGGGCAGAAACCAATGCCCTGAGATGGGCACCCTCGCAAATCGTGAATATGTACATTTAACTGCAATGACCACGCAGTATATTAATGTATAGAAACGACGTAAGTATAGAGGAGCGTTCTGCACACGAGGAAGAGAAATAACGAACAAATGAAAAATGAGGTAACCGCCCGGGATCGAACCGGGATCTTCCGATTGCAGGTCGATATGCTATCCATTACCCACGGGCTCGATCAGTCAGAAGTCGTAATTCTCCTACATAGGCAGAAACCAATGCCATGAGAGGGCACCCTCGCAAATCATGAATATGTACATTTAACTGCAATGACCACGCAGTATATTAATTATAGAAACGGACGTAAGTATAGAGGAGCGTTCTGCACACGAGGAGAGAAATAACGAACAAATGAAAAATGAGGTAACCGCCCGGGAATCGAACCCGGGATCTTCCGATTGCCGGCCAGATATGCTATCCATTACACGACGGCCTCGATCAGTCAGAAGTCGTAAATTCTCCTACATAGGGCAGAAACCAATGCCCTGAGAGGGCACCCTCGCAAATCGTGAATATGTACATTTAACTGCAATGACCACGCAGTATATTAATGTATAGAAACGACGTAAGTATAGAGGAGCGTTCTGCACACGAGGAAGAGAATACGAACAAATGAAAAATGAGGTAACCGCCCGGGATCGAACCCGGGATCTTCCGATTGCCGGTCAGATCTGCTATCCATTAACACCACGGGCCTCGATCAGTCAGAAGTCGTAATTCTCCTACATAGGGCAGAAACCAATGCCCTGAGAGGGCACCCTCGCAAAATCGTGAATATGTACATTTAACTGCAATGACCACGCAGTATATTATTATGTATAGAAACGACGTAAGTATAGAGGAGCGTTCTGCACACGAGGAAGAGAAATAACGAACAAATGAAAAATGAGGTAACCGCCCCGGAATCGACTCGGGATCTTCCGATTGCCGTCAGATATGCCTATCCATTACACCACGGCCTCGATCAGTCAGAAGTCGTAATCTCCTACATAGGGCAGAAAACCAATGCCCTGAGAGGGGCACCCTCGCAAATCGTGAATATGTACATTTAACTGCAATGACCACGCAGTATATTATGTATAGAAACGACGTAAGTATAGAGGAGCGTTCTGCACACGAGGAAGAGAAATAACGAACAAATGAAAATGAGGTAACCGCCCGGGAATCGAACCCGGGATCTTCCGATTGCCGGTCAGATGTGGCTATCCATTACACCACGGGCCTCGATCAGTCAGAAGTCGTATTCTCCTACATAGGGCAGAAACCAATGCCCTGAGAGGGCACCCTCGCAAATCGTGAATATGTACATTTAACTGCAATGACCACGCAGTATATTAATGTATAGAAACGACGTAAGTATAGAGGAGCGTTCTGCCACGAGGAAGAGAAATACGAACAAATGAAAAATGAGGTAACCGCCCGGGAATCGAACCCGGGATCTTCCGATTGCAGGTCAGATATGCTATCCATTACACCACGGCTTCGATCAGTCAGAAGTCGTAATTCTCCTACATAGGGCAGAAACCAATGCCCTGAGGGGCACCCTCGCAAATCATGAATATGTACATTTAACTGCAATGACCACGCAGTATATTAATGTATGAAACCGACGTAAGTATGAGGAGCGTTCTGCACACGAGGAAGAGAAATAACGAACAAATGAAAAATGAGGTAACCGCCCGGGAATCGAACCCGGGATCTTCCGATTGCCGGCCAGATATGCTATCCATTACACCACGGCCTCGATCAGTCAGAAGTCGTAATTCTCCTACAGGGCAGAAACCAATGCCCTGAGAGGGCACCCTCGCAAATCGTGAATATGTACATTTAACTGCAATGACCACGCAGTATATTAATGTATAGAAACGACGTAAGTATAGAGGAGCGTTCTGCACACGAGGAAGAGAAATAACGAACAAATGAAAAATGAGGTAACCGCCCGGAATCGAACCCGGGATCTTCCGATTGCCGGTCAGATATGCTATCCATTACACCACGGGCCTCGATCAGTCAGAAGTCCGTAATTCTCCTACATAGGGCAGAAACCAATGCCCTGAGAGGGCACCCTCGCAAATCGTGAATATGTACATTTAACTGCAATGACCACGCAGTATATTAATGTATAGAAACGACGTAAGTATAGAGGAGCGTTCTGCACACGAGGAAGAGAAATAACGAACAAATGAAAAATGAGGTAACCGCCCGGGAATCGAACTCCGGATCTTCCGATTGCCGGTCGATATGCTATCCATTACACCACGGGCCTCGATCATCAGAAGTCGTAATTCTCCTACATAGGGCAGAAACCAATGCCTGAGAGGGCACCCTCGCAAATCGTGATATGTCATTTACTGCAATGACCACGCAGTATATTAATGTATAGAACGACGTAAGTATAGAGGAGCGTTCTGCACACGAGGAAGAGAAATAACGAACAAATGAAAAATGAGGTAACCGCCCGGGAATCGAACCCGGGATCTTCCGATTGCCGGTCAGATTGTGCTATCCATTACACCACGGGCCTCGATCAGTCAGAAGTCGTAATTCCCTACATAGGGCAGAAACCAATGCCCTTGAGGGCACCCTCGCAAATCGTGAATATGTACATTTAACTGCAATGACCACGCAGTATATTAATGTATAGAACGACGTAATATAGAGGAGCGTTCTGCAACACGAGGAAGAGAATAACGAACAAATGAAAAATGAGGTAACCGCCGGGAATCGAACCCGGGATCTTCCGATTGCAGGTCAGATATGCTATCCATTACACCACGGCTCGATCAGTCAGAAGTCGTAATTCTCCTCATAGGGCAGAAACCAATGCCCTGAGAGGGCACCCTCGCAATCGTGAATATGTACATTTAACTGCAATGACCACGCAGTATATTAATGTATAGAAACGACGTAAGTATAGAGGAGCGTTCTGCACACGAGGAAGAGAAATAACGAACAAATGAAAAATGAGGTAACCGCCCGGAATCGAAACTCGGGATCTTCCGATTGCCGGTCAGATATGCTATCCATTACACACACGGCCTCGATCAGTCAGAAGTCGTAATTCTCTACATAGGGCAGAAAACCAATGCCTGAGAGGGCACCCTCGCAAATCGTGAATATGTACATTTACTGCAATGACCACGCAGTATATTAATATATAGAAACGACGTAAGTATAGAGGAGCGTTCTGCACACGAGGAAGAGAAATAACGAACAAATGAAAAATGAGGTAACCGCCCGGGAATCGAACCCGGATCTTCCGATTGCCGGTCAGATGTGCTATCCATTACACCACGGGCCTCGATCAGTCAGAAGTCGTAATTCTCCTACATAGGGCAGAAACCAATGCCCTGAGAGGGCACCCTCGCAAATCGTGAATATGTACATTTAACTGCAATGACCACGCAGTATATTAATGTATAGAAACGAGTAAGTATAGAGGAGCGTTTCTGCACACGAGGAAGAGAAATAACGAACAAATGAAAAATGAGGTAACCGCCCGGGAATCGAACCCGGGATCTTCCGATTGCAGGTCAGATATGCTATCCATTACACCACGGGCTTCGATCAGTCAGAAGTCGTAATTCTCCTACATAGGGCAGAAACCAATGCCCTGAGAGGGCACCCTCGCAAATCATGAATATGTACATTTAACTGCAATGACCACGCAGTATATTAATGTATAGAAACGACGTAAGTATAGAGGAGCGTTTCTGCACACGAGGAAGAGAAATAACGAACAATGAAAAATGAGGTAACCGCCCGGGAATCGAACCCGGATCTTCCGATTGCCGCCAGATATGCTATCCATTACACCACGGGCCTCGATCAGTCAGAAGTCGTAATTCTCCTACATAGGGCAGAAACCAATGCCTGAGAGGGCACCCTCGCAAATCGTGATATGTACATTTAACTGCAATGACCACGCAGTATATTAATGTATAGAAACGACGTAAGTATAGAGGAGCGTTCTGCACACGAGGAAGAGAAATAACGAACAAATGAAAAATGAGGTAACCGCCCGGGAATCGAACCCGGGATCTTCCGATTGCCGGTCCAGATAGCTATCCATTACACCACGGGCCTCGATCAGTCAGAAGTCGTAATTCTCCTACAATAGGGCAGAAACCAATGCCCTGAGAGGGCACCCTCGCAAATCGTGAATATGTACATTTAACTGCAATGACCACGCAGTATATTAATGTATAGAAACGACGTAAGTATAGAGGAGCGTTCTGCACACGAGGAAGAAATAACGAACAAATGAAAAATGAGGTAACCGCCCGGGATCGAACTCGGGATCTTCCGATTGCCGGTCAGATATGCTATCCATTACACCACGGCCTCGATCAGTCAGAAGTCGTAATTCTCCTACATAGGGCAGAAACCAATGCCCTGAGAGGGCACCCTCGCAAATCGTGAATATGTACATTTAACTGCAATGACCACGCAGTATATTAATGTATAGAAACGACGTAAGTATAGAGGAGCGTTCTGCACACGAGGAAGAGAAATAACGAACAATGAAAAATGAGGTAACCGCCCGGGAATCGAACCCGGGATCTTCCGATTGCCGGTCAGATATGTGCTATCCATTACACCACGGGCCTCGATCAGTCAGAAGTCGTAATTCTCCTACATAGGCAGAAACCAATGCCCTGAGAGGGCACCCTCGCAAATCGTGAATATGTACATTTAACTGCAATGACCACGCAGTATATTAATGTATAGAAACGACGTAAGTATAGAGGAGCGTTCTGCACACGAGGAAGAGAAATAACGAACAAATGAAAAATGAGGTAACCGCCCGGGAATCGAACCCGGGATCTTCCGATTGCAGGTCAGATATGCTATCCATTACACCACGGGCTTCGATCAGTCAGAAGTCGTAATTCTCCTACATAGGGCAGAAACCAATGCCCTGAGAGGGCACCCTCGCAAATCATGAATATGTACATTTAACTGCAATGACCACGCAGTATATTAATGTATAGAAACGACGTAAGTTAGAGGAGCGTTCTGCACACGAGGAAGAGAAATAACGAACAAATGAAAATGAGGTAACCGCCCGTGACGAATCGAACCCTGGATCTTCCGATTGCCGGCCAGATATGCTATCCATTACACCACGGGCCTCGATCAGTCAGAAGTCGTAATTCTCCTACATAGGGCAGAAACCAATGCCCTGAGAGGGCACCCTCGCAATCGTGAATATGTACATTTAACTGCAATGACCACGCAGTATATTAATGTATAGAAACGACTAAGTATAGAGGAGCGTTCTGCACACGAGGAAGAGAATAACGAACAAATGAAAAATGAGGTAACCGCCGGGAATCGAACCCGGGATCTTCCGATTGCCGGTCAGATATGCTATCCATTACACCACGGGCCTCGATCAATCAGAAGTCGTAATTCTCCTACATAGGGCAGAAACCAATGCCCTGAGAGGGCACCCTCGCAAATCGTGAATATGTACATTTAACTGCAATGACCACGCAGTATATTAATGTATAGAAACGACGTAAGTATAGAGGAGCGTTCTGCACACGAGGAAGAGAAATAACGAACAAATGAAAAATGAGGTAACCGCCCGGGAATCGAACTCCGGATCTTCCGATTGCCGGTCAGATATGCTATCCATTACACCACGGGCCTCGATCAGTCAGAAGTCGAAATTCTCCTACATAGGGCAGAAACAATGCCCTGAGAGGGCACCCTCGCAAATCGTGAATATGTACATTTTACTGCAATGACCACGCAGTATATTAATGTATAGAAACGACGTAAGTATAGAGGAGCGTTCTGCACACGAGGAAGAGAAATAACGAACAAATGAAAAATGAGGTAACCGCCCGGGAATCGAACCCGGATCTTCCGATTGCCGGTCAGATGTGCTATCCATTACACCACGGGCCTCGATCAGTCAGAAGTCGTAATTCTCCTACATAGGCAGAAACCAATGCCCTGAGAGGGCACCCTCGCAAATCGTGATATGTACATTTAACTGCAATGACCACGCAGTATATTAATGTATAGAAACGACGTAAGTATAGAGGAGCGTTCTGCACACGAGGAAGAGAAATAACGAACAAATGAAAAATGAGGTAACCGCCCGGGAATCGAACCCGGGATCTTCCGATTGCAGGTCAGATATGCTATCCATTACACCACGGGCTTCGATCAGTCAGAAGTCGTAATTCTCCTACATAGGGCAGAAACCAATGCCCTGAGAGGGCACCCTCGCAAATCATGAATATGTACATTTAACTGCAATGACCACGCAGTATATTAATGTATAGAAACGACGTAAGTATAGAGGAGCGTTCTGCACACGAGGAAGAGAAATAACGAACAAATGAAAAATGAGGTAACCGCCCGGGAATCGAACCCGGGATCTTCCGATTGCCGGCCAGATATGCTATCCATTACACCACGGGCCTCGATCAGTCAGAAGTCGTAATTCTCCTACATAGGGCAGAAACCAATGCCCTGAGAGGGCACCCTCGCAAATCGTGAATATGTACATTTAACTGCAATGACCACGCAGTATATTAATGTATAGAAACGACGTAAGTATAGAGGAGCGTTCTGCACACGAGGAAGAGAAATAACGAACAAATGAAAAATGAGGTAACCGCCCGGGAATCGAACCCGGGATCTTCCGATTGCCGGTCAGATATGCTATCCATTACACCACGGGCCTCGATCAGTCAGAAGTCGTAATTCTCCTACATAGGGCAGAAACCAATGCCCTGAGAGGGCACCCTCGCAAAATCGTGAATATGTACATTTAACTGCAATGACCACGCAGTATATTAATGTATAGAAACGACGTAAGTATAGAGGAGCGTTCTGCACACGAGGAAGAGAAATAACGAACAAATGAAAAATGAGGTAACCGCCCGGGAATCGAACTCGGGATCTTCCGATTGCCGGTCAGATATGCTATCCATTACACCACGGCCTCGATCAGTCAGAAGTCGTAATTCTCCTACATAGGGCAGAAACCAATGCCCTGAGAGGGCACCCTCGCAAATCGTGAATATGTACATTTAACTGCAATGACCACGCAGTATATTAATGTATAGAAACGACGTAAGTATAGAGGAGCGTTCTGCACACGAGGAAGAGAAATAACGAACAAATGAAAAATGAGGTAACCGCCCGGGAATCGAACCCGGGATCTTCCGATTGCCGGTCAGATGTGCTATCCATTACACCACGGGCCTCGATCAGTCAGAAGTCGTAATTCTCCTACATAGGGCAGAAACCAATGCCCTGAGAGGGCACCCTCGCAAATCGTGAATATGTACATTTAACTGCAATGACCATGCAGTATATTAATGTATAGAAACGACGTAAGTATAGAGGAGCGTTCTGCACACGAGGAAGAGAAATAACGAACAAATGAAAAATGAGGTAACCGCCCGGGAATCGAACCCGGGATCTTCCGATTGCAGGTCAGATATGCTATCCATTACACCACGGGCTTCGATCAGTCAGAAGTCGTAATTCTCCTACATAGGGCAGAAACCAATGCCCTGAGAGGGCACCCTCGCAAATCATGAATATGTACATTTAACTGCAATGACCACGCAGTATATTAATGTATAGAAACGACGTAAGTATAGAGGAGCGTTCTGCACACGAGGAAGAGAAATAACGAACAAATGAAAAATGAGGTAACCGCCCGGGAATCGAACCCGGGATCTTCCGATTGCCGGCCAGATATGCTATCCATTACACCACGGGCCTCGATCAGTCAGAAGTCGTAATTCTCCTACATAGGGCAGAAACCAATGCCCTGAGAGGGCACCCTCGCAAATCGTGAATATGTACATTTAACGCAATGACCACGCAGTATATTAATGTATAGAAACGACGTAAGTATAGAGGAGCGTTCTGCACACGAGGAAGAGAAATAACGAACAAATGAAAAATGAGGTAACCGCCCGGGAATCGAACCGGGATCTTCCGATTGCCGGTCAGATATGCTATCCATTACACCACGGGCCTCGATCAGTCAGAAGTCGTAATTCTCTACATAGGGCAGAAACCAATGCCCTGAGAGGGCACCCTCGCAAATCGTGAATATGTACATTTAACTGCAATGACCACGCAGTATATTAATGTATAGAAACGACGTAAGTATAGAGGAGCGTTCTGCACACGAGGAAGAGAAATAACGAACAAATGAAAAATGAGGTAACCGCCCGGAATCGAACCCGGGATCTTCCGATTGCCGGCCAGATATGCTATCCATTACACCACGGGCCTCGATCAGTCAGAAGTCGTAATTCTCCACATAGGGCAGAAACCATGCCCTGAGGGGGAGGGCACCCTCGCAAATCGTGAATATGTACATTTAACTGCAATGACCACGCAGGATATTAATGTATAGAAACGACGTAAGTATAGAGGAGCGTTCTGCACACGAGGAAGAGAAATAACGAACAAATGAAAAATGAGGTAACCGCCCGGAATCGAACCCGGGATCTTCCGATTGCCGGTCAGATATGCTATCCATTACACCACGGGCCTCGATCAGTCAGAAGTCGTAATTCTCCTACATAGGGCAGAAACCAATGCCCTGAGAGGGCACCCTCGCAAATCGTGAATATGTACATTTAACTGCAATGACCACGCAGTATATTAATGTATAGAAACGACGTAAGTATAGAGGAGTGTTCTGCACACGAGGAAGAGAAATAACGAACAAATGAAAAATGAGGTAACCGCCCGGGAATCGAACCCTGGATCTTCCGATTGCCGGTCAGATATGCTATCCATTACACCACGGGCCTCGATCAGTCAGAAGTCGTAATTCTCCTACATAGGGCAGAAACCAATGCCCTGAGAGGGCACCCTCGCAAATCGTGAATATGTACATTAGGGTGGATCGATTTTACATTGTTTTCGATTTCCATATTCTAATAGAGACAAAAACTTGCGCATGCATGAGGAAATAGCCTCTGCAAAATCTTAGCTTAATAGGTAATCGTCTTCTGCCCCCGGCAGAGCGATGAATATCATATTTTAGTAGTCAAAAACGTATTTTTCTTATAATTTTTAAAATATTTCAATATGCATCAAAATTATTTCTAATAACTATAAAGTCGATGAAAAAGACCTCTTATGATCGTTTTTCCAAGCGCGTTGTCCTACGTTAATATCTTTTGCCCCCGGCAACAACGTCAAATGTTGAAAAAATAGGTAATTTATATACATATTTTCAGATCGGCTCTTTGTCTTAAATAATACATTTATATATTTCCCATAGCATTTATATCGTTGCTTAGGCATGAAATAAAACACACGCAAAATTTTATGACTCTAGAGTAATATCTTCTGTCCCCGAGAAAAGTCTAAATGTGGATTATAATTACGTTAATGCGATGTTATAAGTATGATAAGTACTAAGTACAGCTCCTCGCTTGCTAATTTTATAAAATTAGCAACCCAGAACTCACCACGAGGAGGTGGCTGTACGTCGAGTTCCACCCTATCCACAGTATCCAGCCCCAACCACCCTTCCTTTAGCTGCATGTCGATTTACATACGGTAATCTTTCTTAGAATCAAATCGTGGAATTTTTGTTCGGGAGTGAAGACGGGAGCGGATGAATCCGTCCCTCTCTTCTATTCCACTTACACTGGCAGAGGCTTCGGTTACTAATTTGATGAGTCTCTCGACCGCTTGAGTATGACAAGGGAATAGTGGGATCAGTCCATCAGGCTGGTCTCCCTTCTCAACAAACTCTTTTATTCGGGTATCAGGTATTGTTTTTGTAACGGGGGGTTCGGTCACCTCAGCCGTTTGCCAGTTGATCATTTCGTAATAGTTTTGACTATCGTAGAGCAGCTCAGGCATGGCGAAGGCTCGAATTTCCCCCGCTGGTGATTGTTTTGATCGTGCTTTTAATATTCTTCTCCATCCCAATTCTCTTATGTGTTGCTCATCGGCATGTAGCATGGAGATTAAAATATTTTCTGGGTGAGCAAAGAAAGAATTTCTACGGAGGACTTTGTTGGCGATTGTCTTAGATCTTTGAGGCATGGTCTGAGAGAGACGCATCATTTCGAAAAAATGTTTTGCGCCCTCAGTGAAACGAGTTTTTCTTTATCTTAAACCAAATTGGTGCGTAAACTGTCATATGAATCGCACAATTTCGTTGAAGGTGCTGGAGGGTTCACTGGTTGAAACATAGAGGCGCAGAAATCTATTTGCTGTTGTCAGCCACCTGGAATGCGCCATCTTACCTGGATTTCGAGCCGCGAGAGCTGAAGAGCAGCTACCGCTCGACATGCTCTGTAGATGCTAACAAATATTTTTGGTCAGTGCTCAACTCGGCATCATCTATGTCAATGTCGGGAGATGGAATGGCGCGTCAGTGGCAGCTGCTGCTGGCAGCACTCACAGAGATGACCTTTAAACCCTAGCCTAGAGTCAAAATTTTGCGTGTGTGTTATTTCATGCCTAAGCAACGATATAAATGCTATGGGAAATATATAAATGCATTATTTAAGACAAAGAGCCGATCTGAAAATATGTATATAAATTACCTATTTTTTCAACATTGACGTTGCCGGGGGCAAAAGATATTAACGTAGGACAACGCGCTTGGAAAACGATCATATGAGGTCTTTTTCATCGACTTTATAGTTATTAGGAATAATTTTGATGCATATTGAAATATTTTAAAAATTATAAGAAAAATACGTTTTTGACTACTAAAATATGATTTTCATCGCTCTGCCGGGGGCAGAAGATGATTACCTATTAAGCTAAGATTTTGCAGAGGCTATTTTCTCATGCATGCGCAAGTTTTTGTCTCTATTAGAATATGGAAATCGAAAAAAATGTAAAATCGATCCACCCTAATTATTGTACATTTAACTGCAATGACCACGCAGTATATTAATGTATAGAAACGACGTAAGTATAGAGGAGCGTTTTGCACACGAGGAAGAGAAATAACGAACAAATGAAAAATGAGGTAACCGCCCGGGAATCGAACCCGGGATCTTCCGATTGCCGGTCAGATATGCTATCCATTACACCACGGGCCTCGATCAGTCAGAAGTCGTAATTCTCCTACATAGGGCAGAAACCAATGCCCTGAGAGGGCACCCTCGCAAATCGTGAATATGTACATTTAACTGCAATGACCACGCAGTATATTAATGTATAGAAACGACGTAAGTAAGTTCGTTATTTCTCTTCCTCGTGTGCAGAACGCTCCTCTATACTTACGTCGTTTCTATACATATATATATATATATATAATATATATTATATATATAATATAACACACGTGATAATGTTTATAAATTTAAATTAGAGCAGAGTCACTTCGGCGGTGGTTAGCAGAATTCGAACACTCGCATAAGCATTTATGAGATCGCGAGAAATTAATTAATTTAAAAAGAATACATGTGGACGTACGTATGAATTGAACAACAGATAATTTGCGTTATGCGAGTTTGGTCCCTATGTAAAAATTAACAATTGAATATAAACATCATACAGGAATTATTCAGTGTTATATATATATATATATATTGCTTCCACCCGAATTGCTCATTCTGACGAAAGTCGAGCTTTTTACTCTGCCTTGGACCTACAGTTTAACGTGGAATCCGCACCACACCACACCCCAACATCTTAACCACTAGGCTACCCAGGGTACTCATTTATCTACCAACCAATTTCTTTATTTCTTTATATATATATATATATATATATATATATATATATATATATATCATCGCTGACTTTAGCATCGCTTTATATTCGTCGGATGTTAAGGTAGGTTAGGTGTTTTCCTGTTTTTGCAGAAAAACACTTAACCTAACCTAAGGCAAAGTTTTAATGTCACCATTAGGCAATTATCCACATTACGCGTAACATATATACACCTTTGGTTAACGTTTGGTTAGTTTCGCCCGAATTGTTCATTCTGACGAAAGTCAAGCTTTTAACTCCACCTTAGACCTACAGTTTAACGTGGAATCCGAACCACGCCCCATCAGCAGCCCAGCGTCTTAACCACTAGGCCACCTAGGGTACCCATTTATCTACCAACCACTTTCTTTATTGTGTGGAAGGATGAACAGCTGGGTTTTGCAGCGCGCCGACTGCCGTCGGGTCTCGAACTCGAGGCCGATGGATTCGTAGTCAGCGACGCTAACCACTACACCACCTTTCTCATAATATGTGTTTTTAACGCTGAATATCATTATAGCGATTTCTTATGGAAGTGAAAGGCATTTAAAATTTAATTTTAAATTTAATAAACACAATTAATTTATCCAAACTTTATATTAAATTTGCTTCAACTCAGTTAATATCTTGTACTGAAGGTAACAGCTGGTATTGAAATTTTGGGGAAATAAAAGAAATTTATAATTAGACTGGTTTTACTCTTCATTATTATACAAATGTTCAAACAAAGACGCTTAAAGTGAACTGGTTATATATATATATATTATATATATATATATATATATATATATATATATATATATACACACACACAATGATTTACAGTATTTTAAATTAAATTTATAAAAGTAATAAGTTAGCACTAAAACAAATGTTCAAATTGATGTTTTGTTTTGGGAAAAACGGAGTCCTTTTCCTCACCAATGTAACTCACTTCCATATTAGCCATTGCGTGTTATTCTACCTGCAACAAAATAAAATGGTCCCAAAACAAGACATCAATTTGAACATTTGTTTTAGTTTTAATGTATTACTTTTGTAAATTTAATTTAAAATAAATTTTCCTCTGAGACCGGACGTATGGGACACCCTGTATATATATCTATTCTCTCATCCGTCGAAAGTACCTTTTCCCAGGTTATGGTAGGAGTGTGATCTACGTGTTCCATAGCGAAGTTTCATCTGTCGACTTTGTATTTCTTCGACAACAGTAGTTTTCATTGTTCCATTAAGTTTTGATTGGTTAAGCATTTTTTGTATTGTGAAACGATGAACTTGTGATGGCACTCTTGGATTACTGCTAACCTCACGAACGAGTCTCCTAATCATCTTAAGTGAGATCTTCGGTGGTCGGCCACCCCTAGACAAGGTTGATGTCATCTTTATGGCCTTCCATTTGTAAATAATTTTTCGAACTGTTGACGCGTGGATTCCATATTTCGCCGATATATTCTTGTACCCTTCCCCAGATGTACGAGTAGTGGCAATGCCCTCCGTAGGTCATTCGATAGCTCCTTCAATCTAGACATGATACCCCATCCTCTTTACGTTACCCGCACCAAAATGATGCCTGAAATGAAAAGACAACTAATTACAAAGGTGATCGGTCACATTAAAATAATAGCAGTACGTTCATAGTAGGAATGCTACCTTATACGGAATGGAATATATAAGCAAAGCACAGTCGTTCAACAAATTTATGACTGCATAAATGATTTACTTTCGCGCAGCTTCCTTTTCACAACTGAGCGCACTAAGGTATCTGTGCGCGGTTATATATGCGTAAACTATTTTCGAATGGAAGATAATGTTGCCAGATATACACAAGATATTCGTTTAAATTATATAAGATACGTAGGTACAGAACCTTCTCTAGCCACAGCCATACAAATGGAATGCAGTGGATGGGTTCATTACTTTTTCGCACAACTGTATAGCTTTGTAAGGGGGAATTTTTGAGATAAAGAAGAGTGAAGAAAGAAATATTGAGAATGTTTGGGCAGACATGATAGACACATCCAATGCTTCAGACGAAAGAACATCGGAATCGCCACAAATATGTCCGCAAATGGTTTCACATATATATCGAGTCTGTTCTCGGGAGGTTTAAGATCATCAAAAATGAAGGTGAATGAACAGATTAATTAAACTCTACTTACATAGGTATTTTCAGTGCAAAAATTACCTTTATTTACTGACCTGCATGACAACATATTTATAAATTCATATTTAGGTCATATGTCATTAATCGAGAAGCGTGTTTGGACACTTAGTCCCCAAAGATAATAAACAGATTGCACGCAGAAACTGAGGGCAACAAAACTTAAAATACAGTATTTCCACATACCGATCGGCTGTGAAACTTCCCAAAGTTGGTGTTTGCGGAATAATAATAATAATAATAATAATAATAATAATAATTTGTAAAACCTGTTTTAAGTAGTAAAGAACTTTCCTGAATTGAAGGAATTGTTGGTATTGTCAAATAAGTTGTTTTTTCTGTTTTAGGAATTAATTTAACCTTTAATGTCATTCGTTTGTCTATTTTTAAAAAAACACAAACTACGCCTATGTAGAAACCAAAGTATAAAATAACGTAACACCTTTAATTCCTATTCCTGTGAAATTAGAAATGGGGAGGGGAACATTTTAAATTATATTTGATGATTTTAGTAAGAAAGACATTAATTAAACATTAGATAATAAAAAAGAGTCATAAAGAGGACGAGATATTCTTTAATTTAGATTAGTATAGCCATTTTCAAAGGGTTTCCATCAAATAGATATAAATGAAAATATTCAATGTAAATTCAACAAATTTAAATAAACAAATATTCAAACAATTCCCCAAAATGTTCTCCTCGCCCTGTATTATTCATTTATTCATCCATACTTACCATATGAAATAGCAGCATGAGGTAGTACAAGGAATTATATACGATATCCACTAGAAGTCATCAACAAAAAATGTTTACGAACTCTCTCAAACAATGATTAGAGGCAATCTCATACCTCTCCAGTGTTCAGAAATTTAAATATTCTAAAACTAAATGACTTGCATAAACTTACTGTTGGTATCACTATGTTCAAAGTTGTTAATAACAGGAATTATACTTCTCTCATTCACATGTTTACTTATATCGAAATAGTTTTTAGTGATTATAAAAATATATAAAATTCTTTACTTATTGCAGGTATTAAAATTACTCTAGTTGATAAAGTGATAATATAATGGCTTCTCAATTAATTGGTGATTCGGAGAGGCAACGTGTGATAGATCGCATACGAGCAATAACATTTCGGGAAGCCCGTGATGCTGGAGCCACCTTTATAACACGTTTATGGGTTGCCAAAAAGTTGCGAAGAAGTGAGGACTTCGTCAAAAGAAATTGGAATAAAACTTTGGATGAATGTGAAGTGGATACAACCAAATTTGGGCGCCCAAATTTGCCACTCTCTCAGGAAACAAATCACATCATTGAAAGCGGTACGCGTAAGCGGAAAAACAGCTGTGCTAAACTTTCTCGAGAGATCGAAGTGTTGAGAGGAAAGATCGTTAGTGGTGAGATCATTCGACTGTACCGTCATAGGCAATGTTTAAAGCCTTGGTATGAACTTCCAAAGCCAAGAAAAACTCAACTTAACATCGATGACAGAATGTGGTTTGCCCATTATCTTGAAGATTGGGATGTGGATGATTTCATTCATTTAGCTGTCTCAGATGAATTTTTTGTTTACGTAACACGTCGGCCTAACTACCAAAATGATCGAGTGTGGGCCACAACACCAGATGAAATCGATGACAATGAACATTATCGCGAATTATTAAAAAGTCCAGACTGTGTTGGTGTGTTTGTTTTGTTCACTGCATAGAAGCTCATCTGGGTCCTAAAGCCAAATGGTCAGAGTTGGGATGGACAGTATTTTCGTGATATTATTCTATCCCAGCATGTCATTCCTTTTCTAAGAAACCCAAACAATGTTATGGATGTCGATCAGGTCACACTTCTGCACGATAAGGCCCCCTGCTTTAAGGCATTAGCCACTCAACAGTTGTTACGGAACCCTGAGATCGATTTCTTTGGAAATGAAGAATGGCCAGGAAATTCTCCTGACCTGAACGTCTGTGAACACATTGGATCAGTTACAAAGGACAAGGTTGAATGTCTCTTGTTTCAAGAACCTGCAGCAAATCGATTTTCGAAGGATACAATGGCGCAACACATTGAAACTGTTTTAGCAAATTTGCGTAACGATCAAGATCTATTCACGTCACTTTCGGCAAGCTACCCAAAGCGAATTCAGGCTGTCTTGGAAGCCAATGGCGGGAACACCAAGTTTTAATTGTTTCTCATTAAATGCAGGATTAAATTCTCTTTTGTAAGGTATGTTTAATTTTACTGTACCCCTAATGGTTTAGGCCATGGGCGGGGGGGGGGGGGCTAAGGTTTATTGGAGCCTCGTACGATCAGGTTAAATTTAATTTTAAATTAATTAGGAGACGATTTTATTTCTGTTCGATACATTATTGCAATGAAGGAATTGACTCCTCTTTTGAAGTGCTGACCGGCCACAACTTCTTGTTTGAACTTCAATGGGGAATTATTGTGTCCGAAAAGTATTCATTATCGACGATAACCGCTATCACTAAACTCTACATGTTTATTCTGTTCAGTCTGCAACTAGGACAAATCCATTCAGTACACAGTTTTTAAGTAGCAGAAGAGTTAGTAACATTTGTATCACTTTTGCAAAGAAAACAATATTGTATTTTGTAATCATAAACATTGTATTTATGTTCATTTTCAAGAATAATGTTTAACTGATAGAAAAGATTTTAGCTTTGTAATGAACTTTGATAAGATTCTTCATAGGTCACATAAGTTACAGTTCCCTAATTGTAGCCTATAGTTGTTCATTCTACTTATTTTACGGATATTTTTCCAAACCTATTCAATTTTCCTATTTTGCAAAGATTACTTGGTTTCTCCTATTACAACACAAGTTATTTGAGTTCAACGTATCTTCATCCAAGTGATTATGAATCATAAACTGAGATTCATTTTAAAGTTAGTTCATCATATGACAAAATTATATAATTCATTTTCGAACGTCATGTCAGTAACTCTCTTGGAAGTTGCTCGCAAGAACATTTATCATTAAATACGTTTTTTAAGTGCAATAGTCATACTTCAGTAAGTGAAAAGTAAAAAGGTAAAGTGGGAAATCAGAAGTTAGTGAAGCTCGAACCCGCGTCTCTTGGTTTCAGAGTCACCGTTCCTAGCTCCTAGTTTCCCACTCTATTACCTTTTCATTTTACATCGATATTTATTGTTCTTTGGATACTCTGTGTGGAGTCGTTCTAAGAGATCTGAAGATTGTTTATAATGCCTGTTTGAATCATGTACAAAGTTAGAGATCTCCTACCTCTTACCCCATTCTGATGCGTTCCGATAATCGAATTCGAAAATCTCGAGTGAAGACAGGTTTCCACCAAGTATTCTCTTCTGGGTTTCGTATATCTTTCTTATCAATAGTTTCAGTCACCTTTTATATATTATAACCTAATCATTCCTGTCATTTTGCTGTGTGTTGAGCTCCTAGTTGATGAAATGATTTGGAGTACTTTGTCTTTGGTTAGAAGTCTCTCTTTCATTCTCTCAAATGGTCATTGCATTATGACCTTCTCTCATATATCTCGCCTTTGTTTATCTTAACTACACTTTCGAGCCAAATTCAACTATTCCTTCTTGCGCTTAACTAATCCGGTTAACAGTTAATATCAAAATAGTTTCTGGAGAATATCAAGAAAACACAAATTCGGGAAAAAACAAAAACAAAACAAAAAAAAAAAGCTTCGGAAAAATCGCTGTTCTTAAAAAGAAACTTTCTAAACCAAAAAATTCGATACAAGAGCGGATTCGATTCTGCTCGACTATATTGTATTTGACTCCATTTGATCCCAAAGTTAATTCAGTAAGTCAAAATATACCTTTCTTTGGTTCAACATATCCATACAGCTACTCATCACATTAAAATCTTGCAGACAGCTAATAACTAATTGTTGGAAAACTGAAAAGCATTTTCCATAAGTCAAAAATTTTCGTTGACCTCATCATTATTTAACTCTGCATTGCAAAATTTATTCACATGAAATCTTTAGTGTATTTTTTTAACTTTAGTAACTATTTTTGTTGCAAACATCACTAAATGGAAAACTCAACGCTTTGTTACCTAAAACCAACTAAATAGGGTCTGAATATAAACAATACTATAAACTTGGATCTGATATATTTGTATTGGATCTGATATTTGCATGTCGGTTATAAATAGATATAGAGTGTAACATATTTGCGGACTATTATGACTTCTTCCTCTGGATCCAGAGATTCTATCTTTAGCTTTAAATTGATAATTAATTAGTTTTAAATTGATAATTATTTAGTTTTGTAAAAATTGGTCGTTGCCAATGTACAGGCAGTTTTTACATAGTGGAGCCACCTCGATGGGCCGAAGTGGCCCCTAGTGTGCCCAATATAAAAATTTCTTATGTTCTTATGTTCTTGTGGTTCGGAACCCACGTAAAATTGTAGGTCCCCTCCGCCACCACAGAGGACATGCACAATACACAATTACGAACACAGTTAGGTAGATCAGCCATGAGTGGATCCTAGGGTCTTTGTTGGTCTGAAACATTATAACATTATAACACTAATTTAAATGCTTTTAATGCTTGAACCGACAGAAATACTAAAAATCAACAATTCAAATGAGCTTCCATTTAACGATTCTGTCTCATATTGAGTCTCTTGAGTCGCCACGAGGGATCAAAACCGGTATTCAAATACAGGTACTAAAACCGATATTGCTTTAAAAAAGTAATACCGATCTCAAGGGTTTCGATACCGGTTTTTTGGTATTATTAACCACGCGTTCTTTAGTCTATTTATAACTTCTTCTTGGTTGTAAAACAAGATGGAATAGTCTTTGAAGTATGATTGAAAGGTTTCTTAAATTGAAGAAATGTATCCCAAAAGCTTTAAGGGCAGAAAACATTTCTTTAACACAGTGGGAAATTTTTCAGAATCTCTGATACATTGCGTCCTGTTGAAATGATTCTTAAAGGTCTCTGTTCGCATCATACTAGTCTCTTAATGGCCGAATCTTCCTTTAAATTCATTCTAAAACATCTTGCAAAGAAAAGCAGCCCAATAGCTATGGAACTGAAAGAGGCTCTCCAAAATAGATTTTCTTACAGAAGACAAAAAGATATTGTTGCTTTACTCAAGTATCTCCACATTCCTAACGTTATAAAAGTCCAAGAAGAGGATTCATTGTTTTCAATGCCTTCTAAACTCACCCTAAAGAAAACTGCAGAAAAGCTTTTTAAAAGGCTTTTTCCTTCTCAAAATAATACAACTACTGGAATGGAAATTGATTTGAAAGAAGAGCAAGAGTCTGATGAGGATCCTGATGACCCACAAATTGTAACTAAAGGAAGCATTCAGCAAGATGATTCATTATTGTCTGAGTACATCAAAGAAATGAAGGAATTAGAAAAGGTCCCTGAGAAAAAGATGTCAAATAGGTTCAATCCTAATAATGAACTCAAGGATTTTGAAGATTCTTTCCAAAGTAGTAACAATCTGGAAAAATGATATCAAGCATTGCTTTCCATTAAGCCGAAAAGTGTTGAATCTGAAAGAGCCTTTTCTGCTGCTGGCTTATTTCTTACAAATATGAGGTCCAATCTAGCTGAAGAATCCTTAAATGCTCTCTGTTTCCTTAAAAGTTACTTCCAAAATCATCATAAGAAGTAAAACTGTTATATATAAAAAAAAATTTATAAAACAATTTATATAAAACATTAATTTTTTTCTTTTTACAAATAAGAATCTGTCATAATACTTAAGTCCTTAATCTTATATATATATACATACACAGTGCTTTTATATATATATATATATATTATATATATATATATAACAGGGCGTCCCAAAAAAATGCATACACACTTTAAATAATTATAAAGGCAGTGTTTATTAAAATACATTTCATTTTCAAAATGTAATAGAATCTACAGACATTATTTAATTGTTTTGTCAACGCCTGTTTTCAAACTGACGTCCGTTCTGGTCCAGGCACTGTTGATAACGCGAAGCAATGGAATCGCAAACATCACGAAAACATTTCGTTTGGTATTTGTGTGCATTCTCGTTCAATGGCTGCTCTCAATTCAGCGACTGTTGCAGGTTTATAGCGTAGACTTTGTCTTTTAAGTATCCCCATAAAAAAAAGTCTAGTGGTGTGAGGTCTGGTGAACGGAGGGTATTCTACGAAACCCCTTCGTCCAATCCACTTCCACATCGTGCCAAGTACCACTCGCAATACCCACTCTTCGGTCCGGATCATCTTCATTAATAGCATGGACTAATCTTGGAATGTAACTTTTCCATTGACAGCGCTTCAAAATGCGTTGGACAGACGATTTGAAATTCCTACCTCACGACTCGCTTGCCGCACAAATTTTCTTGGACTTTGGTGATACGTTTCCAGTACTTTCTTGCTTTGTGGGGCTTGTCGATGTCCGTGGTCTTCCGGAACGCTTCTTGTGGACATTCTGAACAGTTCCATCGGCTTCAAACGTATCTCTAATTCGAGTGATGGTAAGTCGCGTTGGTGGATCTGTTTGAAACTCCCTCCTAAACTGTCTTTGCACTTCAACTGCGTTTTCACACTTTCAGTAGCATTTTAGAATGAATTTCCTTTGTTCAAAGCTTAGTCTGACTGCCATTATTAATTCTAATGGGTTTAACTTGGAAAGAAAGAAACATCAATTGAGCTATCAGCTGTTAAAGTGTGTATACATTTTTTTGGGACGCCCTGTGTATATATATATTAACATACATCATAACATTAACTTACCGTTTTATAGAAAATTCCAAATTTTCGTCAAGTTCTCATCTGCTTCAATATGTCGACTTCGTTCCTTGCTGTTAGTGTCAACTGGTGAGTGGCGCATAATAAATTGTAATGTGTACTAGCTCGTAGTTGTTTATTTTTAGATGCCTTACATTTGTTGTGTACGTAAAGTTTATCTACAATTGATTTCAATGCTTACCATATGACAACTATACTTGCCATGAAATAAAATAGGTATACAGTATAATTTTATACTACAGAATATTATAATACAATATTGCTTAGGTTTTAGAAAACTTAAAAATTTAATAAGAAGGATTCTAGATAATCTGCGAATTAATTATTCAAAAAAGCTGCCGGTACGCCGTACCGGTGCGTACCGTCACCAAAAGAGCCCTGTATATATATATATATATGTATATATATAATAAAATCATTCACTAACGAATATATTTCATTTATTGACTTTATTCATTACTATATTATTTGATTAAACGAAGGCTAGTGCACGTGGTTTGCCTTGTTTGTTTTTCGAATCTATTTACAAAACGAGGTTTAATAAGGTTCATTTTGCTTTGTTTGCCTTGTTTGTTTTTCGAATCTATTAGAAAATGAGATTTCATAAGATTCATTTTTTCTTGCTTCGAGCTCATCAAGTAGAGTGTGGTCACCCACCGTGGGAAAAAGGAAAAAAGGAAAGAAAAAAGGCGGTCGAATAGCGGACAGATAAGTTTTATTAATACTTTTTCTTTTACAGATCCTTCGTCGGTAGCTTAATTAATTATATATCCATTTAGTATAAATTTGTGTTACAAGAACCTGCTTCTGCGTTTCAAGAACATTTTTGTGGGCTTGCATAGGTGACGGCACAATAAGCACGCAGTAGACCTACGTTGTAATTTATTAATTTTCAAACGCTCGTTTTTTTGTTTGTTTTTTTAATTAATTAATAGCATGACACCCCCGTCAAGTACTTGCAGTCGCTGTGAAGGGAAATGTTCCGCTTACGCGTTTAATTTGGCTAATAATAATGAACAGTTAGTTTGCAGGTGGTGCTCAAGCATGGAAGTGCTGAGGAACGAGTTAGAACGTGAGAGGGAGGACAGAGTGAGGCTTGAAGAAAGGGTGATGCTCCTGACGGAAAAATTAGAATCCCTTGAGACTCCAGTTACGACCCCTCCTGCCTCAGTTTCTACTAATAATATAAGTAGTACTAATAGCCCTCTTTCTTCCCCTAGTTCTCAACCATTCGTTCAAGTGCGTAATGGAGCCCCATTGAGAAAACATAAGACTTGTCTACCAGTAATAACAAACAATAAGTTTTCTGTTTTAGGTTTCGAAGATGCTGATGAACCGGAAATACGACTCGTTGGCGATTCCATTGTTCGAGGGCAGCTCCAGGAATTCTGTGGGAGAATCCCTTGTCGTAGGCGCCGCTACTGCTACCCTGGTGCAAGGGTGGAGGATAAAACTAATAGTGTTGACCATTTTACAGATGGAACCTCTGAGTACACAACGTATGTTATTCATGTCGGTACTAATAACGTTTTAAATTCTCGATCGGAATTTAGGAAAAAACTAATAAGATTGTTTTAACAGGTATACTTAAAGTTTCTTTGCCAACAGGAAGGAGAGCATTTTGCGAATTTTTGGAACAGTTTCTACGGCAGGAAAGACTTGTTCCTCGGAGATGGACTTCATCTTAATGACGTTGTAGCTGCGCGTTTAGGAAGACTATTTCATAATATTGTCTCTTCTTTTTAGGCTGCCGTAACTCGAACGGTCCCGGCGTGATTTCCTCAAATTTCCCCTGCGCTCGCGAAGGTTGTCGCAATTACAAGCAATTTGAAGGTTCTATCCTTAATTAAATGCTCGTAGCCTACGAAATAAAATAAACGACATTTTTTCTTTAATTGCTTGTAAATACTATGATTTAATTGCGATAAATGAATCGTGACTTAGCACTGAAACACGTGACTTTGGAGGGGAGTATCAACTTAGAGGTTAAAAACAGAGTTAAAAACAGAGTAGGTAGGCGAGGAGGCGGTGTTATGTTGTATATCAAAGATAATATTGCGAACGTTATAGATAGATTCGACTATAGTAGAACTTAAATTGAACGATTTCAAATTTGTTGTTGCGGTTATATATAGGCCCCCTAATCAAACAGCTGATACGGACGAAGCGTTATATTGTGAACTAAAGAGAATAATAGGGAGTGAGCAGTAGGGTTGTTATAATTTCACTTTTTAAAATTTTTAATGGTCCAACGGGCTAATGTTGTGGGCATTGGTGCAAGAAACAACATGGTACCAGTTTTTGGAGTTCCGGTAATATCAGACCCCCAACCCCCCCACCCCCAATTTATATGGGACCTTAAAATTTGACTGAGAAAACGAAAGTTTTCCGCTTGCTTCTCTGTGAATAAACATATGACTATATTAGTTTTTCTTGGTAATAATATATTATTTTAATTAATTATATATTCTAGGGGTGTTACCGCCACCCTGAAGCATCATCCCAGGCAGCTTCGCGGCGATGGGCTCGAAATTAGACCAGCTTATCAAGCCAGCTACAGTATATTTCGAGTGGGAACAAGCCTGATTCCAGGTCCCCATCGTTTTTTTTTTTGCATTTATTTTTAAACAAAAATGAATTCCTTTTACAATGATTACAAAATTATACCAAAGTTTAATTAAAAAGATAAATACTTCTGCATAACATTACACAATAAACGCTCACTTAACATATTTATACATTTCAGCCAAAGATTTTTTCTTGAAGTCTGGAAGAAGGCGTCGATGTTGCTCTATAACTTTTACCAGAAATTGTTTTTGTGATTCATCATTAACAATTCTGTCTTTGAAATCTTCAATCAGCTTGATTGCTCTCTCGGCAGGATCATTCACAACTTTCATATTTTTGACAAAGTTCTCCATAACTTGGAAAGATTTGCAATTTTTCCAAGAAGTATCAGGTTCATTTAGCCAGTCACCACTAGTACCCAAGCATTGGAAAACAATTGAAGAACCCTTACCAACTAACTGACACAGCTTAGTTGTATTTGTTAGCTTAGGGAAGATTGGCTGACCTTTGGGAGGAGGGTGTTGCGGGTTCATTTGACAGACTTTCTTCATTGACTTTGCAATCACTTTTTTCTGCATCTGAAATTTGCCGGGAAAACAAAGCAAGTGGTACTAGTTCCTCAGTCAGATACCATAGCTGACCATTTAATCCCTTAAGAGCACTGGATGCTACATCGTGATCATAATTTTTATACTCAATGAATTCATTAAAAAGATTTAAATCGTTGGCAGGTGCATCACAGGCGACGGAAGCAAGCAACCAAGGTTTTACACATATAGTAGAGGCAGTTCAATATGCACATTCTCTCTAGTTCTGCTATCATATTTGACTCAGTTGTAGTTTTCAATATTAATTTACTGTCCCAGTGAACAATGCAATGCTCTGGAGGATTAAATGATGCCGTAAGTTGTTTTGCACTAGATGCTTTTGTATTTTTACATGAAGTTTAGAAGTAGACTTTGACAGGCTCATGTCATGTATATTTATATTTAATTCTGAGGCAACTGCTGCAGCGTAAACTGTTCTTTGGCTATGCGAGAGATTCAGCCTATCAGCCATGTCAGAAACCATTTGAGAATTGAAAATGCGAATTCTGTTTTTAGGATTTCTTTGAGCCGAAGGTTGAAAGTCGGAATCATTTGATTCATTACTTGATTCATCATTATCTATAGGAATGTCATCATCAGGTGGGATATTCATTTGTTCACCACTGGGTCCTGCATCCATGTCTGCTAAGAGTTTTTCTTTTCTCTCTACGTCATGTCGAATTCTTTGGTTTCGTCTTTCTGTCCGAGTTACATAAGATTTATCAAGGCTGGAGACGTACATATTCCGAATAGTTCTTTTGATCTTCAAGGAATTTTATATCTTCGCTTTTGTTTCTTGTTGTTCTCATTCTGTCTTTCATTATTGTTTCAATAGCATCTGCTGCCGATATATCCAATAGCATATCTAATTTTTTACCAAAAATATCCTTTTTATCTTCGAAAGTATTCCTGTTTTTGTGTTTTTTCAGTGTTTCATACTCATTAACTAAAGTCAGAATCTTTTCTTTTGGTCTTCTGCTTTCGGAAATATCTTACGTTTTAATGCCAGCTAAGTCCCAGAATTTTTAAACTTTATTAAGTACAACTGTTGCAGCCTCTTTTTTATTGTTCATAACCATATTTCTTTTTAAATGATAGAAATGCTGAAGTGCATCTGATTGGGATGGTAGCTGGAATAGTCCTGTAGGAATCAGTTCATCTTTAAGATTACCAATAATTCACAGCTCAACAAAAATTTTTTTTTGTTTCGTTGCCAAGGAAATTCGTACGAATTTAGGGTATTTTGGGGTTGCTGAATTCCAAAATGAAAGTAGTTTTTCCGATTTGGCTCTAGTTCTTGAGATAATGAATACCCTCAATTAATAGGAAACGTAACCATAACGCGTGCATATGGGAAACTACCGGAACATTCTAGATGGTGAGACACGCGAATATTTTTAGTGTTTACTCCGCGATCATTCTAGAATATTCCCCCTCCGTATATAAGTCATCGGCCACCCAACCAGTAGTCAGTTGACAGTTGGCAGTGGAGCGGTACGTGTTGTCTGTTGTGTTTTTCGTGTTTCTTGTCCGTGTAATGTATTTGTATACATGTACTTAGTGTACATAAGTCAATATGAAATGAACTTATAATTTTATTGTTTTCTTTTTTTAGAGAAATATGAGTTCTTCACGAAGAGGCTGCTTAAACAATCCTAATGTATTCTGCTACATTTGCGGCGAATACACTCTGCAAAAACAAAGAAAAAACATCACAGACTTTGTAAAGCAAGCTTATCTTGCGTATTTTGGCGTGGCGCTTGGAGACCAAGACAAGTCATGGGCTCCCCATAAGGTTTTCAAAACCTGTGTAGAATGCTTACGACCGTGGAAAAATCGAAAAAGGAAAAGTTTAAACTTCGGTGTGCCTATGGTGTGGCGAGAGCCGAAAAACCACCACGACGATTGTTATTTCTGTGTGGTTAATGTGAAAGGGTTCAATCGATACAAGAAACTCAAGTGGGATTATCCCAATTTGGAATCAGCAAGGCGACCTGTGTCACCCAGCGAAGACGTTCCCATACCAGTGTTTACCACACTGCCCGACCTTCCGTTGTCAGAATTTGAAGAAATTCAGGATTTAGGTGGTAGTAGTGGAAGTGACTATGAAGGAAGCATTTCAACACCTCAGCAGTTCTCCCAAGACGAACTCAATGATCTGATACGGGACCTCAGTCTGTCAAAGCAAGCATCTGTTAGCATCCAGACTAAAAGAAAAGAACTGTCTACAGCCAGAAGCTAAAATAACAGGTTATTGGACAAGAGAGGCGGGACTTCTTCCTTACTTCAGCCAAGATGAAGAACTTGTATACTGCAATAACATCCCTGGACTTGTTCTTCAAATGGGACTGGAATATCGACCAGGAGATTGGCGGCTTTTTATAGACAGCTCCAGTAGAAGCTTGAAATGTGTTTTATTGCACAATGGTAACCGATATGCATCTCTTCCAATTGCTCACTCAACAAAACTTAAAGAAGAATATGAAAATATCAAAATGGTCCTGCAGAAACTCTGCTATCATGAGCACTAGATGCCTATTTGTGTTGATCTAAAGATGGTAAACTTTTTGCTTGGGCAGCAAAGTGGATATACGAAGTACCCTTGTTTCATCTGTTTATGGGATAGTAGGGCAAGGCAAGATCATTGGAAAAAAGTGACATGGCCTTCAAGAGAAAACATGACTGTAGGTGCAGCGAACATCATTAACGAGCCTTTGGTTGACAGGGAAAAAATCATCCTCCCACCACTTCATATCAAGCTGGGACTAATGAAACAATTTGTTAAGGCCTTGGACAAAGATGGCGATTGCTTCAAATACATTTGTAGATCGTTCCCTGGACTAAGTATGGAAAAACTAAAAGCTGGAATCTTTGATGGCCCTCAAATCCGTACACTTATCAAGGATTCTAATTTCACAAAATTTATGAATGGTGTTGAAGCTTCTGCCTGGTGCAGTTATGTCTCAGTTGTCAAGAACTTCTTGGGTAACCACAAAGCAGACAATTATGAAGAACTGGTGCAAAACGTGCTCACAAACTTTGAAAAGTTGGGTACTAATATGAGCATAAAGGTACACTTTCTCCATAGCCACTTACACAGATTTCCGGATAATCTTGGTGATTTTAGCGAGGAACAAGGGGAGAGGTTTCATCAAGATATCAAGGTGATGGAGGAAAGGTATCAAGGCAGATGGAACAGACACATGATGGCAGACTATTGCTGGAACCTCCAACGTGATTGTCCTGATAACCCACATAAAAGAGAATCGTACAAACAGAGATTTACTATACATTAATTGTAATTATGCGAATCAGCTTACTGTGTTTATCTGTTATTATACCGAATAAAATGCCATTATGTATTTCATGTGTTTACTTTTGTATGATTTGAGACAATTTCAATGCGATTTGTAAGTAGGCTCCGCCTGAACATTAAATTTTTTGCATTTTTACGTGTTTCAATGGGGTACCAATTATCTCATAAATTAGAGCCAATCTAACAAAACCGATGTCATATTCGGAATCAACACCACAAAGTTACCCCAAAATCACTCTAATATGATTGGCAATAAAATGAGTGTTGACCAGTGTAATTAATTGGATCATAACTGCTTTTCTTAACTTTATATTTAATTTCTTAGTAGTAGCCATGATATTCATTTAAAATAAGAGTAAAATCAACCAAGTGAAAAATGCATCATATACTATATACATCATTGGATATCTGAAAAACAAATAAAATATTGGCTTAATCAGCTGTTATAGAACATTTCTATGTATACTATTACGAATAAATAACACTGGGCAACAAAAAAAATTTCTTTTCGTGTCCCAAGAGTGAAAATACCTTATTCTTATAGTATTTTCTGTGCTGAATCCAAATAAGTTTGTAAAATTTCTCTATCAGGTTTGGTTTTTGTGTGACATGCAATTTAATTTTTAAAAACCCATATAGTTACATACTTATTAAAATATGATCGAAAAGACATACCTGTAGTTTAAAAAGTAGCTTGTTTTGATTTTCTGCTGTGCTTTGCCTCAGGCATGTCTCTCTTAAGAGTCCAGCAATAGTCAGCCAGGATACTGGGGCTCCATTTGCCTTGGTAACGGTTTTTCATGGCAGAAATATCCTGATGAAAACGCTCACCATGTTCGTCGCTTACCGCACCCAGGTTTTCCGGAAAAAAGTCCAAGTGAGAGTCCAAGAAATGAACCTTCAATGACATATTGCACCCCATTGCTTGGTAAGACTTAAGAAGATCTACTATTTCAGGATAGTTTTCGGCCTTGTGATTTCCCAAAAAAATTGTGCAGACACTTTTGAAACTCTGCCACGCAGCTTTCTCAACTTCATTCAACTCTCCTTCAAATCTCTCATCTCTTAACAATTCTCTGATCTGAGGGCCTACAAAAATGCCTTCTTTAATCTTGGCATCACTGATCCGGGGAAACTTATTTCTCAAGTATGTGAATCCTGTTTGCGCTTTATCCATCGCTTTAACAAAGTTTTTCATAAGTCCAAGCTTGATATGCAAAGGAGGAAGGTACACTTTCTCAGGGTCAACAAGTGAACTATTCACAACATTTTTCTTGCCTGGAACAAGTGAGGTGCGTTTTGGCCAATCCTTCTTAACGTAGTGGTTTTGCTTGTCCCTACTGTCCCACTCACATAAAAAACAACAGTACTTGGTGTAACCTAGCTGCAACCCTAGCAAAAGTGCAATGACCTTCAGATCTCCACAGATATTCCACTTATATTTCTGATACTGAAACTTTTCTAAAAGCAACTTCATGTTGTCGTATGACTCTTTCATGTTTGCAGCATGTGCAATAGGTACAGAAGGAAATTTATTTCCGTTGTGAAGAAGGACTGCCTTCAAGCTGACTTTTGAGGAGTCAATGAACAATCGCCACTCATCCACGTTATGTTCATGACCAAGAGCCCCCATGACTGAATTAACATCTTTACAAAACACAAGTCCATCTTCATGGGAGAACCATTCTTTGAATTCATCATGGCGGCTGCGGAAAAAACAAACTTTAGTGTCACGTTGCAGAGATTCCAACCCTTTAATCTTGAACCTAAAAGTTCAGCCTGCTTCTTAGATAATTTCAAATCACGAACTAGGTCATTTAGATCTCCTTGTGACAGTAAATGTGGTTCATTGGAGGAACAGGTAGCCTGGAATGTTGGATCAGAAATGTCTTCATCTTTTTCCTCGTGATATGCTACAGCTACGTTTGATTCCTCATCACTTAAACTTACATGTTCAGGAGGATTTGGTACTGGAAGTTGAGCACTGTGGGAAACTGGTCTCATTGCAGACGGTAGATTAGGGTATTTCATAAGGCTCTTTGTTTTTGAAGTGATCCCCTTTGTATTTACCAGGCAGAAATAGCAGTCTGTTGTGTGATCTTTGGGTTCCCTCCAAATCATTGGAATAGCAAATGGCATGTGACGTGAACCGTTTAGCCATCCTGAAGTAGTCTTACACATGTCACACAACAAATGTGAGGGGCCAACTCTTGTCCTGATCGCCTACTTTACATCCGAAATAAAGTTCATAGCATTTTTCTACTAATGGTGTAAAGTTACGTTTGTGGGATTTTAAAGTTAGATCACCACATACATAACAAAAGGAATTAGGATGATTCAGACAGTTCCGCGGCATTACAAAACATCTATATGAATACAACACTGGTGTAAAATTAACAAGAAGCAACAGACACTAGCTGTTAACACTGTGACATTTACAAGCAGACTGACTTGGAGCTGCTCTACACACAAAAACTAGGCTCATGTCTGAACAGGTACAAACATGTTTCAACCTGCACAGTCTGCTGCTCCGACCAAATTTATCCTGCCAGCATTATCAGAACTTTCTCCCCAAAGGAATAAATTGTACTAATTTTACAGAAAAATTAATACAACATATATATTAATATCAATATATTTTATTATAGTTATATTAATTAATATAATATATTATTATATTTATTATTTTTATAATGTTTTATATTATAATATTGTTATATACTTAATTATATATAATATGTTCTTATTTTTTTATCCGGTGATCATGCTAAATGAGGAAAAAATGAACATAGCGTCACAAGTAAACTAAGCCTGATAGAAAAAATCTGATTTCATATTTAGATTCAGCATGAAAAGGTACACTTAGAACACCCATCAAAACCCTTGTGACAAAATTGTTGTTGACCAGTGTAATCAATTTATACACCAAAATGTGCAAAGTTGATTTTTGAATAAATTGATATGCAATATGTATGCTTTTATTTAAGATTAAATATGATTAATCTTAAAAAAATGCTTAAAAGATGTCGTTTTTACTCAGTTTTTTACTATGCAATATAAATTGGGGGTGGGGGGGTCTGATATTACCGGAACTCCAAAAACTGGTAACCAATGTTGTTTCTTGCACCAATGCCCATAACATTAGCATGTTGGACCATTAAAAATTTTAAAAAGTGAAATTATGGACCACCCTAGTGAGCAGGCCTCAGTTATGGGTGACTTTAATTGCGCCAACGTGAATTACGATACAATGCAGGGAGACGCTGAAGGAAGATAATCGTTTAGTTAATTTTCTCGAGGATAGCTTTCTTATTCAAAAGGTTGGGGAACCTACGAGGTTGGACAATATTTTAGATTTAGTAATAACTACGGATGATAGGCTAACCACGGATCTTCAAGTAATAGAACTGTTAAGTAATAGCGATCACAATATGGTAGAATTTGTCCTCTCAGTAAGTCACTCGAAACCAGCTAACTCGACTAAAATTCTTAACTTCCAGCACGCAGACTTTTGTAAATTTCGAAATGAATTGTCACACGTCAATTGGGAAAACGTAATGTGGATCTCCATCGCAAAAATAATGTGGTAATCGTTTGAAACAGTATTTAGGACTATAAATGAGGAATGTGTACCGTACAAAATCAAGCGTGCGAAAGTAAACAACAAGCCCTTGTGATATACTTCTAGAGTAGGAGATATTATAAAGAGTAGAGATAGGGCTTATAGGCCACATAAGCGATAAAGAAAATTTGTGGTTACGAAACAACTACATATCTCTAAGGCGTGAAGCGAAAAGTGTAATAAAAAAGTCGAAGCGCGAATTTGAAATCTCCATAGCTCGTGACGGCAAAGAAAACCCAAGCGATTCTTTCAATACGTCAACAATAGGAATCCAGTAAAAGGTGTCTTGGGGCCGTTGAAAAATTTTAACGGAGAGCGAGTTTCTGAAAACAAGCAAATGGCTACCTTGCTAAACGAATTTTTTACGTCAGTTTTTACTGTAGAAGATGTAACGAATATTCCTACGGTCATAGACATAATACCTTTTGAAAGGGAGGTAATGGGCTATATTGATAAAAAGAAAATGCGTAAATCACCGGGGCCGGATTCGATATATCCCATACAACTAAAAGAATTAAAAGAAAGCATTGTTGTGCCGCTAACAAAGATTTTGAATGCGTCTATTTCTGAGGGGTGCGTAGCAGAAAATTTCAAGTTAGCAAGTGTAACACCTATCTTTAAGAAAGGAGATAAAGGTGCGGTGGGAAATTATAGGCAAATTAGTTTAACTTCTGTTGTAGGTAAGCTACTGGAATCAGTAATTAGGGATCGTATAGTCGAACACTTAGAATTGCATAACTTGGTTAGAAATACGGAGTATGATTTTAGACGAAACAAATCTTGCTTAACTAATCTTTTAGAATTTTTTTAAGGCGTGGTTGACGATTACGATAGTCATCGGGCGGTTGATGTAGTGTATTTAGATTTTCAAAAAGCGTTTGACACTGTACCGCACAAAAGACTCATTGAAAAAACTAAGGCTCACGGAATCAAGGGTGTAGTAATAAATTGGATAGAAGAGTGGTTGCGAGGTAGGAAACAGAGGGTGGTCGTTGATGGAGCGGAGTAGTCTTGGGCTAATGTAGCGAGCGGCGTTCCTCAGGGTTCTGTATTCGACCCCTTGCTTTTTCTTATATATATTAACGATTTAGATGTCGGCCTACTCAGTACAGTTTCAAAGTTTGTGGATGACACGAAGTTGGGTGCTACGGCGATTAATGACGAAGATAGAGGTAAAATCCAGGAAGATCTGAATAAAATCGTTGATTGGTCAGTCACATGGCATATGAAATTTAACGTCGATAAGTACAAAATGTTACATATAGGTTCGCGTAATGGTAATTTTGCGTATAGTATGTCAGGGAAGGAATTAGCAAGCGTAGAGTAGGAAAAAGATTTAGGAGTTATGGTCACTAGTGATTTAAAAGTAGCGAAACAAAGTACAGCAGCGGTCAAAAAAGCGAACAAAGTGTTAGGGTTTATAGCTCGGAATTTTGAGTACAAATCATGCGATATTATTGTTCCTCTTCATAAATCATTAGTTAGATCCCATTTGGAGTACGCAACCCAATTTTGGAATCCGCATATGTGAAAAGATATAGACAAAATCGAAAGAGTTCAAAGACGAGCAACTAAGATGATTCCGTCGCTTAGGTCGAAGTTGTACGAGGACAGGCTTAAGGAGTTAAAATTGACTACACTCGAGACTAAGTGGCTAAGAGGTGATCTAATCAGGTTTTCAAAGTTATGAATGGGTTCGATAACGTAAATAGATATCTTTTTCGAAATATCTCAATTTAATAGGACTAGAAATAACGGTTGTAAGTTGACAAGTAGAAGGTTCGAGACAGCAGTTGCCAAAAACTTTTTTATATATAGAATAGTAAATAGCTGGAATAGTTTGCCTGTAGAAGTAGTTACTATCACGTCTATAAAAATGTTTAAAAATCAATTAGACGCATATGGTGATAGATTGGGTATAGTTTAAGGTAATAAAATTAAGGCTTTATGGTTCGGAACCCACGAAAAATTGTGGGTCCTCTCCGCCACCACGGAGGACATGCACAATACACAATTACGAACACAGTTACGTAGACCAGCCATGAGTGGATCCTAGGGTCTTTGTTGGTCTGAAACATTAGAACATTATAACATATATATATATATATATTATGTATATTATATATATATATATATATATATATATATAATATTATTATTTAATATATATTATATATATATATATATATATATATATATAATATATATATATATATAATATATATATATATATATATATATATATATAATATATATACTGTATGTATATGTATATATATATATATATATATATATATATATATATATATATTAGATATATATTATATATTATATATTTTATATATATATAATGTATATATTATATTATATATATACTGTATATATATTATTTAATATATATTATTTATATATATTTATATATATATTATGTATATATTATATATTGTATATATATATTATTTAATATATATTATATATATATATTTTATATATATATTATATATATATATATTTTATATATATAGTTATATTATATTATATATATATTATATATTATATATTTTATATATATATAATGTTATAATGTTATAATGTTTCAGACCAACAAAGACCCTAGGATCCACTCATGGCTGGTCTACCTAACTGTGTTCGTAATTGTGTATTGTGTATGTCCTCCGTGGTGGCGGAGGGGACCTGCAATTTTACGTGGGTTCCGAACCACAAGAACATAAGAAATTTATGTAACAACTTCCTGTACATTGGCAACGACCAATTTTGCAAAACTAAATAATTATCAATTTAAAATTAATTAATTGTCGATTTAAAACTAATTAATTATCGATTTAAAACTAAAAATAGAATCTCTGGATCCAGAGGATCAATCATAATAGACTACTATCCACAAATATGTTACACTCTATATCTATTTATAACCGACATGCAAATATATCAGATTCAAAGAATCCAGTCAATTTCATTACGGTATCCATGAATACTAGTACCTTGCCAACCAAAAATAAGTCATGGTCCATATCGATTGCGGACCAAGTCAAAATTTACCACCACATACATTACAATATATATACACTTAGGAGGAAAAGTGTAGGTGTGGCTGTAAAGACTGTACAGTAGTGTAGAAATGTGTGTGCCCCCATTTTGGGTCTCCCATTTAAAGGTGTTTGTGGGGCAAGTGAAGATCATGAGTTTTTCAGTACTTCACAGTACTATGGGGGGCACCGCTCGGCAGAGGAATCTCTTTAAATGGGGTGTGTAAGGACAGAGAGTATCCCCTAACCCAAGATGCTGCCTCCCTATATCCCACAACCCTTGTGTTGAGCTGTGGGATCTATCCCTACAAAGCCTTAATTTTACTACCTTAAACTATACCCAATCTATCAACATATGCGTCTAATCGACTTTTAAACATGTTTATAGATGTGCTACTAATTACTTCTACCGGCAAACTATTCCAGCTATTTACTATTCTGTTCGTAAAAAAGGTTTTGGCAACTGTTGTCTCGAACCTTCTACTTGTCAACTTACAACCGTTATTTCTAGTCCTATTATACTGAGATATTTTGAAAAAGCTATCTCTATCTACGTTATCGAACCCATTCATAATTTTGAACACCTGGATTAGATCACCCCTTAGCCTCCGAGTCTCGAGTGTAGTCAATTTTAACTCCTTAAGCCTCTCTTCGTACGACTTTGACCTAAGCGACGGAATCATCTTAGTTGCTCGTCTTTGAACTCTTTCGATTTTGTCTATATCTTTGCGCATATGCGTATTCCAAAATTGAATCGCGTACTCCAAATGGGGTCTAACTAATGATTTATAAAGAGGAACTATAATATCGCGCGATTTGTACTCAAAATTCCGAGCTATAAAACCTAACACTTTGTTCGCCTTATTGACCGCTGCTGTAGTTTGTTTCGCTACTTTTAAATCACCAGTGACTATAACACCTAAATCTTTTTCCTGCTCTACTCTTGTTAACTCTTTCCCTGACATACTATACGCAAAATTACCGCTACGCGAACCTATATGCAAAATTTTGCACTTATCGACGTTAAATCTCATTTGCCATGTGACTGACCAATCAACGATTTTATTCAGATCTTCCTTGATTTTACCTCTATCTTCGTCATTAATCGCTCTACCACCCAGCTTCGTGTCATCCGCAAACTTTGAAACTGTACTGACTAGGCCGACATCTAAATCGTTAATATATAAGAAAAAGCAAGGGGCCCAATACAGAACCCTGAGGAACGCCACTCGCTACATTAGCCCAACACGACTCCGCTCCATCAACGACCACCCTCTGTTTCCTACCTCGCAACCACTCTTCCAGCCAATTTATTACTACACCCCTGATTCCATGAGCCTTAGTTTTTTCAATGAGTCTTTTGTGCGGCACGGTGTCAAACGCTTTTTGAAAATCTAAATACACTACATCAACCGCCCGATATCTATCGTAAACGTCAACCACGCTTTGGAAAAATTCTAAAAGATTAGTTAAGCGAGATTTGTTTCGCCTAAAACCGTGCTACTTATTTCTAACTAGTTTATGCACTTCTAAATGTTCGACTATACCAGTGGTTCCCAACCCTTTCACCACAAAGGACACCTTTTATTTTTATTTTTTTCCCACGGACCCCATGTTTTTGAAAGATTCCGTCTACCAAACAAACTGTTTTTATTAACTAATAATTAACTCGTTTTCTCATTTTTCACTATCAAATAAAGGACATATAAGAGCGTATGCAATTAAAATACAGCATATTAAAAAAGTATTAATAATTCCAGCCAGGAGCAACGAAACTTGAAATTTTAGTCAGCGCCCTTATCGTGGGTAAATGTACGATTTCCATTGGAGCCTCTCGAAATATTGAAAGCTCACGGACCCCCAGTACTACCTTCGCGGACCCCCAGGGGTCCGGGAACCCCAGGTTGGGAACCACTGGGTCACTATACGATCCCTAATTATTGATTCCACTAGCTTACCTACGCACCCCTCAGAAATAGACGCATTAAAAATCTTTGTTAGCGACCCAACAATGCTATCTTTTAATTCTTTTAGTTGTATGGGATATATGGAATCCGGCCCGGGATTTACGCGTTTTCATTTTATCAATATAGCGCATTACCTCCCCTTCACTAACCACTATATTATCCAAAATATTACCATTATCAAAAGGTATTATGTCTATGACCGTAGGGATATTCATTACATCTTCTACAGTAAAAACTGACGTAAAAAATTCGTTTAACAAGGTAGCCATTTCCTTGTTTTCAGAAACTAGATCTCCGTTTACATTTTTCAAAGGCCCCAAGACGCTTTTTACTGGATTTCTATTATTGACGTATTGAAAGAATCGCTTGGGGTTTTCTTTACCGTCACGAGCTATGGAGATTTCAAATTCGCGCTTCGACTTTTTTATTACACTTTTCGCTTCACGCCTTAGAGATATGTAGTTGTTTCGCAACCACAAATTGTCTTTATCGCACTTATGTATCCTATAAGCCCTATCTCTACTCTTTATAATGTCTCCTACTCTAGAAGTAAACCACAAGGGCTTGTTTACTTTCGCACGCTTAATTTTGTACGGTACACATTCATCATTTATTGTCCTAAATACTGTTTCGAACGATTCCCACATTAGTTTTGCGTTGGAGTTCCCCATTACGTTCTCCCAATCGACGTGTGACAATTTATTTCGAAATTTACTAAAGTCTGCGTGCTGGAAGTTAAGAATTTTAGTCGAGTTAGCTGGTTTCGAGTGACTTACTGAGAGGACAAACTCTACCATATTGTGATCGCTATTGCTTAACGGTTCTATTACTTGAAGATCAGTAATTAGCCTATCATCTGTCGTTATTACTAAATCTAAAATACTGTCCAACCTCGTAGGTTCCCCAACCTTTTGAATAAGAAAGCTATCCTCGAGAAAATTAACTAAACGATTACCTTCCGCGTCTCCCTGCATTGTATCGTAATTCACGTTGGCGCAATTAAAGTCACCCATAACTAAAGCCTCCTCACTACCGATTATTCTCTTTAGTTCACGATATAACGCTTCGTCCGTATCAGCTGTTTGATTAGGGGGCCTATATATAACCGCGACAACATGTTTGAAAACGTTCAATTTAAGTTCTGCTATAGTCGAATCTATCGGTTCTGGAATTGTGTGCTTTACTTCTATAACGTTCGCTATATTATCTTTGATATACAACATAACACCGCCTCCTCGCCTACCTATTCTGTTTTTAACAAAAAGTCTATAACCTTTAATTTGATACTCCCCTACAAAGTCACGAGTTTCAGTGCTAAGCCACGATTCATTTATCGCAATTATATCATAGTCTTTACAATATATACAATATATATATATATATATATATATATATATATATATATATATATATATATATATATATATATAAATATATATATTATATATATATATATATTATATATTTATATATATATATTATATATATATATTATATTATTATATATATTATATATATATATATACATATTATATTAATTATATATATATATATATATATATATATATATATATATATATATATATGTGTAAAAATGAACAATGAATAATTCCTACGTTCATATATTTTTATATTCATTTATATAATCCTGTATATTATTATTTTGCTAAATAATTGGTGACTTGTTTCTTTTTAAATTACCTAATCATTTTTTTTATTTATCTTAATAATGAATCCTGATTAAATTTTCCAATGTTCATTTTCTGTATACATTCTCTCTTCGTTATAAAAGATGAGGTCATGTCTTGCCTAAACGTTTAATTGTAAATCTTAAACCTTTAAATTTTGCTCATATCCATATTTTAGTGTAAAGATGCATAGTTCAATTTCCATTTTTAGTTAACTCGGCAGATCATAATAACATCAGATCTGAAATTATGCGGTTTAAGATAAAAATATGGCTTCAGCGTCAAATATCTTTTTTTTCTGTTTAAACGTTGCCACAACTAAAAAATTTACTTTATCTTCAAATATTGTGCAAAAATAATGCAGCCTATTCAAAATTAAGACTAACCAAGTCAACATTAAATAATAATGATGTCCACAAAATCTGGGTATATGAACCCAGGTAAATTTTCAAATTATTATTCAGAATTAGACTTGGAGGCTGAGCACTACCTGTACATTTTAGCAGTAAATTACAGTAAGAAAAATCTGTCTTTATCCTCTCCTTCGAGCCTTGCTCTCTTCAAAGAACTTAGTCATTAAATCTCCCGACACGTTACAAGAAGAATCGGTAAACCTTCAGAAAGCTCTACAGAATCCTCCGATCCACTATAAGAAGAACTCGGATAGTAGTATAGAATAAACTACTGCGAGTAACAAATCTGTTGCTGCCACCTAACCAGAACCCCCTTCGACTTCGAACCAACCAAGGCCATAGACGAAGCGGTTAACAGTTGGCGACCTCTGCATCCAGGATTCTTCCAGTCTTCCAGACCCTGGAACTAAAACCAACATCCAGTTGACCGGCGTGTCGCGACTTCCAGTTCGTCACATCCACCCTTGAACCAGTGTGTCACGACCCAAGTTCTCCACGCCTAGTCTTCATCAAAGAACAAGTAGCCAGCAAGACACGTCTTCAGGACACGACTCCAAGGATTTTGCCGTATGAGAAATTAGTAACAATTAATATTAGTAACAATTAGTAACAATCGGTATTAGTAACAATTAATAATTAGTATCAAGCCAGAATTAAAAAAAACACAGTGAACATTCCATACACCAGCGATACATTTCTTTTTATTGAAACCGAGTTATTTTCACTATTCTAGTTAGTATAGAATAATTTTGTTTAATGTACCAATCATAATATTACCGTACCTTCACGTACATTTAAGTGAAATTTTGTTTACATCTTTTTTATTATTTTGTTTACAATCTTTTCAAATTTTTCGCTATTTAGGCATATTGTTGTGCATTATTTAATGTGTATTTCTTAGATAGAGTAGTTAGGAAAATCACTCAAGTGATCATTCCATGGATTAAAATCGGTCAAGCAGACCAAATTAGAACACATTAATAGTACCATCACATATGAGCGATTCAGACGGTGCGCTTTCTGACATCGAAAATCCCACTACACCCATTTTTCCACCTACCCCGCGCCCTTCAAACATATTCCCAAACACAAACTTCAGATCAAGCACAAGTCAATATGTCTCAAACCACCGCCCCAGTATACATTAACTTAGGTAGACTGGTAAACCTTCCCCATACTGTCCTAGTTTTTAAGGGGACCATAGATAATAACTTTGTTGAACCACGCGTAAGACCTTGGATTGACATTTTAGAACATTTCTTACGCGAAAACATCACCGATGATGATATAAAGATTAGGGAAGCTAAAAGGTTTATCGACCCTAAAGAAGGGAATGCCCATGATACAGTCACCTACGTCCTATCCATTAGCGAAGCTACAACATGGGACAATTTTAAACAAAACTTATTAGAATTTTTTAAAGAAATAACACTTGCACAACCCTTAGCCACGTTAGAAGCTGTCTTCCAAGCTAAATGGAAGAAAGAGGAACATGAAGATTTAAATAATTTTATTACAAGAACACAGAAACTCGTAGGTAAAGCCCTCCGAGCCGCAGAAAATGCGTGTGACATTACTTTCACTTCAAAACAAAGAAACCTAATAGTAGCAGCAACCATTTACCAAAACCTACCCGGAGCACCTAAAAAAAAATTTCAAGAGTTTCTAAATATTGACAAACCAGTAAGTGTAGCCATAAATAAAATACGGGAACATTACCCAGATTTAGCAGACCAGAACTACAGAAAGGGTAAAGAAACCCCCATACACTACATTCAGCAGCAGCAACCACAACACCAACACCAACAACAACAACAACCCTATAAATCGAGGCTGATGCAGGGAATACCACCTCAGAAACAAGCCCCCAAACCCAGAACAGAATGCACGCCCTCCTCCTCAGTGTTTTAATTGCGATAGCTTTGGGCACATGATAAGTCAATGCAATTATCCCCCTTATTGCTCCCACTGTCATGAACATGGTCATCGCCGTGGCGACCGACAAAAATGTGCTGACAAAGCCCCTGCAGGGTACAGGCCCAACTTCCAAAGAACGAATCACCAACGTTCCCAAAAGCCCTCCAATCCCCAGAAACCAGTAAATTCCCAGCCTCAACCGAACCACTAACCAAATAGGTCACGACCACAAGGTCAATCACACTATTACCCAATGTACAAACCCCAATACAATGAGCAAGGTCGGATAGTTCGGTACGTACAAGTACCTGTTGAGGAATCATTTTCCCCAGATTACAGTTTCACGAAAACCTTCCAGTGTATGGTGATCCCATAGAATATGACCCAGGTCCTCCCATAGAAGACAATTCAAGCCCATTTTTAGATCCCACTTTGGAGGCAGCAGTTCAACCTCCTCCCTCCTAAGTAGTAGTAATGAACCCAAACACACACACCAACTCCTCATCAGGATAATAGGTGCGAACCCCCTAGATTTAATAATAAATTGTTGCACAGATAACCAAGATTTAACCGCTCTCCTAGATACAGGAGCACACGCGACGTTAATTAAGAAACAATGTGTAGATGAGTTACTGGAGAATACAGATTACAAATATGAAATTAAGGCACCTTCCTGCGAACTCAGAGAAGTTACAGGCACACCCATACCTACATACGGAGAAATTGAATTATATTTAGAAGTTGGAAACGCGGTATACCCCGCAAAATGTTGTATAGTGGACACAGTCACCACCTTTCAGACAGATATCCTACTAGGTATGGATTTTTTCAACCGGAATCAATGCAAAATTTACCCAGCCGGAAAGTTAGTATAGTGTCGAAATAGGACACCCTCTCCATGAGAATAATAGACAACTTAATGCTAACAGAATCAGTTCAGTTCGGATTTCTGAAAGAAATAGGAAACCCACTCCACTTGATAGCAGTTCAAGTCAGTCGATTGCATCCAGAGGGACAACCACCCCAGAAATCAGCCCCCAGAGTAATCAGTTCCAGTTGTTGAATCCAGTAGGATCAACAAAGTCAGTTTCCAGTCAGCCAGCTTCAGTTCAGCCACTTTCAGTTCAGTTCAGCCAGTTTCAGTTAACTCAGCAGTTGAGATTCGAAATCCAACTGAAACGACTTTTCAGCCAATAAGGCAAATTTTAGTCGCCGAACCAGTCAGATTCACAATTTTTCTTATGCCCCAAAGAGCATATAACAGTAGCACCTTATGAGAAGATTTGTTTCCTAGCAAGAGTAGTAAACGGTCGAGGAAAACTATTAGAGTCAGATCGTACTCTTATTACCGAGAAAAGTAATTTCAAGGGAGATGTTCTTATAGCCCAAGTCGTTAGTCATAGTCGGAATTCAGCTATCCCTGTTGTTTGTTTAAACAAAGAAAAAGCCCTATTGAATTAACTTCAAATCAGAGAATAGGAACTGTTTCCACAGTAGAAATAAATTCAGATTTCCCCACTAGTACTACAGTATAAATCGTGTTTCCAGTTCCTTAGAGTTAAACCCTTCATCATTGAAAGAAGAATATAAGAAATGTCTGGAGCACTCCCTTCAGGAGTCACCAGCCTTAAAGGATCCCAAACTACTGGAATCACTTCTCGATTGATTTTCTGTTAAGAAATAGAGATGTGATTGCCCTAAAAGGAGATCCTCTGGGCAGAACTAATTTGGTCCCTTTCGGAATCAAGCTGGAACCCAATTCCAAACCAATTTTAATTCCTCCCTATAGGGTTCCGCATTCCTAATTAGTCACTTTTGAGGAACACATCACGGACATGTTGGAGCAGGATGTCATTCAGCCTTCAGCTCGTCCTTGGTCTGCTCCTATGATTCTTGTGTCCAAAAAGGACGGAACATCTCGCCCTCATAGAGATTTTAGACGCCTAAACCATATTACCATCCCAGACCGTTTCCCTATTCCAAACATGCAGGAAACAATTCTGAACGTAGGGAAAGCTAACTTTTTTCAGCCCTCAATTTAACATCCGGTTATTGGCAAATGAGGTCACTCCCGAATCTCGGGCATTGACTGCTTTCTCCACTAACCGAGGCCATTACGAATTCCAGGTTTTACCTTTCGAGTCCGAAATGGGCCTGCTAATTTCTCTAGGTTGGTGAATATAGTCCTTTCCGATCTATTAGGTGTTGAAGCTCTCGTCTATCTTGACGATATTATCGTTCATAGTTTGGATATAAAAACACACTTTCAACGTCTTCAGAATGTGCTATCACGCTTGAGAAAAGCACACCTTAAACTGAAACTTGCAAAGTGCAACTTTCTACAGGAATCCTTGGTATACCTAGGATTTCTACTATCAACCACAGGAATTAAACCTGATCCAGCTAAACTCGAAGCACTGGAAAGGTACCCTGTGCCTAAAACCATCGACGACGCTCGTGCATTTATTGGATTTGTCGGATTCTATCGGAATTTTACCCCCTAATTTTCAAATAATGCTAAACCCATTACTAATTTATTCCAGAAAAATGCTAAATTTAACTGGAAATCTGATCACCAACATGCCTTTGAAACTTTAATCGGTAAACTAACCTGTCATCCCATCCTCCAATATCCCGATTACACCAAACCCTTTGTCATAGCCACAGATGCTTCGTCCTATGGACTAGGAGCCCTCCTATTACAGGACGTAGATGGTGTGGAATTACCCATTGCTTTTGCTAGTCAGCTTCTCTCTGTACCTCAACGGAATTATTCCACTACGGATCGAGAGGCCCTAGCGGTATATTGAGCTTTGAAAAAATTCCGAAATATCGTCTATGGCTACGATGTAACCATCAAAACTGACCATAAACTACTCACGTATCTCTTCAAGGACAAGCTACTTGAAGGACGATTGAGTAGATGGGCTCTGTTGATTCAGGACTTTGCGGCAAAAATCGTATATAAACTGGGAAAACTTCAAGTTATTCCAGACAGATTTTCGAGACTCAAGCCCGACACCCAAGTGAATAAGATAGAAACTCTTCCTGTGTTCGACTACGAATGTCTACAATACTCCCAACAACAGGACCAACACACCCAGAACCTTCGGGCGCGCCTGGAACAAAAGGAACCATCGAAGGTAAAAGAACAGTACAATTTAAAAGATGGGCTTGTACATTTTAGGAACGAAGATGGAAACGACCTCGTGGAAATACCAAAGGATCTCGTAGATATAGCCATTGGACTTTGTCACGACTCACCTTTATATGGCCACATGGGGCCGGATCGCACCATCAAGAGTCTTTTGGAGCAATACCATTTTCCAAATGAACAGAAAGGTACAGTGCTTACAATAAGTCTCGCGCCTCTGTCTCGTCCCAAGCTAGTCTGTTAGGTATAAAATGGGCGGTCCTTATGGCAGCGGAGGTGTGTTCGGATTGGTGCACATAATTGCTCTAACCCCATCAATGACGTCCACATTATCATTGTGTCGATCACTCTATCTATTTATATATAGAGACATACTGTATATAGATATATATATAGAGTATGCAGGGGATAACGTGTCTCAGTCCCAGCTATGGTAGTTGTCTTACAATTAACAGTCCCAAGTGCAAGTTACGTTAACACCTCCACATAAACTACCCTGGACTAAAATAACATACGTGAAGCCCTTACCCACAAACCATTTAAAAGGTGTGATTTAAAAGCTCTCTGTCTCTCTCTGTGTGTCTCTCTCTGTGTCTCTCTCTCTGTGTCTCTCTCTCTGTGTGTGTGTGTCTCTCTCTCTGTGTCTCTCTCTGTGTGTGTGTGTGTCTCTCTCTCTGTCTCTCTCTGTCTCTGTCTCTCTCTGTCTCTGTCTGTCTCTCTCTCTCTCTCTCTCTCTCTCTCTCTCTCTCTCTCTCTCTCTCTCTCTCTCTCTCTCTCTGATCACACCGCATGGCAATGTATCCATATAACGTTAATAATAACCGAAACTCGAGAAAATATACTCTCTGCCTTCCGCTCTATCCCAAATCCTTTTCTCTTAGTAACCTCTTAATACAAACTAATCTATCATATTTTGCGACTTTTTAACTCTGGTAGGATTCAATTCCATTCCAATAGTATAAGATACTTAAATTCATGTGTGTATTATGCCATATGATGTGCGTAATAAATAATCATTTTTAAATAGTTGGAGAATCCAAGGTCATCTGTAATAATCTATTGACTACCCCTCAAGCCCACTCTCAACACTTAGATTCCCCTAAGACACACCCGTCTTCAAGTAACATGAATGCGTAGAGATCTAAGGTGTTAGATTCCATATTATATAATTTATGTGCTACGTTTAAGAACGCTGGCATTGAAGGATGGAAGGAAGGGACAGTAAAAGCGATAATAGGTTTAATGAAGGGAGTGGAATGAGGATGGAGGTAAGCGTTGTTATGTCGAAGGAAACGAGGTTGGGTGGGGAATTACGAAGGGAGGAGGAAAGGGAGCCAGAGATTATTAATCTAATTCTGCCACCACGTTCTCCTGATATGAATCCGATTGAAAACCTTTGGGCAATAATGATTAACGAATGGGAGCAACGCAATGAAAGAACATTTGAAGCACTTTTAGCTCACACGAGGAATAGTTGGGAGAGCTTACGTCGAACACCAAACATTCCCTGCGATCTGGCCTCTTCTATGCCGCAACGATTGCAAAAAATTATTGATGCCGGAGGAAGCTATACGAAATACTGATGTTAAAGCCATGACGTAAATGTGTATCGAATATATATTTATGTTAATATAGAATTTTATTATATTTTTATGTTCGACATCTATAAAAGTATATATTGTGACCATGAGATAACTTTACTTATCCTTAGTTAGAATCTTTTCTTGCAATGTCTACGCTCGTGGAGATGATAATATATGCATTGTTGAAACAAACTATGAGAAGGTAATAGTTTCAGGAAAAAAATAAAAACTGGCAACATCGAGGCCATCACATGTTTATGGGAATTGTCATATGATATGCTACCAATAAACTCTTATATACTACTAAATACAGTATACTATATTACATAATAATTACGATGAACAAATCAAATGCAAATTTCTCTGATTCACGGCCCACCAGTCTTGCTTTAGACTAATGACTTTCATAAGATGAAATAGGTTACCACTTAAAACAATGGATAAACTATCTATTAGTGAGACGACCGTGACTTCCTCGAAATGCGAGCGCGTGAGAGGTTCACTGAGGAATTTGATCATTAGATTCTTCACGTAGGATATGTATCACAAACAACAATATTGACAACAATTCCCAACAATTACTTAATATCAATCATTGCATTTGAGCAAATAATTTAGACCTGCGTCAAAATAACTTAGGTATCATGCCATGATTTGGGATATTTGCCGAATTAGTCGTTCTCTATAGTCTACAGTATATATTGAGATGGTATAATGTAATGCCCAGCTAATATTATGATGACTAGGATTGCTCCATAATCATCCCAACATCCCGAAACTTGCTCATTCTGCTTCTTAATCATTTGTATTTTAAACACTAAAATGTAGCAGAAGTGACGTAATAATGGACGTCATTGATTGGGTTAGAGCAGTTATGTGCACCAATCCGAACACACCTCCGCTCCCATAAGGACTGCCCATTTTATACCTAACAGACGAGCTTGGGACGAGACAGAGGCGTGAGACTTCTTGTAAGCACTGTACATGAATACATCGCTGAATGCCGTCTTGTTTAAAACATAAAGGCAACGTACCGTCCACAGCTCCCATGCATAAATATCCAGTATGAAAACAGCGGCAAAGAACTGGAATGGACATACTGGGACCATTCCCCAAAACATCAAAGGGAAACCAGTACATCATTGTGTTTACGGACCACTTCTCGCGTTACAGCGAAGTAGTTGCTATTTCAAACCAGATCTCGGAAACTGTGGCAAGAGCCCTAGTGGAACGCGTCATCCAAAACCATACTACTCCTTCCACCCTAATTTCGGATAACGCCCTTAGTTTCACTTCCACACCGCTTCCCGTTGATCAGCGAAGTTAAGCGACATTGGGTCTGGGTAGTAGTTGGATGGGAGACCGTCCTCGCGCCCACATTATGTAGCGACCCGTGGTTCGGATCCCACGTAAAGCTGTAGGTCCCCTCCGTCATATGACCTTAGATGTTGCGAAGGAGGTTAAACAAACCCAATAATTATTATTAGTTTCACTTCCAAACTGTTCGAGTCACTCTGTAACATGTTTAAAATTAAAAACACACATTGTGGTATACCATCCGCAGGCAAACGGCTTAGTGGAAAGGCACAATCGGAAGATCTTAGAAGCCCTTCGCCACGTTGTCGATGCATCCTCCCGTACATGGGATGATTCCCTTCCCATGGTGCAAACAGCCATCAACAACGGCTATAACGTGTCTATCGAGGACACCCCTCATTTCGTCCTATATCACTACGACAAGCGGCTACCTTTTGATTTGTCCGACCAAATCGACCCGGCAGTTCTAACATCTTCCGAGATGGCGGAAGCAAATCAGCAACTAGCTGAACGATCTTTCAATATTTTTGACATAATCTGCTATGCCCTAGACCAACGAAACCAACAGATGGAGCAAGGGCAACATAGGCGTCATCCCCGTCAACGGACTATAATCGTCGGCATGCGATGTTACGTAAAGAGCGTGAAACCGCCAAGTGCTCATCGCAAACTATACCCAAAATGGGATGGCCCATATAGGATTATGAAAAACCTCGGAAAGAACCGTTACGAAATCCTCGACCTCCAAGATCATTCGAAACTAAAGATCATTCACGCTGATAATTTGAAGATAGCTGCCGAAAAACACCTTCCCAAAAAACAGCTGCCAGGCGTTCGAGCTGCCTATCCTTCGAAAGATCAAGGCATTAACAAATCCAGCAGGGCTAAAAAAAACTGTAGTGGTCACCGCGGAAACCACTACCCGCGACAAAGATTGGTACCTCGTAATACCACCAGTACTCGAGCCAATCTCTAAACAAGAAGAGGTTCCAAAACCGAGAGTCCCATCGGACCCAGACCCTGGAGAAACTCCTTCTAGAGGATCACTCATTGGAACTCCACCATCTCCTCCGTCACCACCCTCACGGATAGATGATCGACGCACGGACCCTACATACCGCCCGCAAATGCATCAACCACGTGAATTAGAACCTTCACATAAGAAACGAACCAGCTCAGAATCTGAGCTTAACGGTCGACCCCCACTGCCACCAAAGCGAGGCCGACCGCTTCGCCCACAAACACAAGTATCCACACGGCAACCCCCAGCTCTGTATAATCTAAGACGTAGAAATGAATAAAATTGTCCCCCTTATAATTTTCCAAATTATTTATTTACTCTTGTAGCCCAAGCATTAAAATTTCTAGTTATTATAGAAAAGCTTGCAGAAGGTAAATTTTTGAAAGGACACGCGGACCTCTTTATCAATTTGCAACCCCCTGCTAGAATTAAGATCAATCTCCTTCAGACAAAAACTCAATTAAAAACGTTTGAAAGTAAATTTCAGGGTTCTGTTGAAAATATCCCGGGAACAGACCAGATTAGTCGCGTTCTGTTAGAAAATACAATCGAAAATATTCAAACGACAGCACACACCCTATCAAAAATATTTGCATTACCATGGATACAAACTTGAACTCAAAACTCGGCAAAATTTAATCAAAGAAATAAAAGGGGACTGATAGATATAGGAGGAAAAATATTCAAGGGTTTATTCGGATTAGCAACCGAAGAAGATATTAAAAGAATTGAACTCAAATTGAATCTCTTCGCGCAAAATCGGCAATATAATGGACACATGTTAGAACAAACCATTAGGCCACTACACGAAAGCAATCGCTTCCTCCACGCCCTTTCGGACAGATTTACATACCTTGAATCCCTGTTAGCTCAATACAAAGAACACAAAAGATATCTAGAATTAATAGAAATAATCAACCTACAAGTAACCCTAATCGATAAATATTTACAGCAAATAATTATGATTCATTCCAAAGTTTTGCGTGCAACCCAGCTAGCCCATAGAAAAATCACTCTTTCCACACTAATACCATGGGATACACTTCAGTCCTTGATTCACACCTCTCAGACACAATTAAAATTATCACCCATATTCCCACTCAACCATACAAATTACCCCAATTTCTAGAATACACCTAGACTGTACATGGACCATGCCCCTACACGTACCTCATAATTGTACCATTTTTCGATGTACTCACTTATGACGTATATAAATTTCACCCTTTCCCAACACCCTACCAAAACAATTCTAATATCTATCGATTGTAGCTACCCACAGTACCACCTTACCTTTTCCTCACCAAAGACCTGTCAGCATATTCTATGATGTCAGATAGCGACGTCCGGGATTGCAGATTCCCGCAAACAAATAAACAACTCGTTTGCCCTCCACTCAAACCAGTAATTCTTCCAACTACTAGGACTTGCCTTATCGACTTAATTCGTGACCGTCAGGCCCCGGTATGTTCGTTTACAAAATTTCATCCCTCTAAAACCGTCCAACTTCGAATTGGACCAGACATCTGGATTTCTTTCGCGAAAAGGACTACCGCTACCTTCGAGTGCCCGTCAAATTATTCCCTCATCACAATACCTATGGTTATTCGGCTACCAATTGGTTGTTCCTTGCGTTCGAAAACCTTCCAAATATACAACCATTACAAGGTTACCATTAATGACTCATACCCCTCCCCGTCGCAAATTAAATTTAAACCCGTTGTAGAAATCTAAAATCTCTCCATGAAACCTGTTACCATCCTACCCGAACTCCATGACCATAAATGAAATGATCAATTGAGTCATTTTAAAATTTCAGATGATAACCAGAATAACCCCTTACAAATACTACAACCTGTAACAATTTTTTCAACGTCTGCCGTCAGTATCATTATTGTATGTGCTATTATCCTCGGTATATTTGTGGTGAAAAGATCGTTCTTGGAACGAAGGAAAACAAGAGACACCGAACAACGTGAAACTATTTATGCACAACCAAAAGTGCGTACCCAGACGACGTGAACTAGACTTAACCACCCAACTTATGTTGTGTATATAAATCTGTATTATAAAAACCAATAGTTATCATTTAGTTAGCATTAATTAGGATGTTATATTATTGTATTGTATTAATTGTATTGTATTAATATCATTCTAGAGGGGAGAGCCCTGTAAAAATGAGCAATGACTAATTCCTATGTTCATATATTTTTATATTCATTCGTGTAATTCTTAGATTCATTCGTATGATTCTTATATTCATTTATATAATTCTTATATCCATTTATATACTTCGTATATTTATATAATTTGTATATTTATATAGTCCTGTATATTCCTATATATTTATATTCATATAATACTTATGTTCATATGTAGGTACGTTCATATATTCATTTTTACATAAGGACCAAAATCGCCTAATGCAAGTTTGGATAAAATTTTTGATTGCTTTCTATTTTTGCTAAATAATTGGTGACTTGCTTCTTTTTAAATTACCTAATCATTTTTTTTATTTAGCTTAATAATGAATCCTGATTAAATTTTGCAATGTTCATTTTTTGTATACATTCTCTCTTCGTTATAAAAGATGGGGTCATGTCTTGCCTAAACGTTTAATTGTAAATCTTAAACCTTTAATTTTTGCTCATATCCATACTTTAGTGTATAGATGCATAGTTCAATTTCCATTTTTAGTTAACTCGGCAGATCATGATAACATCAGATCTGAAATTATGCGGTTTAAGATAAAAATATGGCTTCATCGTCAAATATCTTGTTTATCTGTTTAAACGTTGCCACAACTAAAAAATTTACTTTATCTTCAAATATTGTGCAAAAATAATGCAGCCTATACAGAATTAAAACTAAACAATTCAACAATAAATAATAATGATGTCCACAAAATCTGGGTATATGAACCCAGGTAAATTTTTAAATTATTATTCAGAATTAGACTTAGAGGCTGAGCACCTGTACATTTTAGCAATAAATTACAGTAAGAAAAATCTGTCTTTATCCTCTCCTTCGAGCCTTGCTCTCTTCAAAGAACTTAGTCATTAAATCTCCCGACACGTTACAAGAAGAATCGGTGAACCTTCAGAAAGCGCTACAGAATCCTCCGATCCACTATAAGAAGAACTCGGAGAGTAGTATAGAAGAAACTACTGCGAGTAACAAATCTGTTGCTGCCACCTAACCAGAACCCCCGTTGACTTCGAAACAACAAAGGCCATAGACAGAGGGGGTTAACATATATATATTATATATACGAGGGTACTTCAATAAGTATCCGCACTTTCTACTTCGTGATAATATAGTATATATAATATATACTCGTAATAACGAGCCAAACTGAGATCTATAGGCTTATTTAGGCTAGCAACAGTATAGGCTTATTTAGGCTACTCGTATCTGTCACATATCGTACGAGTAGTGAGCATGGCTGCGCCGCTTTCAATTTGTACTCAGGAAGAACAGAGATCCGTGTTTCGTTTTTTTGTGGGCAGAAGGTGTGAAAGGAGCTAAAATTCACACACGTTTATGTGCTCAGTATTGGAATAATGCGTTACCACGGCGAAGTGTGTACGAGTGGATTCAAATGTTCAAGGAAGGTCGGACATGTGTGACAGATGCTCAGCGCTCAGGACGACCGTCAACATCAACCAGTGGTGACAAGCAGGAAGATGCCAGAGCCATGATTTTCGATGACAGAAGATTAACAATAAAAGAAATTGCATCTTCATTAGATATCAGTCAAGGGTCAGCCTATTCCATAGTTCCTGACATTCTTGGCTTTCACAAGGTTTGTGCAAGATGAGTGCCCAAACAGTTGACAGAAGAGCACAAGCGTAATCGTATGGATGTCTGCTCTCGTCTTTCGGCGCAGTATCATAACAAAGGTGAAAACTTTTTGGAGTGCATTATCACTGGAGATGAAACCTGGATCCATCACTATGAACCAGAAAGCAAACGACAGAGCATGCAATGGAAGCATCCAACATCTCCCGTTGCAAGGAAGTTCAAAGCGCAGTCGTCAGCAAGTAAAGTTATGCTAAGACTGTTTTGGGACACACGAGGCCCTATCATTGAACATTATCTAGAGCATGGAACTACAGTAACAAGTGCATCGTATTCTGACATGCTTCGGAATGAGTTAAAACAAGCAATTCGCACAAAACGGAGAGGGAGATTGTCGGAAGGTGTTAGTCTGTTACACGACAATCCGCGCCCTCATACCGCTGCACAGACTAAAAAATGCCTTCACGAACTTAAATTTGAAGTTCTCGACCATCCAGCCTACAGTTCAGACCTGGCACCTCCGGATTTTTACCTGTTTGGAGCACCAAAAGACGCTTTGAGAGGTCAGCGATTCCAAGGCGATGATGACCTGAAGGAGGCGATGCATGACTGGCTACGCACACAGCCAGAAACATTCTTTTGTGATGGCATTAGGAAACTGTAGCTCGCTAGACTAAGTGTATTGAGAAACGGGGAGACTATGTTGAGAAGTGTTGTGTTTATAATCTATCAGATTTAAAAATAAAATTGTGAAAATAAAAAGTGCGGATACTTATTGAATTACACTCGTACATTACGCTGGACAAGTTATGTTGTACCTCGTAAAAGATATATCTTTGGAAGGCTGATCGATATCGCCCCTTAGTTATAATTTTGAACAGTCCTTTGTCTTTAATATTTCTGTCAGCCTGTGATTTTAGGGTCAGAGTTTGTGCAGGGTTTTCTTTGTTTACGATTTCGTATACTAAATCATCCATAAGATTTGAGTTTTTTAAACTTGCGTTTAAGTCTCTCACAATATCCTCAGCCGCACCACAGCAGCCCGGACCTAGTGTTACTACTATTACCGTGCATCCCACATCCGGGCGATACGTATGGTTTCATCCCGAGTTGCCGCGGATTTTTCACACTCCTTACAGTCTCTAAGAATCGTAAAAACGGGTTCTTTATAATTAATATTTAAAAAGAGGGTGTCCAGTTGAATTTCGCATATCCCCACCTCATACGAATCACGACACAATTCAGTGGGCCATGGAGTTCTGCTACAAAGTTGGCCAGGGTGTTGTTAGGATGTACAGACAGGAATGAGGAGGACGGTAATGTGACGTAGAAATGGTTAGGCGCCATGTTGCATACTATTTAAGTTTAATTATTGCATCAGCTTTTATACAGGTGTTGAAGCTTTCTGGGTACTCTAGCCATTTCACCAGGTACATTTTTCTCTTTCCTGAACCTTTGCTTCCTAAATTTTTTTCAATTTTAAACACATTTTTTTTCCTAAATTAAATGTCACTTTCTGCAACTCCTCGCAATAAAATCCTCCTGCTATTTCTTCCCCATTCAAATCTTCAACATAATACAACATTATGTCGCCTTTAGGTCTCATAGCCCTAACTTTAAAAATCTCACATGTCCAGCCTTGCTCAAATCCCTTCACGAACTTATTTCCGGAACGCGACAGCCTTACATAATCATTGATTTTGAAACGCGTAATGTGGTGGTGCTCCATCTCTTCTCACATCAGACTCTGTGCGCGTACCTCTTTCTAAAATCTCGTTAGGTGTTGTCCCAATTGTGCGATGGTGTATCGGTTGTAGGATGAGGCCAATGATTCCAGAATGTCTATATATCTGTATGTGTTTTTATGTGTAAAATATCGATGCACGCGTTCCTTTATGGTACGTTAAATTCTTTCAGCTAAAGAGACCTTATGTATAGAATTGGTAGTGTAGTAGCTCATATTAAACTCTGTCAACATATTCTGAAAAACGCGTCCTATAAATTCTTTCCCCATATCCATACAAAAATAGCCAGGAATCCTGTTTTCTTTCAACATCAACTTTTTGGTCGCTTTAGCAACTGTTTCAGGCGATTTATTTTTCAGGGGAATTAACCACAGGTATCTAGAAAATACCTCTATTATGAATAGGATGTTGCGGCAACCATCGTTATACACTGAATATCTTTGCATGTCTGTTAAATCCGCCTGCCAAATAGAGTCAATCGAGGCAGCTGTTGTCTTGGCCGTTTTAAACCTTTTTCTCACTGGTTTATGAAATGTATAAGCATCCTCTTCCTGCAAAAATCTCTCAACATCTTTTTTCCTCACACCGTAAACACCTCTGTACAGTCTATTAACGCCACCATAGGAGGCGGAGTTAGAAATGTCATAATAGCGTTTACTTAATATGCTAGCCATTTTCGTATTTTAGAGGCACGTGGATTAAGCTGGCCGTTTGTTCTCTTCTTTCTCCTCTTCAGAGACACTGCTACTGCTGGGGGCGATGGCGTACTCAGTTGTGACACATGCGAGACTTGGTCCAAGTCTTTTAACCTATTCAGATTACCTATCAATGTTTTGGGGACATTTGTTTGTTGTAGTCTTGCTTTAATATGCTTCCATCCTGTTGGTGAGGGTCTGTCCCACTCTCTCACCAGATCATGAACAATATCAACGATATTGGATCCTTGTACCCTTGTTCCTTCAACAATGACCTCGCCTGTATCGGTCTACTGTATGATGGGGTCCTCACTCAACAGATTATAAAGACTTAACCCTTTATTCCTCAATGTATGTGGGAAGCTGTTTTTTAGCACATGTTCGAAGGGTAGCCGGACGGGATGCCGAATGCACTTTCGCCGAAAGTCAGGAAGCCGAAGCCAAGATGCCGAAAGGACATGAAGCCGAATAGACATGAAGCCGAATGGATATGAAGCCGAATAGACATGAAGCGGAATGGACATGAAGTCGAATGGACATTCATATTTTCAATGAAAACGATTAACCTAACCTAACAGACTAACCTAACCTAACTTAAATTAACTTTTTAATATCGACGTTATGTCATAGATACCCCATTTATTTATTAAATAAATTATTTAATAAATTGGCTACGTCTTTGGGATCAATGTAAGAATTTCCGCACTGTGTGAGGGGAGCTGGTATCGGAACAAAGTCGACCTGTAGAATTAATTAATTTATTATATAAAGTATCTAAATTATACCAAAGAATATTGAAAATATTGCTAAAATTTCAAGAAGGTTTTATTCTTTTTCCGAGTAAAGTTTATTTCGAATTTTGAATTTTGAATTTTGAATCATTAATTTGAATTATATCTTAGTATCATGTCCATTCGACTTCATGTCCATTCGGCTTCATGTCTATTCGGCTTCATGTCCATTCGGCCTCATGTCTATTCGGCTTCATGTCCTTTCGGCGTCTTGGCTTCGGCTTCCTGACTTTCGGCGAAAGTGCATTCGGCATCCCGTCCGCACACGGTTCGAAGTGTTGTGTACCGTTGTTCTTTGGCTGGCCATCGTCAGGTCCTGTGTCGCTATGCTCAGCACTACTCGAGCTGTGCCTAATAACCATGGGGAGCTCTGTAGGATGTTTATAATCTTCGTACCCATGAAGAAATTTCTGCAAAGCCTCTTGGTACAAGATCCTTTTCTCATCAGATGACTTTCCACTGTTTAATAGGGCTAGCAAGTCGCTTTCCATTCTTTTAAGCCTACTTTTACGGGGTTCTAGAACCGTTTCTGGAGTCTTTGAACTTTGCAATGAAGCATGCACCTCGTGCGGAATCACAACCACCTTCTTCATTATATTAATCTAGTCAGTAAAGGACCCAAAACTGAAAATAAGACAGGCAGGAATGATCCTCCTCTTTGTACAATAATACGCTTTTTCTTACCCACAGTTTGACTTTTATGAGCGAGCGCTCGTATTATGTTCTTGTAACGACGTAAGCGAGTCTTCTGAGAGGGTTTCATTGGTACATTACATTTTATAACATTAAGACAGATTTCACAGATGCATTTTAAGAAGTCAGAGTCGATATTTTTAACAAACATCTGCTGCAGTGCCCGGGGCAATCGTTGATAGATTTGTATTAATTCATGGTATTTCTTTAGCCTATTTGTCATTCTGGAAAATACACTGTTTCAGGTTCGCTTGGAAATATATTCGTTCTTAGAAGCACCCTAAACGTGTTTCGCGGGTGAAGGTCACAAAGCAAATATCCATAACGCTGATGCGGGAACATTTGACTGGCTAATACCCCAATTTGTGATACATCTCTACGTTGCGCGAATAAGACTAGATATTGTGTATTTAGCGACACATCGCGCATGTATCTATTTTTGAAAAATAGATTCTGATTGATGAAGAACACGCTTATGTTAAGGTGGTGGGAGAATGCTGTAAATGTTTCGGCAAACGTTTTATCCATGTCCAACATGAGATCGTCAATTACAATGACGGTATGTTCATTTCCCTTTAATGAATTAACGTCATAGACCACCTTGAATATCCTCTTGGTACTCGTTGAACACTGATTGATACGTCGAATAGCACCATATAACTTTATGCACAAATTTTGAGAACATCTCTCCCTTTTCTTTAATGATTTTAAGCATAAACAGTTTTACCACATCCTGTAGGTCCAGATATAATACATGTGGATGGGCTCGTGAACCTGAATTTTTCTACAGAATCCATTTCTAACACGTCACACTCCTAAGTGGACCATTTACAAAATATTACAAATACTGAGTGCTGTTCCTTATAATTTGTTTACTTCTTCCACAGAACCGTGAATGACAACGACGATGTACAGCACCCCATCATCGATATCACGGACGACCCCGTTGACCGTCCAGCTACAAAGTCATTCTCCGCCGAAGAGCCCTCACCAGCGACACCTGTAGCATGCTCCAACCCTCAACGTATTACGAAACAACCCCCACAATAGTACCTTCCCCAAATATACCCCCTTATTCAATTCAGGGTACATCATCCACAGCGGCTCCCCGTCCTGTTGAGAATGGCATAACATTCGAATTGGTACGCACCGCAACCCCCACCCCGGTCTTGAATAGAAATCGGTATATAGTCAGGGTTGATCCTAGCAATGGTGTTGAACACGGACTACGGCGCATAGTTGAACGTATTGTAGAGTTTGCCCTTCAGAACCGCGACGAACGTGAAGTCAGGACGAGGCCTTCCTTTGGGTTCGGGTCAGATGACGGAGACGTAGATGATTTTTGGGTAGTAATACCGTTCACACGTTTGGCGGCTGAAGATATAGAGTATATATTAGGCCGTATAATGCAGGCTTCTCAAAGTAGTATAGCCTTCAATATGGACAACTTCACGGTAAATATTGCCCGTGTATTCCATGTTGCGGGTCATAGTGCCACACCTTATACTCTTAACTTCAACTCTGAGGCTATTTTCAGAAGGCATATAAACGTCGATCGTGGTTGCGACTTTATAGCAGTGGTCTTAGCACGTCGTATGTTTACTGTACTAATCACACGGACCCAAAAAATTTGGTTGCCTACGGTAGTGGAGCGTGCCAGTAAACTAGCTGTAGACTGTAAACTTGAGTTTGACTGTGCCATGGGTCCTGAAGAACTGAGAAGGGTAGAACAGGAAATGAATGTTCGTTTAGTTGTATTTGGACTGGATGATCCTCGTAGAACTGTGTATGTTTTTAAAAGCTACGTGAGAGACCGTACAAGGCCCCTACTTATTTTAGGATTGTCAGGGACAACGTATCTCCCCATCCGTAATATAAGGGACCTTTACGCGAGTTATGATAAAAGTCGAAAATATGGACGACATCATGATTTGTGTAAGGGGTGTATCGAGTTTGCGGATGATATAGTGAAACATTGTAAAGAATGTCACATGGTATGTGAGCAGTGTAAAAGCTCCAAATGTGAAAGTCGTGTAGTTGAAGCTGAGAAGAGGGATTGTAATGTGTGTGGACGCACATTTTTCAATAATAACTGTTTTGAGCTCCATAAATCAATTGGCACGTGCAGGAAAATGAGAATTTGTGAATGTGGTATGTTTCACATGATGGATAATTGGGGAAAATTCACGCATAAATGTGATGAAATTCACTGTTCTACATGCCATGAGAAATATAAGGCGGTTGGAGTAAGGCATATATGTTATATGAAAGACGCTAAGCCTAAAAACAACCCTTGCATAACTGTGTACTACGATATAGAAACATACACGAGCGTTGAAACCAACGAGGTTATTCCACATTTACTTGTAAGCCAGACTATCTGTGATGAGTGTATGGAGAGCGAGTGTGATGAGTGTCACAAATGTGGAAAACGGACAAAAGTTTTTAAAACGAATGCCCACGATAGCCCTGTGAAACTTTTTGTAGCCTATATTGTCAAGTTAGCGGACAAGTTAAAAAAAATTACTGTATATATTCTTGCCCATAACGGGGCAAAATTTGACACACAATTCCTTTATAAGGGGTTGATTGAGCATGAGTCATCTGAGATATTTATAGGTGATCCCTTGAAAAGAGGAAACAAACTAATACAGATGCAAATAAGAGGTAATGTACAGTTTAAAGGCACTTTATTATTCACACCTTGTAAATTAGCCAAGCTACCCAAGGTAATGGGCGTAGCCGCTGAAGTTTCAAAAGGATATTTCCCTTACACATTCCTCGTTAGCGAAACTTTAAATTGCATCGGACTACCTCCACCCAAACATTACTTTAACTATGAATGTATGAGTACAGGTGAACGTGAAGATTTTGACCGCTACTACAACAGATTTAATGAATCTAATCCTTAAATATAGCTGATGAATGTGAGCGTTATTGCGTGAATGATGTGCGCATGCTTAGAGTATGTTTCCAGGCCTTTAGAAGGATGTACATAGACCGTTTCAAATGCGATCCGTTGCAAGTCGCAATCACGATTGCCTCATTATGTTTTACGGTGTTCAAGAACAACTTCATGCCTAAAGACACCTTAGCCGTCATTCGCAGAAACAACCCCCGCAGTTATGGGCACAAGGCTATTTACTGGCTCATACACATACAGCAACAGACAGGTGTATACATAAAGCATGCCCGCAACACGGAGGAAGTACCATTAAGGTTAATGGTCGTGTTTTTTGGGTTGATGGTCTAAGCGAAAACCGTGCCACTGGTGAGAAGACTGTGTACTCCTTTAACGGTTGCTGGCGGCACGGATGCCCTCGTCCTGGATGTGGAATCGTAGGAGATACCCACGGTAGATCTCCTGCCGACAGTTTTGCGTGGACCCGCACTCGCGATCAACTTATAGGCTCCCAGTTCACTCACAAAGTATTGTGGGAGCATGAGTATGATGCACGGATGGAAACAGATGAACAGTACCGTGAAGAAATAAACACGATCAAGCATTCAATGGTGCTGGATCCTCTCAAGTGCGGTGATAGCTTGTTCGGAGGGCGTACAAATCCCTTCAAACTATACTTTCCTCCTACGGAGGGCGTGAAACTCCATTACTACGACTTCTGCTCTTTATATCCCTACGTGATGAAGAACAATCCATACCCCGTGGGTGCACCTGAGAAACTGGTGTGACCTGACCTGCCAATCATCGAGGTGTTCTCAACAAATTTGAACGGGTACTATTTCGACCTTTCTTTCGTTGATGTGCTCACCCCACGCGATTTATGGATGCCGATCTTACCCATCGTTATCGATCACAAGCTCATGTTTCCCTTGTGCGTGAAGTGCGCAGACGAGAACAATGGGGAATGTAATCATACAACCAATCAGCGTAAGATCAGAGGTGTATATACAAGCCCTGAGCTGGACCTAGTCGTTCGCCATGGCTATAGAATAGTGAAGATATTTGAGATGTGGAGGTTTCAGAAGCTACTCAACCTTTTCATGCCATATATAAACACTTATTTAAGGATAAGGTAGAGGCACCAGGGTATCCGCGAGGAGTTGATACCGAAAATGAAAAATTGGCTTATATTCAACGTCATCGTGACCGTGAAGGGATACAGCTTGACCATTCCCAAATTGTAAAGAACCCAGGCAAGCGCTTTAGTGCAAAGTTGTTTCTAAACAGTCTTTGGAGAAACTTTGCACAGAATACTGGCAAGGGGAACGTTCATTTGACACAAAGTTATAGTGAAGTCTGGGATTATGCCAACGCTTCCGATAAAGAGGTCATGGAGATCGTGAATGTAGGTAATACTTACATAATAAAGTACAACATTACCGAATTGGCCACAGATATCTCACGGGTTACAAACATACCTGTAGCCAGCTTCACAAAGGCCTACGCACGCATCAAACTTTGGGGCTTATTGCATTCTCTTGGTCGGATGGTTTTGTACGCCGATACAGAGAGTGTGATATTCACAGCGAGGGAGGATGAATACATATCTCCTATTGGTGAATTCCTCGGAGAATTGACTGATGAGATATGGATGAGTATGGTGACATCGCATACACCGTCTCTTTTGTCTGAACAGGACCAAAAACTTATGGGGTACGGGTGAGCGTAGGGAGTATATGAAATATATCGTGAAGGCTAACCAGGCTCAACCAGGCGAATCGGCGGGTCGTTAACTTTGAATCGTTGAAGGATCTAGTGTGCTTGGAAGATGACCAGCCACCCCAACTAACTGTAGGGACCCACAATTTTCGGGCGCAGAAGCTGGGGGGCGTGAAGGAACTTAGGAGTACGAAGGTATGCCGTAACACCTATAGGAAACGTTACCAGGTGCCTGGTACCTATGATACCGTCCTCTTTGGATACCATAATCTTTGATTGTTATATATGTATATATAACCTTTTTGGTTAGCTTCCGCCCGAATTATTTAACAAATGTATATATATATATATATATATATATATATATATATATATATATATATACACACATTTGTGTTAAATAATTAAATATATAGAACAAATATACTACAAAATATATACACTTTATGTTCTACTGCGCTTAACTAAAATACTAAACTCGCATGTAATCGAGTCTACAGTTACATCAATGTTGCTTTGCACTACGCAGTAAATACGATTTAACATTATATACATATATATGGGAATGAACTCAGAATGGTCACCTGAGGTTTTTTATGATACACCCAGACCGTGCATGGAACAAGGAACTCTTCTAGGAAAATTAAATCCGCTATAGTCCGAATAAGTAATGGTAAATGACAAATACTATAGTTTTTTTTCTTTTTCATGAAGCTAGCCCGACGTGGGCGGGCCACTCGCAAAGAGGTCCCAAAAATATAGCTTCCCTCACCAGCTATCTGCAAAGCAGATAGGATCCAGCTTTGGGACAGGATCTTGGGTTTAAAGCAGCCTAGCCCAGCTACATTTAGAACCTCAATATAAGCAAAAGACTCGCTGCCTTCACGTCAGATTGAATACATCAAAGAAAAAGGGGTAACTATTATATTTTTAGCCAAAAACCAAAACTTAAACCTCAAGTGGCAGAATTGAGCGCCCACTTTTCAAGGCACATAAGATGTCCGTCCGTTTCATGATGGGAATGAACTCAGAATGGTTCCCTGAGGTGTTTTATGATACACACAGACCGTGCATGGAACAAAGAACTCTTCTCGGAAATTTAAATCCACTATAGTGCCTTTTCAAGGCACGTAACATGTCCGTTTCATGATGGGAATGAATGTAGCTGGGCTAGGCTGCTTTAAACCCTAGATCCTGGCTCAAAGCTGGATCCTATCTGCTTTGCAGATAGCTGGTGAGGGAAGCTATATTTTTTGGACCTCTTTGCGAGTGACCCGTTGCCCACGTCGGGCTAGCATCATGAAAAAGAAAAAAACTATAGTATTTGTCATTTACCATTACTTATTCGGACTATAGTGGATTTAATTTTTTTAGAAGAGTTCCTTGTTCCATGCATAGTCTGTGTGTATCATATATATATATATATATATATATATATATATTTCTCCTCTACTATTTTTTGATGATTATACTCCACCGTTTAAAACTGTCTTTCTTATATTATTATTTTTTTATTTGTATATATTCTTCGTTCGTATTTCTTATACTATTATTATTTTTTATTGCATATATTCCATCGTTCGTAATTCTTATACTATTATTATTTTTTTATTGCATCTATTCCTCGTTTGTACAGAATGAACTAATTTGACTGTATATTTATTTTCTATATATTTACTGAAATTGATCCCAATAATTCGTCTAAATAAACGGAATGATGTGATGTTGTTTTATTTAATTCTTTTGGTTGCATCTATAAACGATATTATTTAATTATATAAATATGTGTACCAAATGGCAGGTTACGTCTTCTAAACCACCTGGCTGCTTAAGACTTCTAAGCCAACTGTCAAGAATATATATTTTAATTAAATGAATAGCGCAATCTTGCAACTCATCCCTAATAATGTACACCTGAACAAGCCAATTACGCCTTCTATGTCAGATTAAGCCTTCTATGCCAGCTGACGGATTAAGCCAACTCTCAAGAATATATGTTTTAATTAAATAAATAGCGCAATCTGGCACCTCAGCCCTAATAATATACACCTGAAGGAACCATTTACGTCTTCTAAGCCAGATTAAACCTTCTAAGCCGATTGGCTGCTTAAGCCAACTGGCTGATTTACACCTTATAAGAGCGGACGCTCGGATGAACTCTCATTATGCGTCTGGCTCCGCTGGACGAAACAGCTTTATCCTTCTTAGGTTGAGGCTTACCTTCTTAGGTTAGGATTTCCCTTTGGCGGGGGTGAGGACATCCCAACTTTTCCCCCAAAGACTTTCTTCCGCCTCCTTTCTCTTTCTCTCTTAGGTTAAGGTTACCCCTTTAGGGGGAGGTCATCCTCCCTTTTACCCCCAAAGCTCCCCCTTCATGTAACTTGGGGGATAATCCCCTCCCCCTTTGCATCACCCCTTGTTGCATAGCCTCTTTGCAACATCCCCTCCCCTTTTGCAACAATGATGAATATTTGCGACATTGCAATTGCGCTTTCCCTTTTTGCGCCCACACTACGGACATCTCATCAGTTTGGTTTTAAAAGGTTCCACTCAATTGACCTGTGTACCTCTGGACTTAAAGAAACAATATCTAAATACATTGACAGTAATTCAACTATTTATAGCTGTTTCCTAGATATAGTAAGGCATATGATAAAGTGAACCACAATATTTTATTTAAAAAAACTAGAAGACAGGAAAGTTCCCATGTATATATTAAATTTATTGAAATTTTGATATTCCCACCAATCTTTTACAGTTAGGTGGGACAATGTACTATCCGAATGTTTTGGCTCTTCTTGCGGGGTGAGACAAGGCTCCTTGCTCTCCCATATGCTGTTTAATGTGTATATCGACGGATTAATTGCTTCACTTAATGAGGCAACAGTGGGATGTTGTATAGATAACACAAGGATAAATAACTTAGTTTATGCCGATGATATGGTGTTAATAAGTCCCTCTGTTAAAGGTCTGGATCGGCTACGAAAAGTCTGCGAAGTGTATTCGCAGGAACATGATATTCTTTTTAATGTTACAAAAACTAAGGTTATGCAACTTCATTCTAAAAGCTGTAATCAGCCAGCTGATATTAGGTTTAAAATGAAAGGTGAAGTAATTGAGGACGTACAAGAGTTTAAGTATTTGGGTCAAACTATTACCAGCTCCTTGAGTGATGACTCATATATAAGAAAACAATCTCGAAGCCTTTGTGCTAAAGCGAATATGACTATAAGGAACTTTCGGTTCTGTCCAAATGAAGCTAAAGACACTCTCTTTCGTACTTTCTGCAGTAATATATACGGACAGCAACTGTGGGTGAATTATAAAAAAATTTCCGGCAGAACCCTAAATTTGCTGTAAAACAGGTCTTTTAGATGCTTACATAAATTACCCCCCGAGATGCTCAGCTTCGCAAATGTTTGCTACCCTCAATGTCCCGAGCTTCCCGGAGGTAACAAGACGTGTTCAATAGAGTCTGATGCAAAGAATTAAAAAATCAACCATCCCGATTACCTAAGCTATCCATGAATCCTGCCGTTTATCCTCTAAGCTATGGAATTCTTGGTATGAAAACGTATGTCTGTAGATCCACTTAACCTTGACTTTACTGTATTATTTCTAATCAACTGTATATATTTCTATCCTTAATATGTGAACTGTCATTGTATTAATAATACTTGTCATATGGACTATAGTATGCTAATAAACCTTTTCATTTTCATTTTCATTTTCATTTATGATGCAAACCCACAAAGCAAAAGAAAAATGATTCCAAGGCCTTTCGTGTGTTCTGAAGTACACCTCGTCAGGGAATGACGCGGTGTACTTCTGAATACATGGAAGGCTTTGGAATCATTTTTCTTTTTCCTTATGGGTTTGCATCATTCATTTATTTCACGTGTTTAATTGTGAAATTCATCCCATATAATATATATATATATATATACAGGGCGTCCCAAAAAAATGTATACACACTTTAACAGCTGATAGCTCAATTGATGTTTCTTTCTTTCCAAGTTAAACCCATTAGAATTAATAATGGCAGTCAGACTAAGCTTTGAACAAAGGAAATTCATTCTAAAATGCTACTGGAAGTGTGAAAACGCAGTTGAAGTGCAAAGACAGTTTAGGAGGGAGTTTCAAACAGATCCACCAACGCGACTTACCATCACTCGAATTAGAGATACGTTTGAAGCCCATGGAACTGTTCAGAATGTCCACAAGAAGCGTTCCGGAAGACCACGGACATCGACAAGCCCCACAAAGCAAGAAAGAGTACTGGAAACGTATCACCAAAGTCCAAGAAAATTTGTGCGGCAAGCGAGTCGTGAGGTAGGAATTTCAGAATCGTCTGTCCAACGCATTTTGAAGCGCTGTCAATGGAAAAGTTACATTCCAAGATTAGTCCATGCTATTAATGAAGATGATCCGGACCGAAGAGTGGAGTATTGCGAGTGGTACTTGGCACGATGTGGATGTGGATTGGACGAAGGGGTTTCGTAGAATACCCTCCGCGTTCATCAGACCTCACACCACTAGACTTTTTTTTATGGGGATACTTAAAAGACAAAGTCTACGCTATAAAACCTGCAACAGTCGCTGAATTGAGAGCAGCCATTGAACGAGAATGCACACAAATACCAAACGAAATGTTTCGTGATGTTTGCGATTCCATTGCTTCGCGTTATCAGCAGTGCCTGGACCAGAACGGACGTCAGTTTGAAAACAGGCGTTGACAAAACAATTAAATAATGTCTGTAGATTCTATTACATTTTGAAAATGAAATGTATTTTAATAAACACTGCCTTTATAATTATTTAAAGTGTGTATACATTTTTTTGGGACGCCCTGTATATATATATATATATATATATATATATATATATATATATATATATATATATATATATATTGCTATGTACTATACAATACTGATATTAAAACCGGTATTGGGTAAAAAAGGCCCTAATCCCGGTATTCAAAAGATGCGATATTACTTTCATCCCTGGTCGCCACTCGTTGATGGCATTAAAATTCAATTTAACTAAATTTTGCCTTCTCTTAAGTTTGTTTCGATTATCTTCACCCTTAATATCCACATTAACATTAAGTGTTTATATCGTACTACGACCTATTACCGAAATAATAAACTAACTCACTAATGCCCACTTAAAATTATTCCATTAATATTGTTATCATCCCAATTGTCTTTTATAACCATAAATGAAGGACTTTTAAATAAATAATAATAATAATAACAAGACCTGAGCATTCTGCAAGAAAAAAATAACTTTCCAGCGTTAGCATTATAATTAATTTTGTAACATGATTCTCTCTCTCTCTCTCTCTCTCTCTCTCTCTCTCTCTCTCTCTCTCTCTCTCTCTCTCTCTCTATATATATATATATATATATATATATATATATATATATATACATATATATATATACATATATATATATATATATAATATTGTATATTTATCCAGTAATAAAGATACAATAATTTTTTGTGGGGTTATCTGACAAGAGTGACACGAAATTAATTACTTTATTATTTATCCTTTATTCTATAATTCTATATAATTTTATGCAAATAGCGAAAGTTTAAACATTTTATTAAGAATTCCTTTTACATCTCTTCATTTATTAGGACTTTTATAAAAATTTTATGTAATAGAACCCATTATAAATTATAAATTCAAACATATTAACCACAGCAGTACTGAAACCTAAATTGTATATGAATATTTTTATATCTTTTGAAATATGAAAATGTTTCATTAGCTTTAGAAAAGTTTTTCTTCAGAATGTTTGCATGAAAGAATCTGCCTATTATTGGAACCTTTTTGAGACCTTTTTATCCTTCTGAAATCAGTAAAGTTTATAGTATATCAGAATTTCATTTCATGATAAAATAAGTAGACTTTACCCAAAATAGTAATGAATACGCTGTATCGTATAAAAGTACTTTCACCTTAAAAGGATACTTATACCGAACGAGTGCACGAAACACGTAAAGCGGAGTCTCGGAATTGTAAAGGATGAACCAGCAATCTGGTAATTTCGTATATAGGGCGAAACCACCCTAACAAAGAAGGTCTACCCCATTCCATGGGGATCTGTCTCAATACGCGCCGATTACTTTGTAGCCTAAAGAGGAACGGATCGTTTCAACCAACGCGCCCGAGCCAAAACGCTCCTGCTTTCTGGGAGTACCGCCGCGAATAGTGAATCATAAAACACAGTCGGAGAGTATCAGTATAATGGTTTGGGTTGTTTAACATCCTTCGTAACAGCAAAGGCCATGTACCGGGGAAATCTACAAATTTACGTGGGGTGCGAATCACAGGTCGCTACTTTATTTGAATGCAGGGGATGGCCATCCATCCAACTTTTGAACAGACCCGACTTTGCTTAACCTCATTGATCTTACGGGAAAAAAGGGTTGCACCGTGACCACGACGTAGCTCGTACAATCGGAGAGAGGATGTTCGTATGCCTTTCCTTATCAAAAACTGATTAAGTGGAGAATTTTGTTTTTCTATCCAGTTTTCTACTTCTGCTGGCATAATTAAAAAATGTGCTAGTTTAATAACAGGAATCTCTCCGAGTGGGCCGAAAGGTTTTTGAGGCTTCCGATTGTCTTTGTAACTCTCTCCTTCAATCTCATTCTCTGTTGAATGAAAAAATTCATCATCTTTATTCTTTCCCGATGGCTTTGTACACCATAGGATTTCATCCTTTAACTTCGCCGTCTATCGCAATCCCTCATACACCGGAATATACATTTCTTTTCAACTTTTCAGGTGTTCCGTGCGATGATTCCTCTTTTCACTGAGGTCAGGCTTGTTTCCCCTCTTCTCGAGTTGGTCTGGTGAAGTAGAGAGTTGGTTTCTTGCGTTCTCCACTTTACACAACTAGGTACTCCCGGCTAATTTGGTATTGCTCTAAGCCAGGCATCTAGTCTTCTTTTGAAGATTTCCACCACTACACCAGTCATGTTCAGGGAGTTCCATGGGCAGCTGGTTGAACAGTCTTGGTCCTCTCACAACAAAACTATGATATTTTCTGTCAGGCTTGCGAATGCCCCTTGTCTAGTCTTTAGTTTGGAAACACGACACATTATCAGTTAGCATGATTATAAATAGTAATGGTGTAAATACTGTTCCTTGTAGTACTGAGCTACAGATCTCTGACTCTGATGAAGATATTTCTTGGATTGTAACGACTTGCTGCCACTCACTAACGAAATTATACGAGTGTATCCATTTTTCTATTTTCCTCTGCTATGGCCATATATTTCAGTTGATGTGCTATGATTCTATGGTTAAACCTGTCGAACGCCTTGGCAAAGTCGAATGCATCAGTGATGTTGTTATAGTGTTCCATTAGTTGTGAAAGGCACGATCTTCCTGACTGGAATCCATGTTGGTTATGATTTAATTTTTTCCGAGTCTCCAAAAGGTCATAGATTTTTTATCTAGTTATTCATTCAAAAATTTTGGCGAAATGAGATGTCAGCGGCCGTGGCCTATAATTTTTTATCTCAGATCGATCCCCTTATTTATGAATTGGAACTATGTCCGCTCCCTTCAGGATGCTCGGTATTTAGCCTCGTAGGAACCAGCCGGTCTGGTGTTGTTTGGTGTCCTTTGTATTTCTAGTGATCGTTTTCATATCCAATGTAGGGGCTTCGCAATTTTATTTTTTGTAGTTTTTAATCAGGGGAGCGTTCTAGTTGTCCGGATTTGCTGCTGGGTGTGCCTTTCATTTCCCTATAGTTCGTGTGATATCATCTGTTGTGAAGTCAAAATCCGTTGTATTTTTCTCTTGTAACTCTTTTTCAAAGAACGCATTTCTATCTCATGTTAGTTTATCAGTTTTAGGAATACTGAAAACTGATTCATACTGACTCTTAGTATTTCAGATACTTCTTTTAAATTATCATAGATTTTTTTTACGTAGAAAGGAGGTGAGAAGGGCGAATGCCCGCAAAAATGCCCCCCTCCCCTATAAAGAAGGAGATAACCAAAATCAAGGTCTCTAAGGCCCATTAGCCCTGTTCAAAAATCAACTTTTTCTTATTTTCATAGGTTTCTGTACTTTTTCCCATGCTTTTTGACCTGAGAAGGCCGAAAATCACAACCATTTTGACCTAGGTTGTTGGGAAGCATTGCCGCATGGAGCTTTAAGTTTTCTGCCTTGAAATCGGCCAAAAGCACCAGTTCCGGGGTCCTTTGAATCATGTTTTGCACTATAACTTTTTATCTAAACAAGATAGAGCAACAAAATAGGCACCAAATTAAAGTGTTTTTAATCCTCTTTCTAACTTATACAATTATGATAGTCTTGGAACAAGAAATGGCACATTGGTAAATACAAAGATTTCAGAAATATCACAAAATTCGTTTTCTCACACTCAAGGCAGACAAGGCGCCTTATTCATGACACAAATTTGAGATTAACATTAACGGGGTCCTTTGAATCATGTTTTGCACTATAACTTTTTATCTAAACAAGATAGAGCAACAAAATAGGCACCAAATTAAAGTGTTTTTAATCCTCTTTCTAACTTATACAATTATGATAGTCTTGGAACAAGAAATGGCACATTGGTACATACAAAGATTTCAGAAATATCACAAAATTCGTTTTCTCACACTCAAGGCAGACAAGGCGCCTTATTCATGACACAAATTTGAGATTAACATTTTGTCACAAGTCTAATCGATCAAGAAGTGAAAGCATTACATGATGATTAATTTCATAATGACATTTACACAGTCAGTTGTTGAGAGTTTGTTTCTTGAAGCTGTCAAAGCGGCGTCTGTTGAACTCCACAGCTTGAAGGAGATAGTCCCTTTGCTTGGCATCTGTTGTTATGACATTTGCAAAGTCGCTCATCATCTTGACACCACGTTCAGCAATGTCATTCACCGCTTTCAGATTCTTAACATAGTCCAACGCTTTTCTGTAGTCCTCATTCTGTGGCCAAGACGTGACAGGTTCCAGAAGCCACTCGGATCCAATGTTCAGTGTGTCCAGCAGGAAATGTGATTCTGGGCCAATGAGATCAACCAGGGTGGTCTTAGCTGTGACTCTCTGGAATAGAGGCTTTCCTGTTCTGAAGCTGTCTGGCTTCTCAGTGGCATGTAACTGGGCAGCAATGTCGTGCTTCAATGTGTCACTCAATCTACTGCTGAGCAGGGCAAATGGCACGACTTCCTGCGTCAGGTACCATTTGTGGTTTTCCATCTTATTAAGTACTGCATCAGCAAGCTCTGGGTCAGTTTTCTTGTACTTCAACATGTCCTGGATTAGACTTAGATCATTCACGGGAGCATCTGCAGCAGACATTGACATCATCCATACAGGAGTGTAGAACAGCGCAAGGAAGGTGTTGAGTCTTTCCAGCTTTGATACAGTGTCTTCGTCGTACTCAAGTTGATCTGCAAACATCAGCATTTTCATGGAGTACAGGTTTCTGGCCATCCATCTGGCCTGATGAATGGCGCCTGGTCGACTCCAGTGAATACCTCGAGGAGGCGTTCCTCCAAGAACAATGACTGTCAGTTCAGCCATTTCCCTGTAGTCGGCTCTTGGAAGCCTTTCTGCTGTTAGAATGTCTTGGAGTATTTCTTCACTGTTCTTCTTCTTTTCCTTCAGCCATTTGCTGTTGATAGCCAGCATCTTTGGGTTTTCCTTGGACAAGTCCGTCCAAACATCCTTCAGATGCTCAAACCAGGGATTATCTGGCCCCTTCACCTTCCCAAACAGCTTCTCCCAAACTGCTCCTACTAGGATTTCCAGGATGTGATGTCGACAGGCCAGATAAAACACCTTTTTGTTCAGCATTTTCTCTAGCAGTTTGGCAGCTCCTCTGTGAACTCCACTGTTACTGGATGTAGTGTCAAAAACAAGGGCAGTAACATTATCCGTAAGTTCCCATGTCTCCAGTAAATCCATTGAAGCCTCAGCCTGAGCTGTGCCAGAAGAATTGTCGATGACAGGTACTCCCAATAACTTTCCTTCAGTGTATGAAGGTGGACCAGACACTAGCACAGCTAAAGTCTCTGAGGTACTTCCAGGTTCACTGCCCAAGACATCTTTGAGCAACTTTCCATCCCAGTGTAAGGCAGCGTACTGTGGGGGTTTTCACAAAACTTGGACATGTGACTCTGGTTGATATTATACCTGGACAGCATTCTGTTGCGACGTGTTGTTGAGGTTGAGATGACGAAGTTATCCAGATCAGCCCCTCCAGCTTTCAAGGTGGCAGAAACCATGGCAGTAACTTGATTGTCTGATAAACCAAGACGATCAGCTGTATTGCAGATGACATCACATTCCATGACCTTCCTTGGAAACGTCAAAGTCACACTAGTCACAGTGTCTTGATGGTGAGAACATCCAGGACGAGGCTGATGGTAATCCATGTCCTCTGTGTTAGCGTCGTTGTCAGTTGAGTCACCCCAGGTAATGTCATCCACATGAACAACTGCCTCTTGTTCTGCTGCAGCTGTAAAATAGTACAACATGTTAAGACAGTAATTGTTAAGTACATGCTAAATATCGCAATGGAGTAAAACTTAAAACTTTTTGTAACGTTCAAAGTAATTAGTTTTACCTTGTTCTTGTCTATGCTGCAGTCTTTCTTTCCTCGCTGCTTGCTGCAGGGATCTTGTCTCAAAAATCTTGTCATGACCAGACATATGACCTTTCCTCTCAGTCTTTTGGTCTTCGTAGAACCTGATATCCTCATCTTTCTTCTCTCTGGATAACAGTCTGTTGTTCTGTATTTCCTGGATTGCATCTGGAGCTCCTATATCGAACAGGCTGTCTAATTCCAGCACAAATGCTCCTCTTTTTCCTCCAGGGTTACTTGCTCTTCCTTTGCTTTTCACCACAGCACGATGTTTCTCATGTAGTTTCATGAAGAGCTTCATTGCGTTGTACTTGGTCATTGTCTTGATCCTAGCCATCTGCCAGGATGGGATGATAGATTCAACTGTTTCATATGCAAGGTCTTGAACCATGGGCCTCCCTGCATTTTCCGGTAAATTCTGAAGATTAAGGAAATACTGGAACGCCTGTCTGTTGGTGGGAAGCTGGGAACCACTGATAAAAGCTGAAGGGTATCCAACCAGGAAAGTTTCAGTGAGAGATCTGGTAGATGGCCCAGTTGACACCTGCCTGTGGACAGTACGTGGAGGTTCTGAGATATCAACTGTGCGCCCACGGAGCTCCCTCAGCTCCTTGCTTAATGCCATTGTGAAGTTGTAACTTGTAGATGGTTTTCTAGATTCTGATTGAGTTTCTGTTGTTTCCTGAAAAATGATAGATAATTATTATTATTATTATTATTATTATTAATTATTATTTATTATTATTATTATTATTATTATTATTATTATTATTTATTAATTTTATGCTCTTTCATTTGATACCTAATTTGTTGCTCTATCTTATTTAGATCAAAAGTTAAAGTGCAAAACATAATTCAAGGGACCCCGGAATTGGCGCTTTGGCCGATTTCAAGGCAGAAAATTTAAAGCTCCATGCGGCAATGCTTCCCAACATCCTAGGTCAAAATAGTTGTGATTTTCGGCTTTTTCAGGTCAAAAAGCATGGGAAAATGTACAGAAACCTATGAAAATAAGAAAAAGTTGATTTTTGAACAGGCCTAAAGGCCCATGTTGCCATGTATTATTTATTTGGTAAATTTTTAAAAGATCGTGTTATGGGTAAAATGCATGTATGTGTAGTGAAGAATAGAGGGAGAAGTGTATGTTTAAGAGCATGCTGGACTGCTTACAGGATAAATGAGACACGAAAAAGTTCAGCTAAAGAGGACAGTGACAGAAGAAACGGAAGTTCCAGCACTCCCTGTCTTCTGCCTAACGTCATACATTGCATCATACAGAGACTAATTAAAAACCACCATATAAAGAAAGAAGACAACGTTATAGAAACAATAATGATTAAATCAAAATACTTCTATAATTCTGCAAGAAGAAAGACGAAAGAATGAAAACAATGCTTTAGCTGATGGTCTCCAGTTTGTTATTTATTATTTTTCTGAAGCTTTTGTCTTTGCCGTTTCTTAATTTTTCAGTCATTCTCTTTCTCTTGAGGAACATCGACCTCTTTCATCTCTCAAACCTACTTCTCTTTCTCTTTGTTGTTATTTTGGGACATGTTTTTCCACAATTTTTAGTGTCTTCTCCTCGAGGGTTATTAGCATCTATTCTATTTTCTTATCCTGAAAGATGGTTTTTCCAGTCTATTGCTTCCATGCTGGATGTAATACCTTCCCAATTTATAGCAGTGGTGTGAAGATTAAAAGTTTCGAATTTGTCTCTTTCTGTAGCGTATGTTCTTTCTTTCAAAGTTGTTTTTATATCAGATCACAACAATAACGTTGCAATCTGATATTGTAATTGGGGATAGTTCTATGTTATTACTTAGGTTGCTGTTGTTTGTGAATACTAAATCTAATCAGTTGTTTTTTCTTGTATTTTCTGTTATTCCTTGTGTTAACATAAATTCAATCAGCAGAGCTAGCAGCATTTTTGCCTGCTCCTGGTTTGTCTTCCTGTCTATCTCCCTCATCTTGGATTATACTCGTACATATATTTTTTCCTTTCCTTTTATATTTCCTAAATGGGAAATTAAAATCACCGTAGAGAATAACATTGTGGATTGAGGAGTTTAGATTTTTCATCAAGTTCCTGACCTATGTAATGATATTTGAGAATTTTGTAGTTGGAGCGTTGATACAATTAGTATCGTGCTTAATTTTTGAACTTTTGCTGCAACTAATTCTACATAGTTGTTTTCAATTACTTACTCTCATTTTTGCCATGTTTTTCGGTGTCCGGCGAATTTGTCTACAACAATTTGTCTAAAGATACAATTCATCTACAACAATTTGTCTACAACAATTTATCTACAGCAATTAGTCTACAGATACAATTTATCTACAATAATTTGTCTACAGATACAATTTGTCTAGAGAGGAAAAATGAAAGCTATTTGATGTTAATTATTATTAATTTTTTCAAAAAAATGAAAAATTTGTTTCTGCAATTGGTTTTCTTGAGAAATGATAAAGAAAAATGTTATTGGATATTGAATAAATTTATTTACTGAAACGACGCAATACACTCCAACATCTTTTTGAATAAGTCCGAGCTGGTGTGGCGCTTACGCCATACAAATTCACAAAAAATGACAAGAATTAGTGCGATATCTTGCAAAAAACAATTGTATAAGAAACTCGATTACGTCAGGTTAGGTTAGGTTAGGTCAGGTCAGGTTAGGTTAGGTCAGGTCAGGTCAGGTTACGTCAGGTTAGGTTAGGTCAGGTCAGGTTAGGTCAGGTTAGGTTAGGTCAGGTTAGGTTAGGTCAGGTTAGGTTAGGTTAGGTTTCTCAAGAAAACCGATTGCAGAAACAAAATCAGGGTCATCGACTGCCCTTGTTTTCAATTTCGTAGGAAAATCGAGAGCAGTCCATGAAACATACTAGGTCCAATATTAGTAATAGTTTCTCTAGACAAATTGTATCTGTAGACAAATTATTGTAGATAAATTGTATCTGTAGAATAATTGTTGTAGATAAATTGTTGTAGACAAATTGTTGTAGATGAATTGTATCTTTAGACAAATTGTTGTAGACAAATTCGCCTAAAACCGTGTTTTTCGTGTGCGTAAACAGCACATCCTCTTTTTCGTCTCACTGTTCTGTCGACTCGAAGTACTGTATGTTATAGATGTCAATTTGCATTACATTTTGTCGATACAAAACTCTCACTTTTGCCAATTCGCCTGGCAGTCCTTCAGATGAACTTCCTTGAGGCATATAAAGTCTGCTCTTGTTTCTTGCTTTAGTACTTTCAAGTACAGTATGTGACTTTATCCTGGGAATGATTTGGTTTTAGTCTCTGTATCTTGGCTAGGGTAAATTTAATTTTTCGTTTTCAGTTTTCTCTTCATGTAGTTCAGATTCGTTATCGTTTGGCACTGCTCACAATATGCCATAGATTAACATACAGTAAATGGCACAGCTATATCCGGTTCATAGTTAGTATTTTGTCCATCCCCCATTATTGTCTATTACATCTTGTAATCTGTGGGACAAAGATGCAACATGGTTATATATGATGTGTGGGTTCCTTCGGAACATCTTCCACTCAGCCATAGTGTGATCCAGCAGCTGGCGCCTGGTCCGCTCTACCCAGGCTCCCACGAGTTCACCACATTCCCCCACACGTTCTCAATGGGATTGAGGCCACACCCCTTACTAGGCCAGTGCAGTAGTTCTAGATTCCACTGTTCCTTAAACCACCTTCTAACAATCCTGACGGTGTGGATGGGAATGTTGTCCTGCAAATGGATTTTAAATATTAAAAGTAGAATTATATCTCATCCATACGCCTCATCAGTAACCCACTATTCGAGATAGGTTTTAACCCCTATGTATTAGGGGTTTCTTTCAGCTAAATGTAATTGTGCGCCGTTATACAAATAATACAGTCTGCAGTTATCCAGAATAAAATCCTCGCCGTCACGTGCCCACTCCGTGCCATTTCGTAAATATTTTGGCGGTCATATCTCGTGTTGTCCTGTCGCCAACACCGAAGACGGCCGTGAGTTGTAGACGCAAACGTCTTCTCGTCGGAGAAGATAACTCTGCTCCAGAATGATGCGAAATCATCATTTATATGCTGTCGAGCAAACGACAGCCTAGCCTGACGATGTCGTTCCTCGATCCTCTCTTTTTTGGCAGGAGTACGGTGGTGATATCCTGCTTCATGCAACCGTCTCCTTATGGTGTCCACTGACACGCCCATATGGTGTAGAGATATGGTATGAACATAGATCATGCCAGTAACCATGTCAACACCTTGATTTGGCCTATCAATGTCATTTCACAAACATTAGTATAATATTGTACGAATTTCTAAGTATATATACTGTAAATCAGGTTAATTTCGCGGCAGCAAATTTTCGCTCTTTCATATCCTTGGACGAGTTTGCGGCATCATAATTTCGCGGTCAACAGTTGCTAGTTATAATCTTACAGATTAAAATGACGTCATAAATGATGATATTTATTCTGGACTGTGATTGGTCGAGGTTGAGGTCGTATATCAAGGCAAGTTTTACCTCTTGGTACGCGGATAAAGTTTGAGCAGCACTCAACGTAAATGAATCTCTTGGTAAGATAAATTTGAAGCTCTCCACACTGAAACCTATTCATACTAAATGGATTGTCTCTGCATGGGATAACCTACACAAAATGAGGGAGACCATTTGGAAGGGTTGGAAAATTAGCGGCATTCATGACATTCTTGTTATACTGCTTTTACTTTACAATGTTTTATTACAATATACTGAATTTACTTTTCAAATAAGGTATTTTAATGATCTAAGTTTTATTTTCTTACTATCTTCCAAAGATTAGCTTAACTTCTCAGATTTTCGGCTGCTGAGTATTTTCGCCTAAGCTATAGCCTACGTGAAAAAACGCGAAAATTTCCTGCAGGTGAACATTTCGGATTCACTAGTATATAAAAAGTTTTAATGTAGTAGCTGTTCATATAGATTTCCAGTAATCATAATGGAACCTTATTACTGTATAAGACAAGTAAACTACATGGAGTTCAACACTCTTCAGGGTCATATTAATTGTTTATCTTTATGAACACAAACTTGGACTTGGTTGTCCCCCCTCCACCCCATCTTCCCCCAGTTGGGGTACCTTGACTAACACTGCGGCGTTGCTACATGTACGGAGTCGCCTGTGAGGCGAGGAACAATACATATGCGGGCAACTGTACAAAGTTTTGAAGTTGTAAAAGAATTTAAATATTTCACGCGTTTGACTGGTAAACGCGGTACAACTTCATGCAAGTACATTCGACCTTGAAAATAGAGCAAAACAAGACAAGCAAGTAATGAGCCCGATAAAATGCAGCAAGGAGTTTACGTGGTGTATTCGTGCCAACACTGCTGTGTGGATGCGAGACGCTCGTTCACATAATATTTCGGTGTCAGAAATGGGAAGAGTTAAGATGAATAACACCAGTACGCATTTGAAAACTTGTCGATCGATTTTTACAAACTAGTTGGTGATTCTATATAATTTGAGTGCGCTGATCTCAAAAATATAGTTAGTTTTTCCCTATCACGTATGGTTTTCTTACTACAGGGTGTGTCATAAATCCCCCATTTATCCCCAAATGTGAACCATCTTATCGAGACCAACATTGGATTGCACATGCTAAACCATAAATTTTGTTGTTATAGACTACAGTAATGCTTACATAATAATGTAGGGTAAATATATATAACAACCAGTCCCGTTCCCAGCAAAATACTCTCTCCCCTCCCATCAATGGGTGGTTAACATTTGGGGACAGATGAGGTATTACAACACCCCTTGTAGCACGAAATCTTTAGGTGATAGAGTAAAACCTAATTAAAGCAGAATTAAATAGCTCCTAGCTCTTGGACAAACATATTGCTTGTTTATGAAAGAATAAAAAAATAACTGAAAGAAACAAAATATATTTACCTTCTTTACTTGCAAACATTTCAGGACTTATTCCAAAGACTTAAGACCAAGCGAAGTATGTGTCAGATGCCAATAAATTGTTCTCCTGCAATTTAGACCCCCAAAAGTTCTGCAGAGTCCTTAGGCAGATTCAAATCCCTGACTAAGTCATTTAGTTCGGCTTGGGTTAATGGTTTAGGATCTCGGTCAGCTGTTGGCTGTTCATAAACATCATCATTGTTTGGATTTGGAGCTGAATCAGAATCTGAATTGTATTGATCCAGACTCTCGGGTGGGCGGGGAATAGGAACTTCTGGACCATGGGGTACCGGCCTTATTGCAGGTGGAAGACTTGGGTATTGAAGGCTCTCTTTATTCTTTGCATTATAACCTTTAACATTGCAAGAACAGAAGTAGCAGTCGTCGGTATGGTTTCTAGGCTCGCACCATACCATAGGGATCCCAAATGGCAAACTTTTCTTTTTACCTTTGCTCCAATTCCTTAGTGCCGCAACACACGTAAGACAAACCTTGTGTGGAGCCCAACTTTTGTCTTGATCTCCTAATTTAATTCCAAAATAAGCATGATAAGCTCTCTTAATGAAGGTCGTTACATTTGTCCTTTGTTTTACAACATACCGACCACAAATATAACAAAATATGTCTGGACTATGGGTACATCCTCTAGAAGCCATTATTACAATTTTAAAGACGTAATGTTAGAATTATCTATCTGAAAAATATGAAAAAACGAAATTAATTAAAGATAAAAAAGGTAAAAAATTACAAAACGCCCCGAAATTGTTTTGCTAATAACTTTAAAACTGTGGGTGATAGAAAAAAACTGGTAGCATTTTGAATTCAGCTCAGCGAACTGCTTCAGAATCACAACTCAAAATAAAGAAATCGATTTTGATGCATAATTGAAGAAGTATGATTTGTGTAAAACTGATTGACCGTATGAAAAATTAAGAGATTCGAGAAAGATATTGAGTGAAAAAGTCAGTGAAGATGAGGATGAAGGATAGTGTGCTGCGTAAGTATGATCACATGGAGAAAATGAATTATGACAAAATTGTAAAAAGCTTGTATAATATTGAATGCTTAAGTGTGAGAAGTAGAGTAGAGGAAGACAGCGTAAAGATGGAAGTATGTAAATTGTAATTAATAATGAAAATGTGAATAAACGTGGAGTTGATATAAATATGAAAATAAAAACCCACTCTAATAGACAGAGTTTATTTCCACAACAGTTTCGATGCCCACTGGCATCCTCCTCGGGTGGATACAGAAAAACGAATGAACCAACACAAGAGGGAACAACTCTGTCTATTAGAGTGGGGTTTTATTTTCATATTTTGACCTTCACGTAGAAAAAAGTGAAATTTTTTGCATATGTTGATATAAATGTTGTATAAGAGTTAGCGAGACACAGAGAGGAAGAAAAGTGGTTTTTGTAGCGTGTAAATGGAAACGCTGGTTTCGCTTGACATGCCACTAGATGTATACAACCAACCTTTTCATGAAAGGTAAAGCTGGATCCCCGAAGTTGGGGTGATACCTTATTGCCGGTGGTAATCACTAATTATCCTTCATTGCATAAGCAATTAATTTGAGTTTCATTGGTTCTGAGCTCAAGTCTTGTACGTGCCCCACACCACACGGAACAGGAAATAGTTTTTCAATATTACGAGTATACTGTATGTAAACATGAATAAAGCTCGTTGTTTTCATTCGCACAAATATCATCTTGAAAGGGACTTTTTATAGAATTGAACAATGTTATGAATATTTAATTTTCAGAATTTCTCAGAAAATCATAAATAACAATTTATAATTATTGGTTGAATCAAAAAAATGTTTAATTACATTCTATAATTACAAATTAAAAAAATAAAATTTCAAAGATAATTAAGTTTTGCTGTCATATATATATATATATGGAGTTCAGTGGCGACTCCTGCACTCGAGCTTCTCGGGCTCAGCCCGAGAGGCAAGGAGCAAGGAGAAGCATGGGAGATAAAATTGTGTAGTTATAGATTTAAGTTTTAAAAAAAAGTTAAGTACAAATTGTAAAAATGGTTTTTGGCTGGTAGTATGTTACTATTTTTGGTACTTGTGGGTTATCTGTCGCCACTTTTTAATATTTTTTTATTTATTTATTTTTATATATTAAGAGAAGAGGATTCTTTATACTGTACGGCATTGACGATTGGTTAGGTTAAGTCGTGCTAGTTTGGTTAAATAAAAAACTTTTTAATATTTTTTTTATTTAGTTATTTTTATATATTAAGAGAAGAGGGTTCTTTATACTGTACGGCATTGACGATTGGTTAGGTTAAGTCGTGCTAGTTTGGTTAAATAAAACGGTATTTAACCAAACTAGCACGACTTAACCTAACCAATCGTCAATGCCGTACAGTATAAAGAATCCTCTTCTCTTAATATATAAAAATAAATAAATAAAAAAAATATTAAAAAGTGGCGACAGATAACCCACAAGTACCCTATTTTTCTGTCTAGCCTTCGTCAAAATAATTTTGAGCGCATTTAGATACCCTTACTACCTATAAAAAAACTATATTGACACATTAAGTTTTCGTGTAATCTTTCAAGATCCTTTACTCGGGCGCAAGACATTACGCCCGAGAAAGTATAAGTAATATCGTATATTTAAAGTTCTTTTAATGAATAATTATTTGCTTGCATACGGTTACATAATAGTCATTCTTCTAATTCTCATTAAATAAAATACGTTTTTCCTCCTATTAATTTTTTTTATAAAGAAAAAAACATTTCAACTCTGGCTTATATCCTTCGGCCTTGTAGAAGCCCAATTTTTAATTCTGGCGATACATGGTAACTTTTTATGTTTCGATAAGCGTCTAGTGAAAAATTATACTGCTGGCCTTGTTTACTTTCCAACCTAAGCCAAATCAATCGTGGACAGATAGTGGTTATTCTAATTTTAAAAATATTTTAAGTGACAGTAATTATCATGCAAAATCTTTTAGTCATTTGAGTAATTATAAATGCTTGAAAACCTTTGGTCAGGTTAGTATAAAGTGTGCTATTAGCAAAGCTGTTAAGCTTGAAAGAGAAAATCATAATAAACTGGTTGAACAAAACAGACAATATTTAAAGCAATTAGCCAATGCGGTTTTATATTTATGGAAGCAAGAACTGCCATTGCGCGGACATGATGAAGGAGAAACTAGCCTAAATAAAAGTAATTATCGTCCCTGGCTAGGATTTCAATTGAAAAAGAAATACTTATTGATTTAGAAAGCAAAAAGCAATTATATGACCGAATATTAAAGGAATTTGCTTTAAAACCAAGACGCTTGGACTTTATGTTCAAGTAAATAAAATTCAAATAATTTTTTTTTACCGAGGTATGTATTTATTTATTTTATTGATAATAATCTTGTTATTGTCATGCATTTAAATGTCGGCTCATATGTAGACTTGAAAATTTAAAAAGAGCCCGAGTAGTCTTGAAGAGCTGGAGTCGCCACTGGATTATGGACTATAGTCTGCCAATAAACCTTTTCACTTTCATTTTCATTTAAACTTCAAATGTACGAGTATACTGTAATGAAAAGGAATACCAAGAAAGCAACATACAGCATGACTATATACGTTTCGAGGGATACAACCCTAATCCTCAGGGTAAATTCTAAAATGATAAAACGTAAAAGATATTGTAAGTCAAATTTTAAAACGGTTACAAAATAAAAACTACAAAATAAAACTTAAATTTAAAGATTGAGAGAGATAGGAAAGCTATAATTTAAAGAAGCCTTAAGTTTAAAAATATAAATAGATTCCAGTAATCTAAGATCACTAATGTTCTTACCCATATTTAAAATTTTAAAATTATTTGGTGAAAAAGAAGTGTCACATCCAACCGAATGTTCACGTATTATGGATTCCATTGGGTTACTGATGGGACGACCCGCGCGAAACGACCTACCCAAATGTTGGTCAATGCGGAACTGAAGCAACCGAATGGTACTTCCAATATAAGACTCACTCTCGCAGTGCGAGCAATCAAATTTATAGACGCGTGTCGTACGCAAAAGGGGAGGGACTCTATCCTTAAAACGAAAGTAAGATCCTATATGGGAAGAATTTAGAGAAACGAATTTAAAATAATAGTAATTTGATTTCAAGTTTTTTAATTAAAATCTTAACGCGAGAGAAATTTTAAAAAAATAACACTAGACAACAATTTTCAACTCTTTGTCTTTAACTGATACATAAGAGTTTTCACTTAGTTGCTTGAGACATACTGATTTCGATGGTAATACTGAAAATTCTCTATCACGTTTAGATTTTTAGTTATGACACCGACAAAATTTTCAGATATGAGCAGTTTTCTTAAACTAATGATTGTTTTTATTTCTCATAAAATGGAAAACGAGTCTAAGCTATAAACAAAGTGGATTACATTTCAAAATACAATTAATAAATGATAAAATGATTATGAAATATTCAGTACAGGCAGAGTTTAGTAGACTTGTTAGCTGGACAGTGTCGTGTGCTACGTGATTTTGTTTTGCACAGTAAAAATGACCTATTAATATAATCAAGGTCGTAACTCGAAATCAACATGTCATAGAAACCTTTTTACGACATTTTTTAAATCAGCAAATCAAAATTAGGTAAATAAAAGGCACATATTATTTTGTCAGTTAAAAATTCTGTGTTGACCAGTGTAATCATTGTATATGATAAAGGAGCACATTCTCTAAACAATTTAATGATACCCCTACCTACTTTAATGCAAGCGTAAGTGATTAAAAATTTAAAAAAAAAAATGTAACAGAGGAGCTAATGTAACTTCAACGACCACCACCGATGAATATATAGGAAGAATTTGCACTCATATATATATATATATATATATATATATATATATATGGGCCTCGGTGGTGGTATGGTTAGCGTCGCTGACTACGAATCCATCGGCCCCGGGATCGATACCCGGTGACGGCAGCCGGCGAGCAGCAAAACCAAAACCCAGCTGTTCATCCTTCCACACAATAAACAAAATGGTTGGTAGATAAATGGGTAGTGGGTACCCGGGGTGGCCTCGTGGTTAAGACGCTGGGCTGCTGGTGGGGCGTGGTTCGGATTCCGTTAAACTGTAGGTGGAGTGAAAAGCTTGACCTTCGTCAGAATGAACAATTCGGGCGGAAGCTAACCAAAGGTTTTATATATATAATATATATATATATATATCGTAAAGAACGACGCTTGTATAGGAGATATTCCGCGCAAGACGAGAGAGAGAGAACGAAACAAATGAAAAAATGAGGTAACCACCTGGGAATCGAACCCGGGATCTTCCGATTGCCGGTCAGACGCGATACCATTACACCATGGACCTCACTCTTCCAAATGCCGTAATTCTTCTACATACTCGCAGAAACCAATGCCCCAGGGGGGCACCTCCCGCATGCCGTAACATTATATACATTCAACTGGGGCATTGGTTTCTGCGAGTATGTAGAAGAATTACGGCATTTGGAAGAGTGAGGTCCATGGTGTAATGGTATCGCGTCTGACCGGCAATCGGAAGATCCCGGGTTCGATTCCCAGGTGGTTACCTCATTTTTTCATTTGTTTCGTTCTCTCTCTCTCGTCTTGCGCGGAATATCTCCTATACAAGCGTCGTTCTTTACGTTATTTATACTGCGTGTTCTTTGCAGTTGAATGTATATATATATATATATATATATATGTATACAGGGTGTCCCATAAGTCTGGAACCATAGGGCAAAATGATAAAAACGGCAATAAAAACGGCTTTTATTCACAGAACGTGTTCAATGTGTCCACCATTATTATTGATACACGAATGCAGACGAGATACCCAGTCAGCAAACACACGGCGAATGGTATCAGGAATGATGGTGTTACATGCGTCGATGATGCGCTCCCGCAAATGTGCAACACTCTGAATTTTCTCCGCGTAGACCAACGCCTTCAAGTGACCCCCAGAGATAAAAATCCAACGGGGTGAGATCGGGGCTCCTCGCCGGCCACTCCACAGGCCCTCGACGTCTTATCCAGTGACAAGGGAATTGTCGGTGCAGCCACTCTCTTACCCGAATGCTGTAATGGGCAGGAGCACCATCCTGCCTGAACCATGTTGGGAACTCCCCATCTGTGTTCAAGACACTGGGGAATGCTTCCTCGTTGAGCATACGCAAGTAGGCGTTTCCTGTGACAGTGTCATCAAAAAAGATGGGGCCTATGATACGGTCTTTCCAAATGCCACACCATACCATCACACGAGCGACACCTTCTTCCTCTGAAGCAGTAAACCAGTGAGGGTTGTCTTGCGACCAGTAGCGGGTGTTCTGTCAGTTCACCTCATCAATTGCGTAAAAAACAGCTTCATCACTGAACAGAATGGTGAACGGGAAATTTGCACTTTGAGCACATTGTTCCGTAGCCCACTCTCAAAATTCCATCCGTCGGTCTGGATCATCTTCGCTTAATTTCTGCAGGATTTGAAGTTTGTAAGGATGCCATTTGTGTGCTTGAAGAATGCGGTGGATGCTGCTTTTCGATACTCCTGTCTCAGCGGACAACCGCCGAAGAGACTTTTTGGGACTGTTTATGAAATGAGCGAGGATGGTAACGGCTGTGTCATCGTCGGTGGATGTCCTCGGAGGACCACTGCGTAGTTTATCTCCTATGGATCCCGTATCCCTGAACTTTGCTACAAGTTTGCCGACACAGCTGTGTGTTATCGGCGCGCGGTCCGGATGCAATCTGTTAAATTCCTCAGCGACCTCCCTCTGACTCCGATTTCCTACGAGCAGAATTACCTGGATGCGTTCTTCCTTACTCAAAGACATCATGGGCATTTGCATAAACGGAAAAGCATGAATTATTATATTACTTATTTTACCCTATGGATCCAGACTTATGGGACACTCTGTATATACAGGGCGTCCCAAAAAAATGTATACACACTTTAACAGCTGATACCTCAATTGATGTTTCTTTCTTTCCAAGTTAAACCCATTAGAATTAATAATGGCAGTCAGACTAAGCTTTGAACAAAGGAAATTCCTTCTAAAATGCTACTGGAAGTGTGAAAACGCAGTTGAAGTGCAAAGACAGTTTAGGAGGGAGTTTCAAACAAATCCACCAACGCGACTTACCATCACTCGAATTAGAGATAAGTTTGAAGCCGATGGAACTGTTCAGAATGTCCACAAGAAGCGTTCCGGAAGACCACGGACATCGACAAGCCCCACAAAGCAAGAAAGAGTACTGGAAACGTATCACCAAAGTCCAAGAAAATCTGTGCGGCAAGCGAGTCGTGAGGTAGGAATTTCAGAATCGTCTGTCCAACGCATTTTGAAGCGCTGTCAATGGAAAAGTTACATTCCAAGATTAGTCCATGCTATTAATGAAGATGATCCGGACCGAAGAGTGGAGTATTGCGAGTGGTACTTGGCACGATGTGGAAGTGGATTGGACGAAGGGGTTTCGTAGAATACCCTCCGCGTTCACCAGACCTCACACCACTAGACTTTTTTTTATGGGGATACTTAAAAGACAAAGTCTACGCTATAAAACCTGCAACAGTCGCTGAATTGAGAGCAGCCATTGAACGAGAATGCACACAAATACCAAACGAAATGTTTCGTGATGTTTGCGATTCCATTGCTTCGCGTTATCAGCAGTGCCTGGACCAGAACGGACGTCAGTTTGAAAACAGGCGTTGACAAAACAATTAAATAATGTCTGTAGATTCTATTACATTTTGAAAATGAAATGTATTTTAATAAACACTGCCTTTATAATTATTTAAAGTGTGTATACATTTTTTTGGGACCCCCTGTATATATATATATATATATTGTAATAATGATTAACTAAGATTAAAAATGACTTATTTGTGTTAGGAAATTTGGCCGTTAAATGTGTTGCAACAATCATTACTTATTTAGTTATTTCGCTCTAAACAATATTCTGGTAATTCAAATATGTAAATGATCTTTGCAAGTAAATATTAAACTTGGGCTTCGGAATCTCGAAATTTTAGTTAAAGATTTTAAAAAGGCGCCACAAAAATAGAGATTCATTGGAAATCCCTGAAAAAAGCTTCGATCAAATGTATGTCCATCGTCAGATACGAATCTCGGAAGATTTTTTTGGTGTTCCTACTCCTCTTCTAGTTTTTAGTGTGTTTAATTTGTTACTGAAGTTGCCTTTTAAATTTAATTGATAAGTATGGCTTCATTTGAGATATAATTCCCTTCAGGTCAGCGAGTTTAAGCTACATTAGGTCCTTTCATTAGTTGAATGGAAGACCCTCTTCCACGTTCACATGATTTAGCCATCCGTAGACCGTTCGAATCCGAAATAAAGATGTAAGTTCCTTCTGTCACATAACCTTTGACATTACGAAAGAGATTAGAGAAAACAGAACAGTATTATTTTAATCTAATTATGCTCGGTAATTGTCCAAAAGGAACGGGACTTCTTCGTGGCCATGTCGAAACACCGCTTCCCGTAGATCAGGGAAGTTAAACGACAGTGAGTACGGACAGATGATGTAGCTACCCTTAGATGGTTCGAGGCCCACGTAAAGCTGTAGGTCCCCTTTGTCACGTGACCTTCGCCATTACGACGGATGTTCAACAACTCTCCCCTCAAAAAACACTCTACTCAAAAGGAGACAAGATCAAAGTAAAAAAATGGAATAGCGAATTGACAAATTAAAGAATATAAATTCATTCGACAATCGTCTTTTTGTAACTTTAATAAAATTTTGAAATTATAAAAACCTGAAAGATGATGATGTCTTACAAGAATTTCCTGGGCGCTTTCTTGCATAGAAGGGGAAAAAAAGAGATAAACAACCTTTTACATGAATGAAAGTATGTGTCAGGATTAAGGAAATGCCGTTCGCTTTTGTTCACATAGAAAGTATTTGGCAAAGAATACGAAAGAGAAATAATCAAAGAGATGGTTGGTTGGTTGTTTAATAAATAAGGATTTTGGGATGAGTGACAAAAAGTCACTATATTACGAGTATTTAACTTATGAGTTATCTTCTTTGTTTAATAGTAGAAGGTAACGTGAAAGCATGAGTTTCTCTATTCATGAGGTTAAAGCAAATATGTACAGTTGCGCTCATTATTCGTAGGACACTCTTGAGAACAGATAGCGACACCTGGCATATATTTGTTGTGTACACTACAAACGGTTGTAACATTTTATGAATGAATCTGTCGTTTAGTGAGTGAGCGCTGATTGGTTGGTTGTCTCATTGCCAAATGTCTTCAGAACATAATTATTTCCATTCATCACTCTGGTTTACATATTACTAAGGAAACATAAGTGAATAATTAAATATAAATTCAAGAAGGGGATATATATATATATTAACAAGGGGGGCGCCTCGGTGGTGTAGTGGTTAGCGTCGCTAACTACGAATCCATCGGCCCCGGGTTCGAGACCCGACGGCAACCGGCGCGCAGCAAAACCCAGCTGCTCATCCTTCCACACAATAAAGAAAGTGGTTGGTAGATAAATGGGTACCCTAGGTGGCCTAGTGGTTAAGACGCCGGGCTGCTGATGGGGCGTGGTTCGGATTCCACGTTAAACTGTAGGTCTAAGGTGGAGTGAAAAGCTTGACCTTCGTCAGAATGAACAATTCAGGCGGAAGCTAACCAAAGGTTAACCAAACCAAAGGAATGTCAATGAAGTGAAAAAAATGTTCTTCTAAAAACTAAAAAAACCTTCGGACGTGATGACAGTGTTCATGGTATTGGCAAGCCTGTCATCCTGAACGAATTGAAGTTTCAATGTATAAAAACAGAGCCGTTGGAGGCATTATTGCGCCATGAGCAAATTCCACGACCTGCATCACCCACCCACCCTGTATTTATTTATTGATTCATTTAGTTATTTATTTATTTACATTTAATATTGGACAGATTCAGATATTATTTTGTGTTATAACAAAAACCGAGCAAAAACCTGGTATATATAAATACATATATAGGAGGTTTATGAATGAAAACACAATGTTTTGATGCATATTAAATTTTAATAAAATTATAACATTACCAGATTGATGGGTATCTGTAGGTTTCATACGTTACTGCTTAGAATATCTTCCAATTGGCAAATGGACGACAGCTGAATGGATACTATTGGTATGGCATTGTTATATCCGGAGCAAATGCTATGCTTTGTCAACATGTTGCTGAGCAAATCGAAGTCTATTTTCTCGATGTTGCTGATTTAACTTTTTGATAGCCGGGGTCCAATGGTATAACCCAGCTTCATATGGCTGCTGCCTTACTGTCATTGCCAAAACATCAAGCTACAATTGTTCCCTTATGGCAACAGCATAAAGGGATGGGCTTCGGCAACATCGCAGATCCTCCGATCATCCGCAATAGTTGTTAGTCGAGGTTTCCCCGTTCTGTTGTGATCTCGCACATTTCCTTCCCCTTGCCACCTCTTCAACCATATATAAACAGTGTTCCAAGTTCTCTTGCAATTTGAGTTGGAGACAGTCCCTCTCCTTCAAGCCGATGATTCTTCCTCTTTCAGTAATTTTATGGTGATGATAATCCATTCTGCAGAGTAGTTGCTTCGATGAGATTCAGGAATAGTGTGAGCTTATTCTCAGTCACCATACCTGTTAACACCTCTGTCATGACGTCACATGGTGTCAGGTGATATGTTAAAAGTCAGGTGGAATTGTTGGAATGCGGAAACAGTTTGGAAAATGGTTATTAAGCTACTACACTAGCGGTTCTCAAACTTTTTTTGTGATTACCCCTTTTGGTTAATTGCCAAATGGAAATCATCCCTCCTGCAAAAGCACAGGAAACTTCATTTTACTGAGCATGAGAATAATTATTCAAATTCTATAAACATAATACTCGTAAATTTCTATATATACAGTGCCTTATGTATAAGTTAAACACATATGATATTGGTCAAAGAATGGCTACAACATTATATAGAAAGTAAGCAAAACGCGTCACCACCAACTACTAATCTAGTGCGAGGGATGCAACTGTTTCTGCTGAACTAACGCCTGAATTCTGAGTTAATTTTCGCTGAAGGCGGAGCGTAAATCTAATCCTAAAGGATTATGGAATACTTTAAGGGTTCCAGTTAACGCCAAAAAAGAAAATACAAATCCCGTAACTTCGTTAGCATAGGATGGAATTTTCTACAGTGATCCCAAAAATTAGATAATTTATTAAACAATTTCTTTTCAGAAATATGGAGCAATATGGTAGCAGCCATTCCAGAATCAGACAGTCACTACCAACAATATATGTCAACCAACTCTTCTTTGAACCAATTCTGCCAAACGAAACATCAGCTACATTGAAAAACTTAAAAAACAAAAGCGCTGTTATCAGTTTCATTCCAGTAAAAATTTATAAACTAATATCAGATGATATAGCAACCCCCATCACAAGACTTATAAATGAGTCAACAATACAAGGTGTATTCCTGACTACCTGAAGATAGCCAGGTTTGTCCGGTATTCAAATCAGGCAACTCTGAATCTCCAACCAATTACACTGGATGACAAAAAATAACTTTTTTTCGTCACATGAACAAAAATAGATTGATCTTATAGGTTTTTTATCGCTGAGTTAAAAAATGACTTCAAAATTTGTCTATCACCTACCAATATTGAGTGAATCGAAAATGAAATTTGGTTTAATTTATAGACGTAATAACAATATTAAAGTAGAAAATGCATATTGAACGCTCCTAAAATGTAGCTACAGATGATTTAAGCTTGTATTTCGCCTTTCGGCCATCCCTTGACAATGTTCAGCAGTAGTCAGCCAACATGCAGACCCCGCTCCTTCCTATTCTGACTCAACTCCTAAGTAATGTAAATTCGTGTGTCACTCTAAAACTGTGGGTGATAGAAATATTCTGTTTGCATTTCTGTAATCAACGTAAAAATTACATATAGTTCAAGTAAAAATATCTCTGACAAAAACTTTGTTGACCAGTGTTACCGGCCAATCTCCATCTTACCAACTTTAAGTAAGGTATCTGAAAGAATCGTATACAATAGACTAATCAAATTCTTAGCTAAATACGACATCCTATCAAAAACACAATCTGGGTTTAGAGAAGGCCACACCACAGAAGACACAACATGCTATTAGAAAATATTTACAAAAAACTAAACTATAAAAAACACACAATCTTAGTTTTCCCTGCCCTGTCGAAAGCCTTTGATAAGCTCTCACATGCTATCTTACTAGATAAATCGAATACACCTGGTTTAAGCGGAAATATGCTAAATTGGTTTAAGTCATATCTCTCTAATCGTCACCAGTATGTTAAAGTAAAAGACATTTCATCAGAATATGCTGTATTGGAAAGTGGGGTTCCACAAAGATCTATCCCTGGACCCTTACTTTTCTTACTGCATGTAAATGATTTTTATCGATCAACAACATTAAACTGTATTCAGTATGCAAACGATACAACACTCACTTCTACACATCACGATATCAACTCCCTAATGAACGAAGTGAACAGGCAATTACATTAGATCATATTTATAAATTGATGTGTGCAAATAAGCTTTTACTAAACTTGACATAATCATCATATATGATCGTAACTAAAAAAAACTGCAATCGTGCACTCACCATTAAGAATTTGAAACACTCCTCTTACTAAAGTAAATGAAGTTAAAGTATCAAAATCCACACACAACATATTGAAAATACCTAGATTTCTCCATATAATATTCAAACTCAAAAGGACAATTCCCCAAAATGCCCTCCTCACACTGTATTACTCATTTATTGATCCACAATATGGAATCACAGCATGGGGTACTACAAAGAATTATATACGGTATCCGCTGGAAGTAATCCACAAAAAATACTTACGAACTCTCTCAAACAATGATAAGAGGCAATCTCATACCTCTCATATGTTCAGAAATTTAAATATTCTAAAACTAAATGACTTCTATAAACTTACTGTCGGTATAACTATATACAGATGCCCGCATATGTCATGTTCTTCGATTCACAGGCGACTTCGTACATGTGGCAACGCCGCAGTGTTTGTGAAGGTACTCCAACTGGGGGAAGGTGGGGTGGAGGGGGGACAACCTAGTCCAAGTCTGTGTTCATAAAGATAAACAATTAATATGACCCTGAACAGCGTTGAACTCCATGTAGTTTACTAGTCTTATACAGTAATAAGGTTCCAATATGATTACTACAAATCTATATGAACAGCTACTATATTAGAACTTTTTATATACTAGTGAATGCGAAATGTTCGCTTGCAGAAAATGTTCGCGTTTTTTCGCGTAGGCTATAGTTTGCGCGAAAATATCCAGCAGGCGAAAATTTGACAATTTAAGCTAATCTTTGGAAGATAGCAAGAAAATAAAACTTAGATCATTAAAATACTTTATTTGAAAAGTAAATTCAGTATATTGTAATAAAACATTCGGATCAGCTGAAGATCAGGGCCCCCAGCCTCAATTACCAAATGATATCTTCGTTAAAACTAACGAAAATATCACGACTTAACCTAACCAATCGTCAAGGGCGTACAGTCGGCTTAACCGGGCATTCAACTTAATTTATTATTATATGTGGTTATGTAAAGCAAAAAACAAGAATACATGGGGTCCCTGATCTTCAGATGATCCAAACATTGTACATTGTAATGTAAAAGCAGTAAAAACATTTTAAATTATACTGTATTATTACTGTATAACAAGGATGTCATGAATGCCGCTAATTTCCCAACCCTTCTGAATGGTCTCCCTCATTTTGTGTAGGTTATCCCATGCAGAGACAATCCATTTAGCATGAATAGGTTTCAGTGTGGAGAGCTTCAAATCTATCTTACCGAGAGATTCATTTACGTTGAGTGCTGCTGAAACTTTATCCGCGTACCAAGAGGTAAAACTTGCATTGATATACGACCTCAACCTCGACTAATCACAGTCCAGACGTCATTTTAATCTGTACATTAATACGTTTTCTGTGCCGGTGACGCTTGTCAGTTTTGTGCTCCTTCTTACTATTAAATTAACAGGGTTTAAAGTCAGTGAACCGTTATGTTACTTCTCCACTAAAATTTGTAAATGTGCCAAGATTACCCAGTTACAATCTCATTAGATGGTCCACAATACTTAATTAATAATAATACATATAATATATCCTCAAAATTTTCTAGCGACATCCGGCACTACCTTCTTGGTCCTATGAGGTGGTAAACAGTGACCTTGAAATAGCGACATAAGAACGACCGAACGAGCGAACCCTTTAAAATTACGAACGAACAAACGAACGAAACGAATGAACGTGAATTTTAACTACATAATTTGCTCAAAATATTTTCAAAAGGCCAAGTAAATGTTCTGAAATCTTAAATGAAAGACGAATCAAATAAATAAATAGTTTTTATTACTTTAGATATATTTACAAACTTACGCACTATGGAAGTGTTAAAAAGTATTAAAAAGTGTTAAAAAGTATTAGTTAACTTTTACTATTAGCTTAAAATATAAATGTGAAAGTTAAACATTTTAATTACGGATAAAAGTTTCTGTGATGTTGGCTAAGGTCAACATGGAAAACTTGCACAGCTGCGTCAGAATCACCATAAGCTAGGATTTCGGAACTAAACAATAGCGGAAGGATTTTCATATGGGCCAAGTGTTGTTATGGACAACATTTTGTGTTTCATTAATGTGAAGATTGACTTATTACCAACTGACACGATAATCACATTATATGAAAAACATTATAGTGGTGAAGAGATAGAGACTGCTAAAGCAAAATTATTTACATTATACCCAACCAATGGGAACTCTGACAAGAGGCTTATCCATCGCAAAGGTGAAAAGAAAAATGTGCTCAACCTTGAGGACATCGATAAAAAGACTTTGGAAATAAAGGCTACTAACGATAGGCCCATATTTGCAAGTGAGAACCTGGACTTGCCACCCATACGTTTCGACTCTATTGATGTGACTGTACTCTTAAATGAAACAGAATCACTTCAGGATGAGGTGCAGCTACTGAAAGGTGGTCTGCATACCCAGCATGTCCAAAACAGAGAGCTGAAATATATATGTAGCAGCATAACCTCGGAACACAGAAAACTGACCGATAGGATCTCAGACTTGGAAGCTGAGATGAGCAGCAGGCAAACTGCCCAGCCAGACAGAATTATCGCCATCACCACGACACAGCATAGTGATCCTCAGGACAGGAGGTTTGCCGCTCCTATTCTCACACCATCTTCTCTCACAGCTCAGCAGAGCTGTATATCCAAACTAGAGGAGGGAGAAAACGGTAAGGTACTTTACTCTCAAGTTCTGAAAGAGAAGTCCAATGACATAAGAACTTGTACGAACACGAACAACCATCCTAACAGTGGGCAGCAGGTAATACGTATCTGCCCTGAACTGGATAGTCTGACATATGATGAATCTTCAACACAAACAAACAACAAATTAACTGCAACAGAAGGCAATGCTACTGAGACCATTAGTAATGTGGCCATGCCTGAAGGGACTATTCAAACCTGCTCGGCAGCTAGTCACCCTGGTGAGCAGAATGTAGGGCATGGGTGGACAACAGTTAGTAAAAGGGGTTTGCGTCAGAAAAGAAACAGGACTCTGGGAACCCCTCTCTGTCCAGAAGAGAACCACGGCTAGGGCTAGCAATGAATACAACAATTAAGGCAGTGAAAATATCTCGGCAGGCCCATGTATTTGCCTCTCGTTTCCCACCTGACCAATCTGCTTCAGAACTAGAAGAATACCTGCGTGAAATGACGAAAATTGGGACTACTTGCTCCAAATTAACCAGTAAACGACCAGATACCTACAGCTCTTTCTACATTAAGGCAGAATGTGAGGACCCCTCGGTATTTATGGGGCCAGAAGTCTGGCCTGAAGGAATCTACTATAGTTGGTATAACATGAACTTCAGGAAAAACTCAGTCCACAAAAATACGCGTAAGCAGACTCCACCATGCAATCACAGGGAGACACCCAGTGAGAACAGTGATAGTGTGTATAAAACTAATGGCCCAGTTTCACAAACTCAGTGTTAGTAGCTATAACTGTAGAGGCCTCAAAGTCAATGCTGACAGTGTGATCAATGAACTTTTATTTGCACATGACATTTCTTGTTTTCAGGAAACTTGTTTCTCTAAACAAGAGTGCAAAGTTTTAAACAATATTAAGCCTAACTACAGGGGAATAGCTAACTCACCCAATGATGATAGTGAAGTTATTACTGTGGGCAGACAGACTAGGAAGGAAGGTGTAGCTATAATGTGGCACTCACAGCTGGATAGGTTTATAGAGCCCATTAGTTATGAATATGAGTGGGTTGTAGCCATAAAACTAACTATTGACAACAAAATACTGTATATATTCAATGTTTATATGCCTTATGAATGTGCTGAAAATGAGGAGGTATTTTTAGATAGATTCTGTAAACTAAATATATTGCTAGAGGAGCTGGACTCTTTATGTGTTGTAGTGGTTGGTGATTTTAACAGCAATATCACTAAACCTGGTTTGGATTTTGCTAAGCCAGTAAATTGCTACTCCTTATGACTCATTTACATATGTTAGTGATGCCTGGTGGACTCGCTCGTGGCTAGACCACTGTATAGCCTCCCATGATGGTTATAATATAAGCAATTGCATGTCCATACTTTATAATGTATTTGAATCTGATCATATCCCATTTGTAGTAGGGCTTGATTGTATGGTAGCACCTGACTTAGACAATGACTGTGATGATGCTGATTACTATAAGGTTAATTGGTCAAATCTTAGTCACTCTGAGGTAGATTAATATACAATGCAGACTGATGCACTACTGATGTAAAACATATAGATCTCTTAAATAAGTATTACGGTGAGCTTGAACATGTCATTAAGTCTGCGAGTGGAAGTAGCTTTAAGAATAAAGAATGGGAAAAAGTAAATGTCAATCCAGGGTGGGCAGAATACTGTGCTGATTCGTATGATGTAGCAAAAAATGTATTCGTGGAATGGGTTGCTATGGGGAAACCTAGGCAGGGGGAACTCTTCCAACTGAAAAATAGAAATTGTGCTAGGTTCAAGGGTGCTCTAAGATTTATAAGGAAAAATGAAGAGAATCTTCGAAGAGAATCTCTAGCCTGGAAATTAGGCAATAGCAATACTTCCAGTAGGGAATTCTGGGAGGAGGTTAATAAAATTAACAATAGTAATCTTACCTTGCCAAATGTAATAGAGGGTGTATATGGTGCAAAAAACACTGCAGAACTGTGGAAAAATCATTATGAAACCCTATTTAATTGTCTCGGGGTGGGGGAGCGGGTAGACTAAATATATGCCTAAATTTAGAACGCTCTGAGGAGCTACTAATTAATGACTCAGAAATCTGACAGGCTATTCATAAGTTAGATGATAACAAAAGTTGTGGCCTAGATGGCATACAAGCAGGACATTTAAAATGTTATAATGTTATAATGTTATAATGTTTCAGACCAACAAAGACCCTAGGATCCACTCATGGCTGGTCTACCTAACTGTGTTAGCCAATTTATTACTACACCCCTGATTCCATGAGCCTTAGTTTTTTCAATCAGTCTTTTGTGCGGCACGGTGTCAAACGCTTTTTGAAAATCTAAATACACTACATCAACCGCCCGATGTCTATCGTAAACGTTAACCACGCTTTGGAAAAATTCTAAAAGATTAGTTAAGCAAAATTTGTTTCGCCTAAAACCGTGCTGCGTATTTCTAACCAGATTATGGAATTCTAAGTGTTCGACTATACGATCCCTAATTATTGATTCCAGTAGCTTACCTACAACAGACGTTAAACTGATTGGCCTATAATTTCCCGCCGCACCTTTATCGCCTTTCTTAAAGATAGGTGTTACGTTTGCTAACTTGAAATTATCTGGTACGCACCCCTCAGAAATAGACGCATTAAAAATCTTTGTTAGCGGCACAACAATGCTATCTTTTAATTCTTTTAGTTGTATGGGATATATGGAATCCGGACCCGGTGATTTACGCGTTTTCATTTTATCAATATAGCGCATTACTTCCCCTTCACTAACGACAATATTATCCAAAATATTACCATTATCAAAAGGTATTATGTCTATGACCGTAGGGATATTCGTTACATCTTCTATAGTAAAAACTGACGTAAAAAATTCGTTTAGCAAGGTAGCCATTTCCTTGTTTTCAGAGACTAGATCTCTATTTCCATTTTTTAATGGACCTAAGACACTTTTTACTGGATTTCTATTATTGACGTATTGAAAGAATCGCTTGGGGTTTTCTTTACCGTCACGAGCTATGGAGATTTCAAATTCGCGTTTTGACTTTTTTATTACACTTTTAGCTTCACGCCTTAGAGATATGTAGTTGTTTCGTAACAACAGATTATCTTTATCGCACTTGTATAGCCTATAAGCCCTCTCTCTACTCTTTATAATGTCTCCTACTCTAGAAGTAAACCACAAGGGCTTGTTGTTTACTTTCGCACGCTTAATTTTGTACGGTACACATTCCTCATTTATAGTCCTAAATACCGTTACGAACGATTCCCACATTAGTTTTGCGTTGGAGTTCCCCATTACGTTTTCCCAATTGACGTGTGAAAATTTATTTCGAAATTTACTAAAGTCTGCGTGCTGGAAGCTAGGAATTTTAGTCGAGTTAGTTGGTTTCGAGTGACTTACTGAGAGGACAAACTCTACCATATTGTGATCGCTATTGCGCAACGGTTCTATTACTTGAAGATCAGTAATTAGCCTATCATCCGTAGTTATTACTAAATCTAAAATACTGTCCAACTTCGTAGGTTCCCCAACCTTTTGAATAAGAAAGCTATCCTCGAGAAAATTAACTAAACGATTACCTTCCGCGTCTCCCTGCATTGTATCGTAATTCACGTTGGCGCAATTAAAGTCACCCATAACTAAAGCCTGCTCACTACCGATTATTCTCTTTAGTTCACGATATAACGCTTCGTCCGTAGCAGCTGTTTGATTTGGGGGCCTATATATAATCGCAACAAGAAGTTTGAAATCGTTCAATTTAAGTTCTGCTATAGTCGAATCTATCGGTTCTGGAATTGAGTGCTTTACTTCTATAACGTTCGCAATATTATCTTTGATATACAACATAACACCGCCTCCTCGCCTACCTATTCTGTTTTTAACAAAAAGTCTATAACCTTTAATTTGATACTCCCCTACAAAGTCACGTGTTTCAGTGCTAAGCCACGATTCATTTATCGCAATTAAATCAGTCTTTACAAGCAATTAAAGACAAAAATTCGTTTATTTTATTTCGTAGGCTACGAGCATTTAAGGATAGAACCTTCAAATTGTTTGTAATTGCGACACCTTCGCGAGTGCGGGGGAAATTTGTAGCCTTCTGTATAAAACCTATGCTTGCAATGTGTTTCACAAGCTGTATGATACATGGGTACTTGCTACAGTCCATTTTGTTAGTTGTATTGTTGCCAGTTGTTAAAAATAAGGGTGCTAGTATCTGTGATAAAAATAATTATAGGCCAATAGCACTTGCCAGTATACTTTCTAAGGTGTTAGAATATGTCATTCATAATAGGATAAGTACTTAGATAGAATAGATAGAATAGAATAACCTTTATTAATAATAATAAAATAAATAATTTTTTTTCAATTTACAATGACATGAATAATTGTGAAGATCGACTATTTATTTTATTTAATTTGGCCCTCAAGCTTTAGGCTTTACTGGGCTCTTATTAAAAATAAGCAGCTAGTTGTTATAAATTAATAATAATAAATAAGTAAATAAGTATTATTAATAGTTAAAACATGTATTGCAATATTAAACAATATTAATGGACAATATTAAACAATATTAGTGGACATTAATCCTAGATTTTTGTTAGTATGCCATTATTAATCGGGATTTCAACTTGGTTTTAAACAAATTTGCATCCACAATATTTTTTATATCGGCATGCAAGTCATTCCATAGTTTCAATCCAATGGAAATGGGTAGTTTTTGAGATGAAGACAATCTAAATTGAGGTATAACAAGCTTTGATCTATTTCTGGTCTGATACGAGTGGATTTCTTGATGAGTTACAAAACATCTATCTACCCATTGCAAATTAATGATTTTGTTTTTACACTTGTAAATAAAAATAAAGTGTGCCAGTTTGGTTATATCGTTGAGCTTTAGTAGGTTTAGCTCTTTAAATAGTGCACTAGAGTGATCAAGGAAATCAGCATCAGATAATAACCTTATTGCTCGGTTTTGGATGACAAAGATACCATTTAATGCGTTGTTAGGGGAGTTTCCCCAAACAAGGGTGCAGTATGTTATATAAGGAAGAACAAGAGTATGATAAAGAGTCAATAAAACTTGTTTAGGGACTACATTTCTAAGTTTAAACATTATAGCAACGCTCCTTGAAATCTTTTTCGCGATATAATTTACATGATCAGTCCATTGCAAATTCTTATCTAGCATTACACCAAGAAATTTTGTTTCAGTACACTCCTTTATTAGTAAATATCATGAAATTTGTTTTACTGGTATTTAGGAAGAGTTTATTGGTGGTCAACCATTTCATTACACTGATGAATTCTGAATGAAATATATTCTTAGCTGTATTAACATCTTTGCAAGAAAAAGAGACACTTGTATCAGCTGCAAACATTATGAATTTCAGTATATCAGATGAACGTGGAAGGTCATTTATATATAATAAAAATAACAGTGGACCCAGAACTAAGCCCTGTGGCACACCATCTTTGACAAACGCTTTAGTTGAGCAAACCTTATTTACTGATACAAAATGATATCTATTGGACAAATAACTTTTAAACCAATCACTGATTGTTCCTCTAAAGCCGTAACAATATAATTTATTAAGTAGAATATTATGGTCTATTACATCAAACGCCTTACTCAAATCCATAAATATTGATATCATTATTTCTTTGTTCTCCTTAGTTATATTTATATTTTCCATAAGATTTAAAATAGCCGTTTCCGTTGTTTTATTATTACGGAAGCCATATTGATTTGGAGATAATAAATTGTAGGATTCTAAATATCGCTGCATTCTACTTTTTACAATTTTTTCAAAAACTTTGCTGAACACGGATAATGAACACATCGGCCTGTAATTTGTTGCTAGTGTAGGATCATCCTCTTTAAAAAGGGGTGTTATACAACCAGTTTTTAGCATTGATGGGAATATTCTTTTGTAAATACTTTGATTGATAATTTTAGCCAAAGTTACAGATATCTTATCTTTAACAAGTTCCAATATCGGTACAGGAATGTTATGAATGTTATTTTTTGTATTTTTTAATTTACCAATAATATCCTGGACCTCAGTAGAGGTAGCAGGAACAAACGAAAATGAATTTAGTGGGCTGGGTGGCAAATATTCTAGAGGTGAGTGATCATTATTTATTAATTGTGAGCGAAGCTTATCCGCTATTGAAGTAAAATGTGCATTTAAAAAGTCTGCAATAGCAGTATCATCAGTAATTTCTTTATTATCAACATTTAATTTCTCTACTGAATTTTTCTTAATTTGTTTTCCAAGAAGATTGTTTATGGTTGTCCAAGTGTTTTTCATGTTCCTTTATGTTTGGAAAATTGATTGTTATAATAGTTATATTTTGCAATTTTGATTATTTTAGTTAATTTGTTTCTGTACTGAGTATATTGTATTTTAGGAATTTTGCTCTGCAATTGCAATTTGAATAATTTATCTCTGTTCTTTATTGAAGTGATAATTCCTGGAGTGATCCATGGATTTGCGACACTTTTGGGCGAAACTGTTTTTCTCCTTAAAGGAAAGCAAATATTAAAAATATGGAATAAGGTGTCATAGAAGAACTGAAACATATGATCTGGGTCATTTAAAGGTTCGTCACAGTCAAGTCGAGTATTTTCTACAGCCCCAATAAATTTTCTTTTGTTAACCTCTGAGAATATTCTGTAATCAATAGTTGTTTTGTCCGCAACCTGAACAACGTTATTGAATATAGCGTAAGTAGGAAAATGATCACTGATGTTAGTGGTTATAATTCCAGAATTTACGAGGGCATCGATATTTACAAATATATTATCAATCGTAAATTCTGTTATTAGATTGCCATAGCTGCAGACTCGAGTGGGTTTGGTAATAGAATGACTAAGATGGAAAGAATTCATTAAGTTTAAAAATTTATGAGAGATTGCTTCAGATTGCAAATTGATGTTGAAGTCTCCCGCAACTATGGCATTCGATTTATGAAAGTTGCATAACATGTTATCTAAGTGAATTAAAAAGCTATTGATATTAGTATTAGGTGGTCTATATATTGCATGGACAGAATATACATTACTTTGGTTTTTTATATTCACAATCTGGTTTTCATTGTCACTATTACATAGAGAAAATACTTCGTTAGAGTCGTAAGTTTGATGCACATACATAGAGATACCCCCACCAATCTGACCATCTCTTACAGTATGATAAGCAACGTAATTATCTATATTATAAAGGTTTTTAATACTACTATTTAACCAGGTTTCTGTGAGAATTATAACACTAAATTTGACCGTAGAAGTGTTCAAAAGGGCCAATAAGTAGTTATAGTTCTTGGGTAAGCTTCGAATGTTTAGATTTAGCACTGAAAGATTTTTATAAATATCTTTTTGTAATACAAAGGCATTAAACTCGTCTATCGATGAGACCATGCAATTGCCTACACCAGATTCCTGTTCTAGATTTTCTAAAGTGGATACACAATTTTTTGGTAATGAATTGAAGTGATTAATATCGGCACATACAGTATGAAAGTCTTCATCGATGAAAGCCATTTAACTGTAGTTCCCAAACAATTTCACTAAATATAGAATACGGGAATAAGGGGTTACCGCCCAGTTGAGCCGAGAATGGGAAAGTCGACTGTTGAGGTTGCATGCGGAGTTATTCGCAGGCCTCCCGTGTGCCGACTGTCGGCTGGCGTTTTCGTAGTTCTCATAGCTTCGAATGCTTCTTCGCTAACAAGGTGAACTCCTATGACCGAAGTATTCCGCGTTGGAGGAGTCTCTCTTTCTTTAAAATTAACTTCGCTCCAAGGAAGTAGGCAACTTTTCCGAGTCTCCTCGCTTCTATGAGATTAGGGAGCTTTTCTTTACGAATTTTACGTGTTTCCTCACATACGTCGTCATTGACGAAAATGTTTGATCCTTTCAGCTTTCTTCTGTTTTTTAGTATTAAATCTTTGTGAGTTTCATCCTCACATATTACTTTTGTAGCTGAAGTGGGCGTCTTAGATTCAGTCATGTCATTAACTCGTAGAATTTGCTGTTTGTGGTGGAATTTGTTTTTTTAATCTAAAAGCACTTTTGATCTTAATATTCCCCAAATTCAGTCTATCTTTTATTATGTCCTCCACCTTTTTCTTCGTTTCGCCGTTTGTTTCTCTATTCATTTCAGATACCCGCATTATGATTAAGTTATTGGCACGTGAATTATCGTCTAGGCTGTTTAATTTACTCCTAATTGAATCGTGCTCGTTTTTTATCATCATGCTGCGATTATTTTTAGTAAGCGAGTTTCGACTAGAGTTAAGATCCTTTATCTCGTCGTGTGCATACTGAATGCTCTTTTCGAGCTCCATATTTCTATATTCCAGTTTTGCATTGTCCCTCTTTAACAATTCGTTATTATTTACATTACCTTAAATTTACCTTAAAGCGCTTCTGCCTCAAGGGTGCGCTGCTCCCACGAAGTCCACTCAGCGCCTCCTGAGGCGGTGCCACGACGGGGTCGCCACCCTTCTTTTCTCTTGCTCCTGCCATACGATTTGGTCCCCTATTGAATTTGTGGGGGCTGGTCTGGCAGAGGAATACCCTGACACTGTGGGTTGGTCGGGTATGTTGGCTAAAAACATGTCCAAGTGTTTTTTAAAAGTATCTACTGGAACTGCACTTATATCTCTAAGGTACTGAGGCAAGGAGTTAAACAGGCGAGAACCCTGCCTAGAGATACTATTATATTGAAGGGTTTGAATCCTTCTCAGACTGTTTGGTGGGAGGTGATATTTTTTACACATTCTGCCAGTTCTTGTTAAGGTGGGCACAATTGGTTCAGTATTGGGGGCAACTAAAAGCCCTTCTAGAATTTTCCAGGTGTAGATTAGGATGTATCTCTCAAACCTTCTCTCTATGGAATAAAGGTTGAGGCCTCTAAGCCTATCCTAGTAGTTTAATTTGTCTTTACTCACCTGTTGCCCATCAGGTTGTTTAATATACGAGGTAAAGGTTCTTTGTAGGCCCTCAATTTTTTGCAATTCATTCTGTTTGTGGGGAAACCATAATTGAGAGCAGTAGTCAATGCGTGGAAGGACAAGTGATTTCCACAGGGTAAGCATGGTCATACTGTCCCTAGTTCTGAATGTCCTCAGTATATATCCTATTAGTTGTTTGCATGATGAGGTTACTTTGTCAATGTGCCTGTTGAATGTTGCATCTTCAGATAATATAATCCCTAGATCCCTGACATGATCAGTTTGTGCAATATCTTTTCCTGTGGGTCCAGTGTAGTTGAATTGTTCTTTCAGGTATTTATTTGGTCCATACTTAATTAGTTCAAATTTGTCTTCATTGAAGGCCATATTGTTTGCATCTGCCCATGCATATATAGTTTGTAGATCTTTTTGTAGCTCTACACAGTCTTCTTTTTCTGTAATTGGTCTTAGTATTCTGGTATCATCTGCGAATGACAGGAGAGAGCTTCCTAGGTTACAGTTTATATTGTTTAGCATTATAATGAATAGAATTGGTCCTAGTACTGTGCCTTGCGGCACTCCACTAATCACTTCTTTTTCTATAGATCTTGCTCCATTTACAGTTGTTATTTGTTTTCTGTCAGAGAGAAAGGCATGGATCCATTTTCCTACTTTTCCACAAATACCAAGTTCTTTTAGTTTATGGAATAATATACCATGGTCAACCTTGTCAAAAGCTTTTGCAAAGTCTAGATAGATGACATCAACATTGTGGTTTTCTCCCAAGTATTGTAGGATTGTATTGCAATGGTCTATAGGTTCAGTAAGGCAGGATCTCTTGTGTCTGAAGCCATGTTGAAAGTCTTCTAAGAGATGTTCATTTTCTATAAAACTGACAATGTGCCTTTTCAGGACTTTCTCAAATATTTTAATAATATGGGAAGTCAAAGATATGGGTCTATAGTTCTTGGCTTCCTTTCTTTTGCCTCCTTTGTAGATTGGGGTAATATTTGCTTGTTTCATGATTGGTGGTATTCTACTGGTGTCTAGTGAGGATCTCCACAGGATTTTCAAAGGCAGAGATAAAGTATGTTTGCATTCCTTAAGAATCTTGGCTCCAATTCCATCTGGACCAGGGGCTGAACTCCCCGGTAGCTCTGTTATTGCCTGTTGTATATCTCTAGTGGTTATTTGTATATCTTCCAATAATGGTCTGTCTTGGTCATTTTCTTCTCTATCAAAAAATGCTGTAGTTTTTATTTTCTTTGCTACTACAGGGGTACTCCAGCTTAAAGCATATTGAGATTGTAAAATGTTTGCCATTTCCTGTGTATTAGATGTGAGAGTTAGTCCATCTTTAACAAGCAATGGGCCAATGCTCGTTTTGATAACTGCTTTGCGTTTAGCATAGCTAAAGAAGAATTTGCTATTTTCCTTTATAGTGCCAATAGCTTTGTGTTCATTATCAATATTCTCTCTTATGGTTGACTCCTTTATTTTAAGTTCTAACATCAGTATCTGATTCCGGATGTTACTATGTCTTGTATCACTTAATTGTTTTGTCAGTTGTTTAGATAGCTTTGTTCTCTTTCTCATAAGTGTCCTTCTGTATCTGTGCTCTTTTGTTGTACAACTTTTATTACTGCCTCAAGGTCTTTGATTACACTATTACTTTTGTGCACTAAGTCAAAGAGGGAATTATACTTATTTACTGGATCCTTCATTTCTAATTTCAGGGCGTTTACCTGACTTTTGGAAGCCATTTTGAGCAATTTATGGGGTTAAGATTCACTCGTTCGTTCGTTCGTTCGTTCGTACGTTTAAAGGTCTCGTTCGTTCGGTTGTTTGTATACCCGTTACTTCAAGGTCACTGCTTGCCGTAAGACTATAAAGGCAGTGCCGGATGTCGCTAGAAAATTTTGAAGATATATTTTATGTAATATTACTAGTTAAGTATTGCAGTTTATCTGATAAGATTGTAACTGCGTAATCTTGGCAAATTCACAATTTTAGTGGAGAAGTAACACAATGGTTCACTGACTTTGAACACTGTTAATTTTGATAGGAAGAAGGAGCACGAAACTGACAAGCGTCACCGGCACTTGCAAACTTATGACAATCAGTTTGGCTTTAGAGTGAAACATGGTACTGATATGTGTATTTATATGCTAAAGGAAGCCGTCCTAAAGTACAAGATGTTAAGTAGCAATGTATATTCTTGTTTTTTGGATGCATCAAAAGCATTTCATAGAGTTAACCATCACAAACTTATTAAGAAACTCTTGTGTCAAGGGGTACCTATATATATACTTAGGATACTTGCATTCTGGTATACAGAGCAGACCATGTTTGTAAGATGGAAGGAACTATGTTATCACCCTATCCTTTCTGTATATACATGGATGACCTAACCAATGAACTAAAAACTGCACGTACTGGCTGTGTCATTGGAAAGGAAAAATTTAATCATTTAATGTATGCTGATGACCTTGTTCTTCTGTCACCCTCTCCCCATGGGCTGAGAGTACTATTAGAGATATGTGAACAATATGGTATAGAAAATGACATCACCTATAATGGGGCAAAGAGTTGTATTTTGATATTTAGGTGTAATCTACTGAAACATGTACCGTGTGGGTCTTTTGAAATGAATGGTCAGACTATACCTGTCAAAGACACATGTAAATACTTAGGTCATGTAATTACTCACGAGCTGCGAGATGAACTCGATATTGAGAGGCAACATAAAGAGCTGTAGGTACAGGGTAACATGCTAGTAAGGAAATTTGGTATGTGTTCAGAATCAGTTAAAACTTATCTTTTTAGAACTTACTGTACTGCACTGTATACATCCCATCTGTGGTGGAACTATACAAAAACTGCTATGAATAAACTCTCTGTTGCTTATAATAATATTTTTCGTATGCTATGTAGGGAACCAAAATGGTGCAGTGGCAGTTTTATGTTTACTACGCGTACGCGTAACCTACCTACCAGCCAAATGTTAATCCGGAAGAATATATATAATTTCATTACTAGGGTCCAAAACAGCTCGAATGTGTCATTGTACAATGTCCTGTCTTCAGATACTGTGTACCTCTCACCTATATGGCAGTCTTGGTTCAGACAACTGCTGGTTTACAATACCTTATTTTTGTAATGTAACAAAGACTATATATGCATTTTAAGTTGTGTTATAATAGTGTTATAATAAGTGGCTATGTTATAATAAGTGCTATAAGTGTTATAAGTGTTATAAGATGTCTCATGTAATAACATTATACATAAAATTGTCAGATAATTAATCAAACAGTATGCCAGTAAGCTAGGTTAAGTGGCTACGTTGCCTTATTTTATATTAAGTTCAGTGTATACGTAAGGTTGTACTTGTGTCTTAGGTTAAGTGGCTATGGATTGTGAATGATCCACAATAAAGATGTTTTTTGTTTGTTTGTAAAATTATAACTAACAACTGTTGACCGCGAAATTATGATGCCGCAAACTCGTCCAAGGATATGAAAGAGCGAAAATTTGCTGCCTCGAAATTAACCTGATTTACAGTATATATACTTATAAACTCATACAATATTATTCTAATGTTTGTGAAATGACGTTGATGGGCCAAATCGAGGTATTAACATGGTTACTGGCATGATCTATGTTCATACCATATTTCTACACCATATGACGAACGCCGACTCTGAAAATGAATCCAGCTCAAGATAAAATTGCACAGCGAGGCCGGATAATTGGTATGCGGGAAGCAGGCCTCTCTGTACCAGACATAGCCATGGAACTGGGAATTTCGAAGCCTACTGTTCGACGCTGGGTGCAGAGGTGGCAGGAGACTGGGAATCTGCTAGATCGTCCTAAGTGAAGGGCACCAAGAAAGACCACCCCAGAAGAAGACAGTGCAGAACGATCCTATCAACAAGGCAGTTGCCATCCGGGAGACACTACATATTGGCGTGTCAGTGGACACCGTAAGGAGACGGTTGCATGAAGCAGGATATCACCACCATACTCCTGCCAAAAAAGAGAGGATCGAGGAACGACATCGTCAAGCTAGGCTCTCGTTTGCTCGCCAGCATATAAATGATGATCTCGCATAGTGGAGCAGAGTTATCTTTTATAACGAGAAGACGTTTGCGTCTACAACTCTCACGGCCGTCTTCGGTGTCGGCGACAAGACAACGTGAGATATGACCGGCAAAATATTTACGAAGTGGCACGGAGTGGGCACGTGACGGCGAATGTGTGGGGATGGATGCACCTGCAAGGACTAGGAGAGCTGACTGAGATCCACGGGAGGTTTACGGTAGATCAGTATATAGAGATCATGGAGGAGGTAATGCTGCCTTCTGTACGCGTGTATTCCTTGCCCTATCCTGAGCAGATTATCTTTATGCAGGTATATTGTATTTGTGTGTTATAAAATATTATACTATTACTAGAGTAAGATTCATGTATTACACGCATTTGTATGTCCGGTTTCCACATTTATATGGGACGAATAATGGTCATAAAATTGTTCTTTAACTCTTTCAGTACTATGACAACACTTTAGGATTTTATTCTGGATAACTGCAGAGTGCAGCCTGTATTATTTGTATAAGGGCGCACAATTACATTTAGCTGAAAGAAACCCCTAATACATAGGGGGCTGAGTGGGAGATGTTCCGAAAGAACCCACACATCATACATAACCATGCTGCATCTATACCACACAGATTACAAGATGTAATAGACAATAATGGGGGATGGACCAAATACTAACTCTGAACCGGGTATAGCTGTGCAATTTACTCTATGTTAATCTATGGCAAATTGTCAGCATTTTTCATGATAAACTATTTTGTAAAACATTCTCAACCATTGCATATTTGTTGTAATAAAGAATTGGTGTTTTAGTGTACACACACACACACACACACACACACACACCACACACACACACACACACATATATATATATATATATATATTTCTTGTTAAGATCTAATAATATCTCCACATTGATACTGCAACAGGAAATCTGGAAAACATTAATGGGTTTATCTGTCCATCGTGATTAAATCATTATCTCTCCACATTGATAATACTAATACAATCTGGAAAACACTATTAATATAATAGGCATCAGCCACAAACCGGTGGTGATATCCTGCTTCATGCAACCGTCACCTTACGGTTTCCACTGACACGCCCATATGCAGTCTCTCCTGGACGGCGACAGCACGTAACCATGTCAACACCACGGTTTGGCCCATGAACGTCATTTCACAAACATTAATATAATATTGTATGAATTTATACGTATATATAAATATATTTAAGGTAGTATAACCGTGGATTATTCTTATGTGATTTTGATAATCAGTTACTGTTATTTAGATCGAAACTGTTAACAAGTTCTTTGTGTAACAATCGATAAGCCATTTCCCATTAACTCTCTGCCCCTCTACCTCGCGCTCTCTTACACTGTATCAGTCTTCTTTTCGTTCAATGTCAATATATATATACACATATATATATAATCGTGTAGATTCGTAAGTTAGTAAAGGTTTAAAGCTGCACACAGTCTCTACAAACAGCTTTTTGGTATTGTTACATAATGATTTAATATAATAGTTGTGTAATGTCTATTTTTGGTTCAAATTCACTAGTATATAGAGTTGTATTGTGATATCTTTTCATATAGACTTGCAGTAATCACAATGGAACCTTATTACTGTATAAGACTAGTAAACATTGTGTTCATAAAGATAAACGATTAATGTGATCGTGAACAGCGTTGAACTCCGACATTACATTATAATTATGGGCCGTTCAAAAATTACGTAACGCTATTTTTGCTAAAACTTGACACCCCAGATCCCCCAGGAAAGTTCTGTAACGCTAGACCAGGCACCCACTAAGATGTTATGTAACACTTCCCCCACCCCACACCACACACGTTACAGAACGTAACAGGTGGGAGTGTCAGGTTTTAGCAAAAATAACGTTACGTAATTTTTGAACGGCGCCTTACCTGTGTGTCAGTGTTATATGTTGTTGGACTCGGTTGTCCACTCTCCACCCCACCTTCCCCCAGTTGGGGTACCTTGACTATCGCTGCGGCGTTGCCACATGTACGGAGTCGCCTGTGAGGCGAGGAACATTACGTATGCGGGCAACTGTACATTTACCACAATATTATATGATGAATCTCCTTTTCAGCTATCACCTTTCTTTTATTTATAGTCACTTTCAATAATTCCCTTTTATATACATCATCAAATTTTGTCACCGAGTATCGCCTTAATTCATCCTCTGATTCACGCAGAAGTGCTACACATCAACAGCATTTTTTACGTCCATTCACTACTTTCACCCAGGGCCGGTCCTTGGGGTATGTGACGCGTGTCCCCGCACAGGGCGCCGCGACCAAGGGGCGCCAAAATCGACTTTGCAATTAGCAGTCCTTTTCAATTTTACCGCCATTATTTCTATTTTTCGGTAAAATTTATGTACGAGCATACTATACTATATTTTCCTCTATTCAGGATTAGGATCCGTAGTTCAGTCGGTGCCCGTAACGTACCGTAACAAACCTCATATTTTTCTAATTTCCTATGTCGGAAAACACAGACGAGTTTTCTAAATTGGTGTGAAATGAGGTTGTATCATAATCCCGTACGAAATAACTTTTTTTTTTTCACGTCTTTCTTTCTCTAGAAAATATGGCACGAAGGAATAACTACATTAATAAATTCTATATTTTACTTTCATACTTTAGTTTATAATTTTAGACAAACTTTTTACTTTTTTTATTAGTTTAAAACAGATCATTAATTTTTATAATTTTTTACATTTTTCTTTTGAAGTTTTGCAATTTATACTTCTTCAGACTTTTTTTTTATTTGGATCATTTAGTGAACTTTTCAAACGAACAAAATAATTTGTGTTCGTAAACTTTATTTTTGTCATTGTTAATATCTGAACTCGTACATAAGGAGAGTAGATGTTCTATTCACGATTCATTTCGAGACATGAACACACAAAGGTTAAAGGTTCTCTCTCTCTCTCTCTCTCTCTCTCTCTCTCTCTCTCCTCCTCCTCTTAGTACGATAAGAGTAGGGCGATTGATATACTTTATCTCGACTTTCAGAAGGCCTTTGATAAGGTACCTCACCGCCGGCTAATGGCCAAAGTCCGCGCGCTGAGTATCGATGGGGAAGTAGGTAGCTGGATTGGAAACTCGCTGAAGAAAGGCGGCAGAGGGTTGTAATTAAAGGGGCTAGCTCGGGTTGGGCCTCGGTCACTAGCGGGGTTCCTCAGGGTTCCGGTTTAGGGCCACTGTTGTTTATCATTTACATAAATGATATCGACGCTGGCATCGTCAGTAGGATCGCCAAATTCGCTGATGACACGAAGCTTGGGGCCAATGTTGCGACGCCCGAAGCGATCGAGCAACTGCGTGCGGACCTACGTAGGATAGGAGAGTGGTCCGTAAAATGGCAAATGCTGTTTAACTTGGGTAAATGCAAGGTCATGCACATTGGCTATGCCAATCCCAAGTAGGACTACTCCATGTTGGGGAGTAATATCGAGGCCACTGACCTTAAGTTTACCAAACAGTACGTAGAGGTGGAAACGAAAGCCTAGAAACTGTTGGGTTATATCAGGAGGCAATTTCGATTTCGGAACAAGGAGCTTGTGCTCTCTCTGTACAATTCCTGGTTCGGCCGCACTTGGAGTACGCTGTGCAGTTCTGGTCGCCCACCCTCAGGAAAGATATTGAAAGGCTGGAGCGAGTCCAGGCGAGGGCCACAAAGTTAATCCCTTCTGTTAGGCTTATGGGCTACAATCGACGCTTGCACGCCCTGAATTTGTGGAAACTCGGAGGCTGCGCGATCAACTCATCGAGGTTTTCAAGCTCTTACACGGGTTCGACGATGTCGATTTTAGAAGCATGTTTAGTTTAAATGATAACTCAACCCGCAATAATGGTTAGAAGTTGGATTTGAAACGGTTTAGCACTAGTGTGTGGGTGGGAATTACTTTACCTATAAGATCTGTGATACGTGGAACAGGCTACCTTTAGAAGCTGTGAACAGTTCCTCTGTGGCTCAGTTCAAGAAAAGGTTAGACTGAATCTTGCACACTATTTGAGGATGTGTGTTACTGTCTTCTAGGGTGGCTGTTCGAGAAGCTAGAGCTGTGACAATGTGTAGGAATTTTTCCCTGGGACCAGATGCCATTGGTACCTCATCCGCATGGGCCGCAAGGCCTTTTGAGGTACTTCTTCTCCTTGTAACTCCTCCTTGTAACTCTCTCTCTCTCTGTATCCTTCACTAACTGGATTTATGGTTGTTTACCAAGTGAATGTCGCATTCTCTGCAAGGTCACCCATCTATCTCATTTCTATTCCTTTATTTTTTTACTTATTTATTTTAAAATTCACTTATAGTTTCAGAAGTTGACGGGTAACACCGTCTATCAGACAAAGGATTATCTATTCTCCCTATATATTAATCATTATCTGGTGCATCACCTTTTCTTAACTGTTAAGTTAAGGAAATGTTAGTACAGAGTGGCCACAAAGTCCCTTTGCAGCGAAATTACAGCATATCTGTATGTTCCTCTTGTTTTTCATGCAAATGGACTTTGTGGCCACCCTATACATCTTAAAATCAAAGAAAACATACTTTATAAGTAATATTTCATTGAAAGTTTTTACTTAACATAACTCTTAATTTTGGTTTTCAAATACAAAAATACTTACTCCAGTATCCAGAACACTCAAAATTGGAGAGATCTTGAAAAGCGAGGGAGATGACGCGAGGTTCTTGATCTCCTGAACACTTGCTGCCTAAACCTATGATAACAATAGTAAAAATAAAAAACAAAAACAAAATCTCAGTATTAAACTCTTCAGAATTGATATTATTACAACAGTTGGGTAAAATACGAGGCTGATTCTGACTTCAAATTCGAATCGTCTAAAGCCTCTTAAAAAACGAAATCTTTTAACCAATTGAATTTAATTTATAAATGTTATCATTTTAAAAAGCGAGATTTTTGTTACTGATTTTAAAAATTTCTCTTATTACAAAGTTCGAAACTCATTTGCAATTTCAAAATAAAATTAAAAATTAATTTCTCAGAAACTTAAAAAAGATTATATGCGTTCTCAACTTTCTTAATAATTGGAGTGACGACGTTTCTTCAGTGATTGTAAGTTTGTAAGACTTACCTCTTCTCAGTGAAGAAGTGGATCTGTATCAGAACAAGAACACTCACCCATGCGTAAACACCCAGACAGGGTTCTCAAGTCTAAAAAATAAAAATCAACTCCAAAAAATAAGAATTCCGTTCCAAAAATAGGAATATCCACAATATATCGTGGTATTTTTTCGTTATCTGCCCCATTAAATTAATGAAATCCCGGTTAGGTCAACTGTACGCCCTTGACGATTAGTTAGGTTAAGTCGTGATGTTTTCGTTAGTTTGAACGAAACTATCACGACTTACCTAACCAACCGTCAAGGGCGTACAGTTGACCTAACGGGGCATTCAATAATTTAAGGGGGCAGACAACGGAAAAGAACCTATATCGTTACCATTTATTCTGATAGCCAAATGAAATGAAAAATTGAAAAATCAAGAAATAAGAACAAATTTGTTCTTAGAAATAAGGACATATGAGAACCCTTCACCCAGAGCAGCACTTTCACCTAGTCTCTCTACACCGCTTTAAAATCTACCGTACAATACTAATACGCAGTTTCTGTCGTTTTGTCTGTCCGTTGTTTTTCTCGGAAACCGAGCACTTATCCTTACACCGTTGGAAAGGTCTCTGTTCTGGGAGGATCCTGAGGATATTTATTTTTCTGTTCTCACAGGCGTGTGCGCATGCGAAACATTTAAACGAAGTCAGATAGAAAAAAACGTTCATAGAAAAAATGTTCCTTTTGGTCTGTTTAGGCGCAGGGTAGTGTGGGACATGTGGGATACTCCAACCCGTCATTTTTTGGTGGGGAGGGTGTGTGAAGGGTGTGGGGTGTGTGGAGGGTGTGGGTGGATCATGTGGGAAACTCTAGCCCGTCATATTTTGGCGGGGAGGAGGTGTGGGGTATGTGAGGGTGTTGGGTGGTGTGGAAGGTGTGAGGGTGGTGTGGAAGGTGTTGGATGGGGTGGAAAGTGTGGGGTGGGGTGGAAAGTGTGTGGGTGGTGTGGAAGGTGTGGGGGTGGTGAGGGGCATGTGGAAACTTCATCCCGTCATTTTTTGGTGGGTCCCGCCAGCTGAAATTTGAAGGTGCATGAACTACATGCAAAAATGCATTTGGCTTCCCGAGCGTATGTGTAAAAATGAACAATGAATAATTCCTACATTCATACAATTCTTATATTCATTCATATAATTCTTATGTTCATTCGTATACTTCGGATACTTATATAATTCTTATATTCTTATTCATATATTCATTTTGACATATAAAGACCAAAATCGTATAACGCCGACACGAGTTTGGATAAAATTTTGATTTGCTTTCTATTTTATAACTGGTAAATTATTCCTTTTTAAACTACTTAATCATTTAGTATAACGTCCAGAATCGCATAACTCTGACACAAGTTTGGATACATTTTTTATTTGCTTTCTATTTTATAATTGGTTAATTATTTCTTTTTAAACAACTTAATCATTTTCGTAGACTTAGCTTAATAATGTAATCTTGTTCATTTCCTGTATACATTCTCTCTTTTGTAAAAGATGACGTCATGTCCTGCTTAACGTTTAATTTTTAATCTTAAGCCTTTAATTTTCGCCCATGTGCATGTTTGTTTGTAATTCGTGATGGGAAGGCATATTTCAATTTCCATTTTTAGTTAACTCGGCAGATCATGATAACATCAGATCTGTCAATATGCGGTTTAAAATAAAAATATGGCTTCCTCTTGCTTAGCAGTCTAGACACTGCTACAGCAGAAATATTTATTTTGTCTTTAAATGTTTTGCAAAGCAAATCAGCCTATTGAGAATAAAAAACAAAAACAGATCAGCATTAAATAATAATAATATCAGTAAATATTCAGTACAAAAGACCATAAAATTTCTCTAATGTTTTATTCTGAATTGATTGATCTAACTTAGAGGCTGAGCATTACGTGTAACATTTTAACAGTAAATTACCGTAAGAAAAAGACTTTATCTTCTCCTTCAGCCTTGCTTTCTTCAGAGAACTTAGTCATTAAAATAGAGAAAAATAATTTCCAGATACGTTACAAGAAGAATTGGGGAACCTTCAGAGAGCTCCACAGAATTCTCCGATCCATTACAAGAAGAAATTGGAGAGTAGTATAGAAGAAACTACAGCAAGTAACAAATACGTTGCTGCCACCCGGATTTGTTACCCCCGTCAACTTCGAACCGACCAAGGCCATAGACGGAGGGGTTAACATATGTTTTATTGTTAAATCATGAAACAGCTCTTTTAGTTTCATGTGAAAAACGCTTGCAACAATATCTGGCCTATGTTCTAAGCTTCAATGCTTTCAGCGATTTCAGTCTATCTTGGATTGCAAATAAACGTAATAAATAGATCCGGGGTCCGGATTCCCAAATTTTCTTACAATTGTCATTTTCTTACGTCTTCATCATTCTGCTCTATTGATCTCGGGCTGTTTTGATAAATATACTAATTTGATAGCGGATGTTTTGTATTTATATTCTTAAGCCTGTTTTTACACATGGATATCTTTTTGTAGCTTTTCTAGAGTGACAAGTTTTGATTTTGTTAAAGTCTTTGGTGAAAGAATAACTCGAAATCCTGTATTTAAAGAAGTAGTGTTGCAATAAAGATACTAATTTGAGCGCAAATGTTTTGCGGGCCTCTGCTAGTTTAGTAAATATTATGTTTTGAGGACACCAATTCTTTGAAACCCTGGTTAGCCAAAAGTTGGTCACGTGGAAATTAACTAACCGAACATACTGTAACCTAGCGTGGATGTAAGACTCACCCTGCTCCGTTCAATGAATGAAATGGGCGGATCACCGAAATCTGGCGTCCCCGAAGTTCAATATTATCCTAAAATTCTAATGTTTCATCAACCCAGACGAAAATAATGGATTCTCTTTATATATTTTACGTTAAACCTTTATTCAGTGAACAAACATCATCACTTAACTTCTGTTCAGTATAATCAAACCAATCGTATCTTTCACCAACTAAACAAATTTTTCTATTGATTTTCTTTCAGGACACTGACTTTGTTGTTTGACTCCTCAATATTAGATAAGCTTCAAATACTATGTTTCAGATTTCATGTTTTAAAATTTTAATTTTACTGTTGTTTATTTTATCATTACTGTTTTTAATTTTACCATTACTGCAACCTTTGTTTTCAGTTTTCTGGATTGTTACCTCTGCTTTAGAGCATTTTATTTTGTAATGTCATGTTTATTAAATATAAATACCGAAGATGAAGACAGTAAGCCTCTGTTTGTTTGTTTAGTTTCATCAAAGAATAATAACAGGGAAACTAAGACGATTAAATCTTTGAGACACCATCTTCTTTCAGCAAGATGGTGATCCCTGCCAGTATACCACTATGAATGTGCGACAGTTCTTGAATGAAGTCCTCCCAGGCGAGTGGATCGGTAGTGGTGGATCAATTGGTTGGCCACCTCGTTCGCTTGACCTTCTCTCATTTGACTACTTTTAAGGGGCCACGTTAAAACAAATGTTTACCCATCAAAACCACATTCTTTAGATAAACTTATGATCAGGATCATAAATACAATTCATGAAATCACTCAGCAGCAACTGGAGAATGTTTTCAAACAATTTCAAAATTGAATTTTTCGCCCAAATTTCCTTTATCTACCCAACAACACATAAGGTACATGGTCAAATCGGCGGGTTCAGCGTCATGAGGGTCAGAGAGTCCCATATTTCAGCTTAAAAATAAGTGATTGGCTGAAGAGACTTGTTTGCCGGTAACCGACAAGAACGAATAGCTCTCTATAATAGTCCCTATATAATATTTCCTTTTTTAATTCCCTTTTCCTGCTCACTCCACCCACCCTCTGTCTGCCATTACATTGTTTTCATCACTATAATTTTTTAAGGATATATAGAGTCCATTGATAAAAACAGAAAAACGCGAAAAGAATTCATTCACATATGATTCCGAACTCTTCACAATAACATCATTCAAAAATGGATCTTTTCATAACTAAAATAACGTTGTTTCTCTCCCTCGCTTTCATGCAAAAATTCTGTTCAGTTATATTTAAGTCACTAGTTTACAAGGTTATTCTCTGTGTTCAGATTTTATAGAAATAGTTCCTTTTGATCATGGACTGAACTACCGTTTATTTTATTTGTTACAGAAACCGGTTTAATTATGTAGTTTATATATATATATATATATATATATATATATATATATATATATATATATATATTATATATATATATATGTGTGTGTGTGTGTGTGTGTTTCTTTATGTCTGAAATGTACGGATATCGGTCGGTTTAGATCGATATTTGAATGGAGAGACAGATAGAAAGTATGGACAGGGTCATTGTAACGGCAAATGTTGCATGAAATGTGGCAAATTTTGTACCTCTCTCTCTCTCTCTCTCTCTCTCTCTCTCTCTCTCGTTGCAAACGTCCATTGGAAACCCCTTTGACCGTTTCTCATTACATTTTTATCCTCACAATCTCTGTCGGAATACACAGAACACCTCCAAGGTTGGCACAATAAACATTCAGTCGTTGGCACTGTTGGTTTCTGCGGGCTAATAATTGGCAGAGCGCCCAGGCCAATCTAATGCGGCTCATTGTTTAACTCCTGAGTTATTATTATCAGCGCCATCGAGAGTTGAATCCCAGACCTCAGTGTCTTCACTTCGCTAAAGAGAAACGGTGTTACGCACTGAGCCATGGATGGTGGCATTGTACAAGATGACGTAACATTTTGTCAACAATTTTTTTAGGGTTAAATAAAGTTAGGCAGGTTAAGTTAAGTTAAGTTTGGTTAAGTGAGGTTATATTAGGCTAAATAATGTTCGGTTAGGTTAAATGAAGTTATTAAAGTGTCGGTGAAACTTCTCTGATGTATGGGCCCACTTGTGTGGACCGAGTCTCATGGTAAAGCTGTGGTTCCAAACTTTTTTATTTCATGACATCCTAATGCCATCCATTCTTGCTTCGGGGCACCTCGGAGGATTTTCGCCTTTTATTGTTGCACAGACAGTTTCTCCTAAACCCCCGACCTCAACCCCAACACCACGTAACTTCAAACTGAGCCTATACAGTTTCCGTATGGCAGTAATAAATCGCTAATGTTTTGATTCATTTGACATTTCAATATCTCTTCACTAACTTTTCACTTTTCAATTATTTATTTTTAGTATTTTCATGAAATTTCGTGGAGCTCGTGGGAGGCACCCCAAGGAGGCATCGTAAGGAGGTACCCAAGGAGGCACTGTAAGTAGGCATCCCAAGGAGGCACCCTTAAGATGACGTGCGACAGTCTGGTTGGGAAATACTGTTCTAAAGGTTAAAAATGTCCAACAATCTCTGTTGTATTTGATCTCGTGAATTTCTTTAATCCTTCTTTATTTTGATTTCCACTCCTGTTCGTGCAATAAAGAAGTTTTCTTCTTCTTTACGTGATCGTAATGCATAGTAGAATTTTGGTTATCTATTTATAAAAAAAATACTGAACACATCGTATATGACGCGTGTAAAATGGTTTCTATACCTTTATTAATTGTTAAGTCACGTTCTATCATATAATTAATTAAATAGTTAATCAAAAGTTATCAAATTATAATAACTAAGTTATACAAGTAGTTTCTTTGATGTCACAGTTTAATTCACAAATTGAAATAATAATTACCTAATTAACACCCGCTTATAATTGCAGAATAAATATATATATATACACACCCACTACCTCAGTTTCTTCACTTCGCTTATAGGAAAACGGTGTTACCCACTGAACTACGCACCCTAGCGTAAATCAATGTTTCTCCAAAATTTTCTAAACTGAAAAAACCTACAATTTTTGGACACTGGAACTAAAGACAATTTAAGTTGTCTTCACATGTTTAAAGTTCAAAGTCAGTGGTGTCAAAAGGTGTCTGGGAAAGGACATTAATTTTAGTGAGTTGGAGGCACAGTGATCTTTCTCTCACTCTGTCAAAGCTTTTTTTACTTCGGAAAAGGTGTGGCAACTTTTCATAAAGTGTCCAGCCCTTTAACACATTCACTGCCACGCCAGTCACCGATGACTGACACTGGCAGTGAGTGAAATATATAGGCCATGTCAGTCACTGGTGACTTACAAAATTTTTCATCCAACCAAGTTTGTTATGGAGAGGTGGTAAGAAAACTTTTGCTGGATCTACTTGGGGTTGATAGGCAATATTTTTCTGTCCTGGAACCAAATTTTGTCGAAATGGCCACTTTTTCTGTGCATAATGACTCGCCTTAGCTCGGCTGTCCCACTCTCAGAGGAAACAAGAGAACTTTGTGTATCCTAACTGTAAGCCGAGGAGAAGTGCAGTCACTTTCAGATCACCACAGATATGGCAGGAGTGTTTATCATAGTCAATATGTTTCAAAAGTAACTGCATATTGTCCAGAGTGTGAGAGAAGAATTTATTCGATGAAATGGCGTAATGTTACACTTGATAAGTTATATGTGTTTTTGGCTTTGTTTCTCTATAGTAGCATTTGTCGTTAGAGTGAAATCCACCATTAGTGGTGTAGTGAATACTCTTATTTTAGTTTCAAGATAAATGTTAATTTTACCGTCTTGAATTTCGGAATAGTTATAAATTCATTTTAAATTAGTTACCCATCATAATTCAATTGTGAACCACATTAATACTAATTTTATGTATATTGTATTATTTTATTGTATGTAAACATAATTAATTATATATCACAATTGTCAGTTAATTATTTATATTCAAATAATTATTTTAATCTAATACCATGTCCATTTTGTAAATAAATAATAGAAATCCAAGGGTTATATTTTCCACCTTTGGTACTGTCGCAGTTTCGCCTAACGGACTCAATACGGCTAGTGAGATAATCACTGATTGGCACTTAACCAGCGGCAGTGCTTATGGCTACATCATCCAGGTTAACCTATACCGGATAGATGCGCTACGGTCCCAAGCCGTAGCTTGCCTAGACCCAACAACGACGACGACGTAAACCAACAATTGGTGACTCCGGAGTTGGATTCCCCCCTTTTACCCGAACGACTAGGACTAGACTGTAACGTCGTTCGTGCCCATCACCCCCTTCACCCGAGCGACTAGGACCAGACTGTAATGTCGCTCGTGCCCTCTGCCCCTCACCCTGCCCGTGCGCTCTGTGCCTGCGCTCGTCTCAACCTCCACTCCTTCGTTGGTAACTTGTCGTCTTGCTTGTACGTCAGCAAGCATAGGAGAAGATGCCTGACGACGCTGGTGCCATCTCCCACTTGAGCGTAAAGCTCCCCGTCTTCTGGCCGGGTGATCCATTTATTTGGTTCCACCAAGTGGAATCACAATTCAACTTGGGAAGGATCACCGCTAGCAGGACGAAATACGATCATGTTTTGTCCTCTCTACCAGCGAGCATCATCTGAAGTCCGTGACGTCATCGTGTCTACTTCCACGAGTGAGGACCCATACAACGATCTGAAGTCTGCCATCCTGTGCCGCACCACTGTCTCCGAGCGTGAGAAACTACATCAGTTAATCTCAAAAGAAGAACTTGGAGACCGTAAGCCCACTCAAATGCTGAGGGCTATGCAGTGCGCTCTAGGCGAACGCGCACAAACCTTCGATAAGGACATCTTTAGACAGTTGTTCTTGCAGAAACTTCCTCCATCAGCTCAGCGTGTCTTGGCCACTATGGATCCTGCTACTCCAGTTGATAAACTAGCAGAAACTGCCGACAAAGTAGTGGAGATTGACACAGCTCCGGTCAACAACGTGAACACACAATCGGAACTGGAGTTGAAAGTGAAAGAGTTAAGTCAACGACTCAACCACGTTTGTTCTCTGCTACAAAATCAACGGCAAAGAAGCCATTCTCGGTCAAGATTTACGAAGAGGCATCGTTCGAGTTCCGGGAAGATCTGCTTCTACCACTCGAAATTTGGAAAGAAGGCTAGGAAGTGCATCTCCCCTTGCAATTTTTCGTCGGAAAACCCCAGCACCGAGTCCTAATGGCGTCTAGTACTCGCACTGCCAACCTGTTATTCATAAAGGACAGGAACTCTGGTGTCAATTTCTTGGTCGATACCGGAGCGTCAGTCAGTGTATTCCCTCAAAAATCTGGTCATAAGCACTCGGAATCTCCGCCTCTATACGCTGCTAACGGTTCACGCATACCCACGTACGGTACTCAGTCGCGTGAACTAAACTTGGGCCTTCACCGATCCTTCAAGTGGATTTTCATCTGTGCTCAAGTGCAGCATCCCATAATCGGCGCTGACTTCCTCCAGCATTTCAAACTCCTGGTGGATCTTGACAAGCGACGCTTATGCGACCAGGCCACACTGCTTTCTGTTCTTGCCAAACAGGTTGCCCTTCCGGACGCCTCGAACTCTGCACTTTCCCTCGTTCCCCCTAATTCCATGTACCAGTGCCTTTTCCAGCGATATCCAGGAATTCTTCAACCGATGCAGATGGGTGATACCATTAAGCACACCATTACCCATCACATTACAACAAAAGGTCCCCTGTGTTTGCAAAACCCAGACGTCTTGCCCCGGACAAACTGAAAGCTGCCAAATCGGAATTCCAGCTTATGATAGATCTTGGGATAATAAGACCTTCCAAAAGCAGTTGGTCCTCTCCCCTACACCTGGTCCAGAAGAAGTCAGGAGACTGGAGACCATGTGGGGATTACCGGTTTTTGAATTCGACAACCATCCCGGACCGATATCCGGTACCAAATGTCCAAGACTTTACTTCTCTTCTCCACGGCAAATCTATCTTCAGTAAAATAGATCTCGTTAAGGCTTTCCACCACATTCCCGTAGAGCCTTCGGATATTCCCAAGACTGCAGTTTGTACACCATTTGGGTTATTCGAATTTGTGAAGATGCCGTTCGGGCTACGGAATGCTGCGCAAACCTTTCAGAGGTTTATAGATGAGGTCACCAGAGGCTTAGACTTTGTTTATGCCTACATCGATGATTTGCTTGTGGCCAGCTCAACGGAAGAGGAACATAAGGAACATCTTTCGCTCCTCTTTCAACGCTTAGAACAATACGGTGTTACTATTAATGCATCTAAGTGTGTGTTTGCACAGCCAACCTTGGAATTTCTTGGTCACACGATTTCGCAGCACGGAATTACCCCCCTTCAGGACAAGTGTGAAGTGATAAAAAATTACCCTATGCCAAATAATCAGCGTGAGTTACGTCGGTTTCTAGGTTTGGTAAACTATTACCACAAGTTCATTAAAAACTGTGCCAGTGTTCTTGCTCCTCTACACGCTATGATCACACACAAACGCAAGGTAACGAAATTGGTATGGTGTAGCGATAGTTTACAGGCGTTCGACAATGCCAAAAATGCTATCAATAGTGCATTGTCTCTGTCATTTCCTATCAGTGATGCCCCCCTAACTCTGACGGTCGATGCATCAGATGTTGCGATCGGTGGAGTGTTGGATCAAACCATTAACGGTCAACAAGCACCCATCGCGTTTTACTCGAAAAAGCTGCAGCCAGCCCAAACGCGTTATAGTGCTTTCGGACGTGAACTTCTTGCTATTTACTTAAACGTGAAGCATTTTCAACATTTCCTTGAAGGCCGAGAGTTTTGTGTTTTTACCGACCACAAACCTTTGGTCACTGTCTTCAATAAAAACAGCTGTAACCACTCTCCCAGAGTCATCAGGCAACTCGATTATATCTCGCAATTTACCACAGATATCCGCCACATCAAAGGTGTCTTGAACACTCCAGCGGATGCACTTTCAAGAATAGAGATTACTTCTGTTATCCTCAGCTCTACACTGTGGAATGCTATTGCACAGGATCAAGATAAGGATACGGAACTACAAGACCTGCTCAGAGAAGACTCCACTCACTCACTTTCCCTCAAGAAAATGAGTATGCCAGGATTGTCTGTGCCCCTCTATTGCGACGTATCAACAGCTGCTATTCGCCCTTATGTCCCTCCATGTCACAGACAAGCAGTCTTCACGGATCTTCATAAGCCCTCCCATCCTGGTATCCGTGCTTCGCAACACCTGGTTACCTCTCGCTTTGTTTGGCCCTCGATGCGGAAGGATGTCAAACATTGGACCAAAACGTGCCTTGCCTGCCAGCGTGCCAAAGTCCAAAGGCACACCAGGTCCCCCTTTGAAGCATTTCCGCCCCCATCCCAGCGATTTGAGGTAATTCATGTAGACATTGTTGGCCCTCTTCCAGTGATTCAAGGCCAACGTTATCTGCTCACCTGTCTCGACCGCTTTTCCAGATGGCCTGAAGCCATCCCACTTCCTGATATCCAAGCGGACACTGTTGCAAGAGCCTTTCTTCATGGATGGGTATCAAGATTTGGATTGCCGACAAAAGTCATCACTGACCAAGGTCGCCAATTTGAGTCTTCGCTTTGGAAGAAGTTTACCAGCTTGTTGGGTACAGTACATGCGCATACCTGTGCGTATCATCCGCAAGCTAACGGCCTCGTCGAACGCTTCCATCGCCAGCTGAAGTCATCCCTTATGTGTCACGAAGACTCCCATTGGATGGATAAGCTTCCACTCGTTTTGCTTGGTATTCGCTCTGCATTTAAGAGTGATCTGAAGACTACAGCGGCTGAACTAGTCTATGGAACAACACTGCGGCTACCAGGTAGCTACTTCACTGCAGGGGATAAGTCATGTGATCCTACGGAATTCGCTCAGACACTTTCCTCTCACATGCAGTCCCTTCAGCCTGTTCCCCCTCGATTGACTAGCCAACAGAACATCTTTGTTTCCCCAGCCCTCCAGTCTTGCACCCACGTTTTCGTTCGTGTACCTGTCCCAAAACGGCCTCTCCAATGTCCATATGACGGGCCCTATGAAGTTCTCCGACGTACGCGCAAATCATTTCTCCTCCAGCGCGGTTCCAAGGTCGACAAGGTTTCTATCGATCGTCTTAAGCCTGCGTTTTTGGAATCAACCTTAAGCGAGGTACATGTAGCTACCAAAAAGGTCCAGGGGAAATCTGTGTCGTTCGGAACTCTTTGAACTTCCTCTCTGGTGGGGGAGTGTGTAGTGAATACTCTTATTTTAGTTTCAAGATAAATGTTAATTTTACCGTCTTGAATTTCGGAATAGTTATAAATTCATTTTAAATTAGTTACCCATCATAATTCAATTGTGAACCACATTAATACTAATTTTATGTATATTGTATTATTTTATTGTATGTAAACATAATTAATTATATATCACAATTGTCAGTTAATTATTTATATTCAAATAATTATTTTAATCTAATACCATGTCCATTTTGTAAATAAATAATAGAAATCCAAGGGTTATATTTTCCACCTTTGGTACTGTCGCAGTTTCGCCTAACGGACTCAATACGGCTAGTGAGATAATCACTGGTTGGCACTTAACCAGCGGCAGTGCTTATGGCTACATCATCCAGGTTAACCTATACCGGATAGATGCGCTACGGTCCCAAGCCGTAGCTTGCCTAGGCCCAACAACGACGACGACGTAAACCAACAGTGGCATTGGTTGTCCCGAAAAGCTAGGCTTTTGCTCGCTTGAACATTTGAAGGAATGGCATGCATTGCGTGAATAAAAGTAATAAACACACAAAACAAATATATATATATATATATGGTATGATATATATATATATATATATATATATATATATATATATGGGAATGAACTCAAAATGGCCCACGTCGGGCTTGCATCCTGAAAAAGAAAAACTATGGTATTTGTCATTTACCATTATTTATTCGGACTATAGTGGATTTAATTATTTTAGAAGAGTTCCTTGTTCCATGCACGGTCTGTGTGTATCATATATATATATATATATATATATATATATATATATATATATATATAGTACACTTAAATAAATATACGCATATTATATATAAACTTGTAAATATAAATGATAGTATGCATCATATAAAGATTTTATACAAAATAAATGACTAACAATAAATCTCGTATTATGATGTAAACTGAGGAATGCTCCTCAAAAACTGTTGGCAATAGAAAATATCTGTTTTCATTTTCGTAATCAGCGTAAAAAAGAACATAAGAATCACTACATTTATCAAAAGGCGAAAAACTTTGTTGAACAGTGAATTATTGGCATACAATAGACTATTTTATGAGAGTTTCATTATATATATAGTCCTATGTGAGGGATTATTTGTTATAAGGGAATTTTGAGGTGAACAGTATGGGATAGTGTTTAATAATGGGAATCTATTTCCCTGGATTTCTTGGGGATCCCATTCCTGTCTCCCGGGAAATAAAAAAAATAATTAAGTAACACTTAAATATTAAATTTATTGAATGTCACTTCCACTCGTAACAATTGCATTGCAATTTTGACCTTATAATGTAAATTCACAATTATTACAATTATGTCTGAATTTCAGACTTTAAACTAATCAATATTCCTGAAAGAAGAGAAGAAAGATAATTCACTATTGAAAAAATTATCAAATATCAAAGTAATCATAAAAGTAATCATGATTATGATTACATTATTAGAGTAATCGACTACGATTACGATTACATTGAACGAGAATTGAATGTAATCGATTATGATTACGATTACTTAAAAAAATGTTATCGATTGTAATCGATTGCGATTACAGATTTTGATTACCCCATATCTGGACTTATTGTATTATTATTATTATTATTATTAGGGAGAAGAATAAATTTATTAAAAATTAGTGAAAATTCACCGATCAGCTATACGTAATATATTTGATGTCAAAATGTTATATATTTAATTACCAAATAGAATGCAGAGAACTAAAAACTTTACTGATTCTTTACAGTATATTACAAACCTCAATACAAAAATTACCATCGAAATTACCTGATGGGTGAAGAACTGAAGAGTTTTACATATTAGATGAAATTGATCCATTTCATGTTGATAAAATATGTCTTTGATAATAAGAATAGGAAAATGCACAACGCAGTCACCGATCTGAGCAGCTTTCATTTTCACGGTGTATTATGAAAATATCGCGAAAGAAATTATTCAAGAAATTAAATATATTTTCCTACTTTTCTAGGTAGTAGGTACACTCAAAATAAAACGTTCTAAATTTAGAACTTATAACTTCTTTTTGAGGGTGCATTCTAAGGGAATATTTTCCTTCTTTTGGGTATCAAAGCTTCTTGTCAGATGATATAATAACTTCTTTTAATGATACATAACTTCATTAGATAGAAGAAATAGTCTTCAAGACTTCTTTTTTGAGTGTTTTGAGACAATAGAAGATAATATTTCTTTGTAGAGAAGGTTGCGGAAAGTCGTTGTTTTCTGTGTATCGTGTATTCAGTGAAAGTAAACTCAATCAAGCTTTCCAGATATGTGCATAACCCCGAAACATTAACAGATTTGGATGACGCCGAATTATTCTGCATACCATCTACTTTATCCCATTACTGAAGATGACTGCGAAGAGCAGCAGATTGATTCCAGTTTAGAAAGAGATAGAAGATAGAGATAGATGGCCTCTCGGGTATTCTCGAAATTGAAATCAGTGTCTATTGCCGAAAAGAAAAAGAAAAAAGTCAGAAAAAAACACCAAAATCAGTTATTGTCCAAAGAGTTTTCCATTTATTAAGCGAAAATAAGAAACCACCCAATCTTCAATTACTGTCCGATGCCCTCACAACACTAATACCTTCTGTCAAGACTGAAAGAGCGTCCTCTGCCTGTAGACTTTTTGTCACTAAAAATCGAAATAGAATGTCAGATGAATCTTCAGACGCATCATTGCGCATTTTTAAATTTTATTTCATGAAAAAGAACTTTTTCTTGAAGACGTTCTTATTGCAATTTGCAATGCTCTTCATGTTAATTAATTGCATTATTTTGCAACGTATTACATAATGCAAAAGGAATCTCTTTCTTTTTGTTTTTCATTTTAATAAAATATCATATGTTCAACTTCAGCAGGGTTATTTTTTCATAAAGAAATCTAATTTTGTTAATAGGATATGTTTATAATAATAATAATATATACCGTACGTATTATGTGGTAGTTTTCAATAAAACAACTGACAGTTGTTTTAATTATTTACTCCATTTTTTTCAGTTTTGTTGTTTTCCCAGTTTTCTGGATATTTCTGGAATAGTATTCTTGTTTCCCGTTTCCCGGGATTTCAAACGTCTTTTCACATTCTTAAATATTCGTCTGGGAACGTCAGCGATGTACTAAATTATCAGATGGCAACAATTTTCAATATTGCAATATTAATTTAACTTCAGCAACTTCACACACACACACACACACACACACATGCATGTATATATATATATATATATATATATATATATATATATATATATATATATATATATATATACAGGGTGTCCCATAAGTTCGGTCTCATAGGAAAATTTATTTTAAATTGAATTTACAAAATTAATACATTAGAACTAAAACAAATGTTCAAATTGATGTCTTGTTTTGGGGCCTTTGGGGGGGGGGCTTTTCCTGAGGAGTGTAACTCACTTCAATATTAGCCATTACGTGTTATTCTACTTGCAACAAAAAAAAGGTCCCAAAACAAGACATCAGTTTGAACATTTGTTTTAGTTTTAATGTATTACTTTTGTAAATTTCATTTAAAATAAATTTTCCTACGAAATCGGACTTATGGGACACCCTCTATAGAGTCTATACTATTAGATGTCAATAAAAAATTGCCGTTGGTGGTGAATATGATAATGTTCCTTGGTCGTAGTTCTAGCCTGAAGTCTGCAAGAATCTTCATTCTTTCATCTCGTTTCTTCTTACCGATGTTTCATATTATACGTGATGGAGAATGTGAAAAGAAAAAGGGGGGGCTTCAAATCAGGTATTATAGATTTATTTTGTCTTAAAATTACGAGGATATTATTCTCTAGTCTTGATTTTGCTTGAGTGGTTCTCCGTCAGAACCTTCACTCTCTGAGCAATAAATGTCCGACTCTCATCAAGCTTTTTATATAATCTACAAGAAGTAATGGTGGTTTATGTAACTGAGGAATTTCATTTAATTTGATCGGATATGTTGTTCTAAAATTAAATATTTGGATAACCATGATTGGATAATAGTGGTAAAAACCCTCATTATATATCATATGGACTATAGTCTGCCAATAAACCTTTTCATTTTCATTTCATATATACAGGGTGTCCCGTAAGTCCGGCATCATAGGAGAAATTCATATTTTTCTATTTCAACAAACCATAATTCATATTTTTCTTATGCTCGGGATGCCAATTTCCCGTCCACCATTCTGTTCAGTGACGAGGCTGTTTTTTATGGAAATGGTGAGGTAAATCGACAGAACACCCGCTACTGGTCTCAAAACAACCCTCACTGGTATACCTCTTCAAAGGAACAAGGTGTATCTCGGGTGATGGTATGGTGTGGCATTTGGAAGAATCGCATCATAGGCCCCCCTCTTTTTCGATGAACATGTCACTGGAGGCACCTACCTACGCATGCTCAAGGAAGAAGCATTTCCCAGTGTCTTGAACGAAGAAGGAAATTTCCCAACATGGTTCCAGCAAGACGGCGCTCCTGCACATTACAGCACCTAAGTAAGAGAATACCTGTACCAACAATTCCCTGGTCATTGGATAGGACGTCGAGGGTCTGTGGAATGGCCAGCTAGAAGCCCGGATCTTACGCCACTAGATTTTTATCTCTGGGGCCACTTGAAAGTGCTGGTATACGCAGAGAAAATTAGGAGTGTTGAACATTTGTGGCAGCGCATTATTGGGGCATGTAACACCATTACTCCTGACATCATTCACTGTGTGCTTGCTGACTGGGTATCACGTCTGAATTTGTGTATTGAAAACAATGGTGGACATATTGAGCACGTTCTGTAAATAAAAGCTTTTGTTTTGCCTTTTTATTATTTTTTCCTATGGTGCCGGACTTATGGGACACCCTGTATATATATATATATATATATTATTATATATATATATATATATATATATATATATATATATGTGTATATATATATATATATATATATATATGTGTTACGCTCTCCTTCCTTTTGGGTTTGTTCCCGTGTAATAGAAAAAGACTCCCGGCGAAGTTGACCTGAAGAGTCTTTTCTATGTATTACTCTCCAGGCACTCGTGGTAGAGTGCGCTGACGAATTTTAAGGGTCCGATGGGGACAAGAAAATGCTTGCAAAGTTTTTCGTTTAATGTGCTTGAATCAGAGTGCCTTAATAGTTGAAATAAAATTAAATGGATATCTAGTCGTTTCTTGTTCGACTTTAAATCAAAGTTACTTATTCCTAAATTATATTAAATTCCTGAATCAGTAGGCACGAACTTCCTCTACCATCGCCTAATTTATCTCAAGACTTCTTAACACGACTTAAGCCCTGTGCGGGATAATTCTCTCTAAATCCTGGAGGCTAGTGGCTAGCGTTGCTTAATCTAATACAGGAATACCTCAAAATTCGTCGTTTCGAATTTTGTCATTTCGCAGATTCGTCGTCAATTTTTTACTACCTCTAGTTTCGCAATCCGTCGTCCATATTCGCAGATTCGTCGTTTTTGAAAAAAATGTGAAAAAAAACGATCGAAATTGACGAAATTCAACTGTTTACCAACGCAATATACATTATATTTTACCGAAAAACGAGTAGAATTTGATTAATTAATCTGTCTAATAACATAATACAGTAAAATGTTTTCTCATTGAAACATGCTATAAACTACCTCTAATTTCGTCGTTTCGTATTTCGTCGTGTTATTCCGGAACGAATTAACGACGAATTTCGAGGTATTCCTGTATTGTCTATTTGCTTCTCCTCCTGAATGGAGATTATAACGGATTTGGCTTCCAGCCCAATCCGAAGATCCACGCGAAGAACCGGAACCTACGTCATTCGTACAAAGAGCGAATACATATGACGTCACCAGCACGATGTGCCTTTGAGTCAACTCGCGTGTGAATTCCGTTTGAAATGAAATACCAAATGCATGATATATAGTCGTAACCTTGGTCAGTTCGTTCCGAGGCTCTCTGCGTTGTACTTGAGCAAGACAAAACCACCAGAGGCTTGCTAGGCCTTTCCTGGCTTGTTCGAAACTACTAATTGGTACCTTCCGGATGCCTATTGCCCCCCCGCAAGTTACAGAAATCTCATTCCAGATTTCCAGGCAGATATTCCAGTCGGTTTAAGCTGCTACACCTCGCCAAGGTTACGTAGTTTCTTGTCCTGATAGGGTAAGGCTCCAGGACCGTAGCTTTTCTTTTGGATTGCTACAATAAAAGTCGGAACACTTAGAGATAAATGCGAAGAAAGAGTTGAGTTCATGGAATCGAAATCTATACATATTATGGAAATCGCAGAAACCAGATGGAGAGATGAAGGAACCAAGGTACTGCACAATGATTATAAGTGCATATAAAAGGGCAGAGAAGAGGATACCAGATCGGGTGTGGCAATTATACTGTCCCCCCGATTTTCTGAACATTTTGCTGGAGTGATAATGAAGAGTGAGAGATTGACGGGAGTGACCCTGAGCCTAAACGGAGAGAGACTCTGTAATCCAGGCATATGCACCGCAGAGTGGAAGATCATAGGAGGAAAAGAAAACTTTTATGAGGATCTTCAGAGAATGATAGATGGGCTGCCTTATGGACCAAGAATTTTGATAGGAGACCTAAATGGCCATGTGGGTGGAGATCGAAAAGGAAATGAAGACGTGATCGGGGCATTTGATGTGGGAGAAAGAAATTTGGAAGGGAAATGCTGATAAATTTTTGTGCAAGAAATGTTCTTAGTATAATGAACACATTTTTTAAGCACCAGGAATCACATCTCTATACGTGGTATGGATGGAATAGTAGAACCGGAAATTATGATAAGAAGTCTCAGATAGACTTTATTGTGGTGGATAAAAAGTCATTGGTGAAAGATGTAAGAGTAGTACCATCTGTGTCTTTTGACTCGGATCATAGACTTGTTTAAGCCAAAATTTTGCTTCCAGTACCAAAAAATATAACAACCCTAGAAGGAGAAGAGTGTGCACGGAGAATATACCAGAAAAACTGGAAGAGATTAGAATTAGAACTGAGGAGACTTTCGGACAAAGGGTAGCTACGGAAATAGTGGAGGAGGTTTGGGTTGAGTTTAGGAGAACGATGGAAGGAATACAGCGAGATGTGATTGGAGAAAGGGCAGTTGGAGGGTCAAAAAAGAAAAAGACGGCATGGTGGACCCAGGAGGTAAAGGAGGCAGCGACAGATAAGATGCGTGCTTTTAGGAGATGGCTTAAGGATAGAAATGAGCAAACAAGGCAAGAATATGTCCAAATGAGAACCCACACCAACGAGGTTAAAAGAAGAGCGAAATGCTCTGTGTGGGAGAAAATAGGTAGAGACTTAGAAGAGGATTTTCAAGGCTCGAAGAAGTTACTGTATAGCATGGCTAAGAAGTATAAAAATGGAGAAAGCAAGAAAACAACAGTGACGATTAAAAATGCACATGGTGAAGTCCTCACTGATAAAAGCGAGGTGGCCGCACGCTGGAACGAATACTTTAGACATCTTTTGAATAACGAGAGCCAATATGATGAGGTGAGACGGGAGGAGCGGGTAAATCATAAGGAGCATGAGGGGGATAGAGAGATCACTAGAGAGGAGGTTATTCAAGCACTAAAGAGGATGAAGAATAATGAAGCTCCCGGACCGGATGCAATTGTCACAGAAACACTTAAAGCAGCTGGTGATCCTGTTGTGGACTGGCTGCTAAGCATTTTCCTGGTGGTGTGGTCGCAGAGAATTGTACCGGCAGAATGGGGCAGAGCAATTATATGTCCTATATATAAAAAGAAAGGAAGTGAGCAGGAATGTCAAAACTACCGTGGCATATCTTTGATGTGTCATGTGGCAAAAATATATGAAAGGATTTTGGAACATAGAATACGAAACATACTGGAACCTGGGTTACTGGAGTATCATTGTGGCTTTCGTGCAGGTTGGAGTACTATAGATCAAATTTCAGCCATAAGACAATATCTTGAAAAGAGCCGAGAATTTAATTTGGACCGCTTCATAGGTTTTTTTGGATCTGAAAAAGCATTTGATAGTGTGCCCAGGGAGAAGCTTTTGAGAGCAGTAATGAGCACCTATAGGGTCTCCCAGAGCACGGTGGTGGGATCGAAGGAGTGGTTTGATGTAAGTACAGGAGTTAAACAAGGGAGTGTTCTTTCACCCATTTTATTTATTGCCTATATCAACAGGGTTATGGAACACATAACTGAGGAAATTGAAGAGGAAATAGAAATGTTTGAGTATGCTGATGATGTGGCTGTTGAGACTAACACAGCACAATCCCTGGAGAGAATTATGCAGAGGTGGGATGAGAGATTGAGGGAGTATGGACTGAAATTGAATTATGATAAAACTGAATATATGGTGGTAACGAGGGGAGCGAACGAGGATGGAATCTTTGTTGGGGGAAGGGAAATGAAAAAGACGGACACATTTAAATACCTTGGTAGTGTGATAGCAAATGATGCGGGTATGGATGCAGAGGTGAATGAAAGAATTGCTAAATATAGCAGAAATGTTTCCTTCCTGTACCCCCTTTTGAAAGACCAAAACATCCCTAAAAAGGTAAAGACGCATGTATACTCAACAATATTGAAACCAATCTTACTATACGGCAGCGAGACTTGGGCCCTAAACACAAGGACAAAGGGAAAACTGCAAGCAGCTGAAATGAGGGTCCTGAGATTGATAGGAGTAAGTAGATTGGATAAAATAAGGAACACTGAAATAAGAAGGCGATTGGGCGTACCTTCGGTTGATGAGAATATTGAGAGGAACCAACTGAGATGGTACGGGCATGTCCAACGAATGCCGATGGAAAGGACACCAAGAAGAATGCTGGAATGGGCCCCTCAAAACAGAAGACCAGTTGGAAGACCCAAGATCCGATGGATGGATAACATCAAGAGCGCTGTCGAGAAGTGTGGAATCAGTCTCCAACGGGCGAACTTGATGTGCGGAGATCGTGATGCATGGAGGGGTCTCGTCCGAGGGCTCCCAACTGACAGACCGCTTTAGGTCTACCAGGCGCCTGGTAAGAAAGGTAAGAAAGAATTACTAAATGCAAATGTATGGTCGCGAAAATATTCGCAACCCTTAATTTTGCCCAACGCATCCGAGAGAGCCACGAAGTACGTTAATTATGTAAAATTAAATCATTTCTTGTCTGCATAGGGAAGTGGTCGTGAAGCGATTTCAAGTTTTTATAGCCTCGGGCTTTGTATGGTTTTAATCGAAATAAAGTAAATTGGAAATGAAGAAAGATAATATAACATATATACAGTATATATATTTAAATGCAAGGCTAAAGAAGAAAATGAGACTGATTGCAACAATTTTATTCCAAATGTTTCGGAAAGACACATTTTTAATATTTTATTGACTGTTTTATTTTAGTTTTATATTTTTTACCCAATTAGGGCAGTAGGGTCGGGGTCCAGCCAAAGGGTAATCACGTTAATGACTTCGGCAAACCGAAAACATTTCAGTGATGAGGAATTTCACCCATATTCTAATATCCTAACTTAGCCTAACTCTAATAACCTAACTTGCTCTAGACACATCAAAAGCTTTTGATAGAGTCTAGCATCTTTAATCTCCAAACTACCATCCTCTGGTTTCTATCCTTCTATCTGCCCCTTCATCCTAACCAAACCTAACGTAAATTAACTTAATCTAACCATAAGAAAACATAAAAAAAGCGTTACTTCTAAAGAATGACGTAAGATCGGTCTCTGAACTGCTTCCAAGCAAAGCAACTTCGAACCACTTTTTCTTTGATGAATTTTGACCTCTGATTTCATTCACTTTCAATTTTATAAAATGTGTTTATAAAATATTTTCCTTTTCATTTTAGTTCATATTTTGAAATATATTTTTTCAAGTTGTTTTGATGTTCTGAATTTAATTTTAAAAATGTTTCATGGCTTTTATTTTGTTTTTTTATTATTAAATGCAGTTTCAAACCTTTACTGCTTTGTAAACTCTCAATGTAGCGAAACACTGTATAATGGCGAATGAGCCCGGGAACGATATACACCAGTGTTTTCCAACCGGGATGGCGCGAAATTTTATGAAAATGGCAAAAATACGAATAGTTACTGAAAATTTAAAAGTTAGTGAAGGTAGGCAAATTTCAAATAAAACAAAATATTCTCAATTTATTACGTCAGTACGAAAACTGAAATGGCTCAATTTGAAATTACGTGGTGTTGGGGTATGGGGTAACCGAGTGTTCAACACTGGAAAACGAAAATTCTCTCGAGTGCGCGAAAGAACAGATTGCAATGGGGTGTCTTGAGCCTCAAAAGGTTGGAAACTACTGGTGTAGACTTTACTCTCGTAGAATCCAAATGTGGTTACCTCGTTTTCTAAAACTAATTAGAGCCTGGCTATTCGTTGTAGCGTTCAAATTTGCTCCGAATGAGTCCAATTTATTAATTTATATAGATGACTTCTTGGTTTCAACCAAAATATCTCATTAATTAATGAAGACAATCGCGTAAACAAGTTTCGTTCTAATCTTTTACTTTTATTTTTTTATAAAAAAAAAATTAAGAAAGTTTTAGATGAAATTTTTAAATGAAGTTAAATAAATGGTAATTCCACAAAAAAAAGAAATCAAATTTGTAAAAAGATTGAAAATTTCCCAAGTTCCAGAAATTTAGTCCTAAAATATGTACAATCGAGTCAAAATAACGAAAAGGTTTCCTTAAAAATTAAAAAAATATTTATTTTACAGTTTTGCATAAAACATTTCCTACAAAAATTAAATTCCTAAAAAGCATAAAAAATTACTAATTAATAATGATACGGTTTTGTTTTGTTTTTTGTTTTGTTTTTCACTTTACCATAAAGAATAAAGTGTACAAAGAAAAACAGAATATTACGAACTGGTAATTTTTTCTGCGTTTTACAAATTTGATGTTTATTGACGAACTTTTTTCCAGAACTACGCAGGTAACAAATGTATAAGAACGTACAGGGTGTCCATAAATGTTTACCCTGAAAACAGTATGCTCTCATGTTTTAATGACGAATCTTACATCCGTTTTCTTTTTACAGGTGATCTCGTACACACATAGAGTTTCTGTGCTGGTGTGTTTCATCTACCGCATTTAGAGTCAACAGACACAATGTGCGTATTTGGGGACCGGAAAACCCACGTGCCGTAAGGGAGCATATTCGGGGCAGTCCGAAGATCAATGTCTGGGGTGGGCTAATGCATGACCAGATAATTAGTCCTTTCTTCTTCGCTGAGAACACTGTTTCCGCAACTGTGTACCTGGATATGCTCACCAGTTACGCCATCCCCCAGCTGCAGGACAGGCAGCAAGATGGGGCACCCCCTTTTTGGGCGCATGTTGTTCGTGGAACTCTCGACGCAACATTTCCAAATCGATGGATTGGCAGGGACGGGCCAATCCTATGGCCCCCAACATCATCAGACATTACCCCGCTGGATTTCTTTCTCTGGGGGTCATATTAAAAATTTGGTTTATGCAACAGCTGTTCCAGATATCAGGACATTGCGAGAACGCATTACGGTTGCAATTGCAACAGTTAACCCACAAATGTTGGAAAATGTGTGGCGTGAGTGTGAATACCGTTTAGACATTTTACGTGCCACTAGGGGTGCACATGTGGAAGCTTATTAAGTTCATTAACTATGTATCAAAACTTTGTATGTTTATCTACTTATGATTAAAACTGTGTTTGAATACGAGTGTTTATTTGAAAGTTATAGCATGCTTTAATCAGGGTAATCATTTATGGACACCCTATATTATCGCATTTTCTCCGAATTGCAAAAAAATTTCAAAATGGCACTTCACATCATTAAGGGCCAAGAAGCTAGCGTCCGTAGCTCAGTGAAGCGAAGTGAAAGCACTGAGTTCGGGGGTTTGATCCGCGATGATGCTGGTAATAATAATCCACGAATTAAAACAATGAGCGGTATTAGTTGGCCTGAGCCCTGTACCAATTTCTAGATTTCCTCATTGATTATTACCAGATTGCCACGGAAACAGTACACAAAAATTTTGAGATGGAAAGCGTTGAATTTGGAACAAAATATAAATTGATAGTTAAGATAAAAAAAAGTTGGTCATTATTCTCCGATTTTAAATTAATATAAAATTAACATAAAATATTGTAGGATTATAAAATTTATATATATTCAAGTGACAGAGTGCCTGGCTGTTAATCGAAAGGTCCCGATCTCGACGGACTCGAGGTTCGGCTCTCAGAGTTCAGCGATTGGGGTGCTTTTCTGGGTCTTCTTGGGCAAAATAGTGATACCGATTCCACGTAAATCTGTCGGTACCCTTCTTGATATGACCATTGCTGTTACGGAGGAAATTAAACAACCCCCAAATTACACACTCCAAACGTTAGTGTTCATTACTTGATATTCGATACTATTTAAATTTGAAGCTAATCCTTTGGTATTTATTTTAGGTAATTATTATTATTATTATTATTATTATTATTAGTAGTAGTAGTAGTAGTAGTAGTAGTAGTAGTAGTATACATTTGTTATGAATCAAATTTTACTGAACTAAAGTGTTTGATAGCGAAGAGGATTACAGAATTAAAAGCAGTTAAAGAAATACATTTACAATTTAGAGTTGGTCAAGATCTCTAAAACTGAAATTAGGTTTGAAAAATAATCCCTATTTCGTTAATAATATTAATGTTAAATTTGGTTAATAATATTAATGTTTACGGGTTGTTTAATATCCGTAACCTCAAAAATCACATGATGGAGTAAACCTACATTTTTACGTGGTAGTCGAACCATCTAAGGGTCTAAGGGTACTCGCATCATCTCAAGGCAAAAGACGGGCCAAGCATCCAACTACTGAACATCCCCAAAGAGGTCAAACTCGCTGATCTCACGAGAAGTGGTGTTGTGACGCGGTCACGCTGTAACCCCTGCCTACATGGATAAATTATCTTCACACGCAATCACGGTGGAAAAAACATGTTTAAAAAGTACAAAAAATAAGCAAATAAATAAATATTACCAAGAAATATATTTGGGGCGTTCACTTATTATTATTATTAGACTATTATTATTATTTTGAGAGGGGCTTACTACTTTACAGCATCGAAGCTAGGAAAAATAGTGAATAAGCATATTAACTGTGCATCATAAAATAATAATAATAATAATAATAATAATAATAATAATAACAATAACTGGCACAGAGCTTAGTCCTCCGACCTCCGACCTCACTGTGTTGTCCATTGAGCGACGGACGCTGGTTAAAATACTATTAACATAGGAAATTGATCTAAAAATTATTTTTATTTTAATATTAATGTTTATTTTAATTTTAGAATTTGATCACTTCACTGCAGTATTAAAAATTAAGTTCTAGATTGTGGCATTACCATTAAAAACTTTGAATATGCAAGCAAAGTACTGTAGTAGATTTACACTAGGTCTTTAATAAATATGCAGGGTGATCCAAAGAGATGTTCCCAGAAATAACTTGTTACATTCCTGGTAGCACCTTCTTGGATCACCCTGTATTTCGTAATTAATGAGTGAATGAATACGTAAGTAAATTGGAGATCATTACGTAACTGTAACTTGCAGTTCTTAACAAAAATTAAAAATAAAAAAATAAATAAAGGACACTTGACTATCGTCTTGTAGAGATTCATTGTTTCGAATGACTATCATTTCTTTTGTAGGATCAAATCTTGCACACCAGTTTTTTCTCAAGTTTCAAAGTTGTCCTCAACCTAAGTCAGTGGTTCTTTAACCTCAGCTACTATCGTTGGGTCATTTCTGACCCAGAGTACATTTGTTTATTTTATCATGGGAAATAATGATAGTAGTTAATATAAGGGTTAACCTTTTTAGGTTGCGACCCAAATTCTGGTCGCGGGGCTAGCTTGGCGATCCATGCCTTCAAACAGTTCACTTGCAATAGGTAATGAAATGGTAAAGGGTTTAAGGATAACATAAATAAACGATAAATAACATTTTAATAACCCAATCAAAATCGCTTGGTGACCCAATTTTGAGTTGCGACCCAGGAGTTAAGAATCACTGACCTAAGTAATTCCTTAAAATTGCGGACTCATTCCGTTTCGTAGTCTTATTTTGACTGATGTTAATCCTGAAAAAGCTCTTCTCAAAACATTGTAAGAAACGGGCAAATTTGGATAAATCCTCTAAAAAAGGATACCTTGCTGCATCGCAAAATAAAGCTACTTCGCACCCAAAATCTCGAACGTGAGGAGGAATCGATCCGGAGGAAAGATGTAAGGACCGGTCAGCAGTTAAAAAACTTTGCCACTGACTTTCAATTTTAGAAAGTTTCGTTCGATACATCAGCGAATTGAAGAGGAAGCCACGAAAATGATGACAGTAACTGATTTAGACAGAACAAGTTTTTCGGTTTTCTCGAGACACCGAAGAATTCTTTAAAGAATTCTGTTCAAGACTTCTTTTAAGAATCGTGTTCACATTCCCTTTTGAGAAAACTGAAGGGTTCAGACACTTAACTGCGCTTATCGAACGCTGAGTTCATTTCTCCTCCATAAATATTTTCAATACTGAAGATGCGAAGTTGCGAACTCATGACCAAAGTCAATCTTATCGACTGGAAGATATATTGATATCAAATTTTAAATTTAGTTTATTGCAAAAGAAATAAACTTTGAGTACAGAAATCTTCAATAATATAAATCGAAAAACTGCAAGGAAATCTTAGTAATATATATATATATATATATATATATATATATATATATATATAACGTAAAGAACGACGCTTGTATAGGAGATATTCCGCGCAAGACGAGAGAGAGAAAACGGAACAAGCGTCGTTCTTTACGTTATTTATACTGCGTGTTCTTTGCAGTTGAATGTATATATATATATATATATATATATATATATATATATATATTATATATATACTAGCAGAGCGATCCGGCGTTGCCCAGGTGGAAGTTGAACCCTTCATATATATATGTATTAGTGGTCGAAGGGATGTCAGTTTTTCAACATCTGCGGATGCGGATACGGATTTTTAATTTCAATATCCGCGGATGCAGATGCGAATGCGGATATTTAGTTAATCTATCAATATAATATAGAATTATGAATATATGACATAATTTTTCAAATTTCGTGATATTACTATTATGGCAGGCAATGCATAAGAATTAAAATTAATATTAATGTTTTCATTACGACAAACATAATAACTTTCTCAAGAGTTTCAGCTACAGAAAATTCAATGAAACAAGTTTCATTCAATTTTCTGTGTTACGAAGTATTTATATTTTGAGGTTTATATATCTGTTTGTTCATTAATAATTAATACTTTACATGAAATGTGCATGACTGGGCCTTATAAGCTATTTTATAAGCTAATTTAATTGTAAATTGCATAATTTATTAGAGGTAATATCCGCATAACATCCGCAGTCCGAAGTGCGGATGCAGATGCGGATGTTAAGAATGATGCGGATGCGCCCTCATACCGCTGCACGGACTAAAAAATGCCTTTAAGAACTTAAATTTGAAGTTCTCGACCATCCAGCCTACAGTCCAGACCTGGCACCTCCGGATTTTTACCTGTTTGGACAACTAAAAGACGCTTTGAGAGGTCAGCGATTCCAAGTCGATGATGACCTGAAGGAGGCGGTGCATGACTAGCTACGCACACAGCCAAAAACATTCTTTTGTGATGGCATTAGGAAGCTTGTAGATCGCTGGACTAAGTGTATTGAGAAACAGGGAGACTATGTTGAGAAGTGATGTGTTTATAATCTATCAGATGTGAAAATAAAATTGTAAAATAAAAAGTGTGGATACTTATTGAATTACTCTCGTATATATATATATATATATATATATATATATATGCGAATTAACTCAGAATGGTTACCTGAGGTTTTTTATGATACACACAGACCGTGCTTGCAACAAGGAACTCTTCTAGGATAATTAAATCCACTATAGTCCGAATAAGTAATGGTAAATGACAAATACCATAGTTTTTTCTTTTTCATGATGCTAGCCCGACGTGGGCAATGAGTCACTCGCAAAGAAGTCCCAAAAATATAGCTTCCCTCACCAGCTATCTGCAAAGCAGATAGGATCCAGCTTTGGGACAGGATCTAGGGTTTAAAGCAGTCTAGCCCAGCTACATTTAGAACCTCAATATAAGCAAAAGACTAGATCCTGTCCCAGAGCTGGATCCTATCTGTTTTGCAGATAGCTGGTGAGAGAAGTTATATTTTTGGGACCTCTTTGCGAGTGACCCGTTGCCCACGTCAGGCTAGCATTATGAAAAAGAAAAAAACTATGGTATTTGTCATTTACCATTACTTATTCGGACTAAAGTGGATTTAATTATCCTAGAAGAGTTCCTTGTTCCACGCACGGTCTGTGTGTATCATATATATATATATATATATATGACCTCGGAGGCCGACGCCAAGTAGCCTATGTTCTTATATATATATGTTAGAGCTCCGCCCATTTTATGTCTCTATCCTTTATGACGTGTCTAATAAATTCAGAGCTGGGCACTTGCGGTTTTTTGCCCGTTTTTTTGCGGTACTGCGGTACTGCGGTACTACTACCGCACTACCAAACCGGTACCGCATAACGCAGTACCGCAAAGGATCGCTGAAAGTACAGCAGTACCGCTACCGCATTCAAATTTCCCGCGGTACTTTCCGCGGTACCGACCAACACGGTAGTACCGCAGTACCGCAGTACCGCAAAAAAAAACGCAAGTGCCCAGCTCTGGTGTCTATGATGTCACTACCTTTCAACCAATACAGAATATAGAGGGCTCCAGCGGCCTCAGATGACCTCGGAGGCCAACGCCACATAGCCTATGTTCTTCCCCCGCCTCAGTCACCCCTATTCTCTAAGTCTCATCCAAATCTGGCCAGTGGTTTGGCCGGCCATAAGAAACAAAGAAAAAAAGAAAGTTTGCAGGCCGTTCGACCGTCACAAATAGTCGTGTATATATATATATATATATATATATGTGTGTGTGTGTGTGTGTGTGTGTGTGTGTGTGTTACACATAGACCGTGCATGGAACAAGGAACTCTTTTCCAGAAAAGTTCCTTGTTCCATACATGGTCTGTGTGTGTATATATATATATATATATATATATATATATGGGCTATTTCGTGGCCAATGTCGTAACACCGCTTCCCGGAGATCAGCGAAATTAAGCGACATTGGATCTGGGTAGTAGTTGGATGGGAGACCGTCCAACGCGCCCAGATTATGTAGCGACCCGTGGTTCGGATCCCACGCCACGTAAAGCTGTGGATCCTCTCCGTCATATGACCTTAGATGTTGCGAAGGAGGTTAAACAACCCTAATTAAATATATATATATATATATATATATATATATATATATAGAATTAATTTAGATAATGCAGTGACTTGTCCAGAGAATTTTCAATTCCGGAGTGAAAGAAGGGGACTGGAGCTCAAGGAAGAGTGTTGAGGAACAAATCTTTTAAATTTATGTATTATATTTGATTATCAATAAAACAAACGTGCGAGCAAGAATTTTTTTCAGAATTTAAAGCATATTTCCACCTTTATTTCGCTGATACAGTACGTTGGAAATTCAAATAGTATTCAAACCCGCAGTCACTGAGATTGGAGAATGTGAGTTAATGATTTTCCTGTTTTACTATTTTGGGTTTTTCTCCTATGAAAATTTTTTTTTTTGAAAAGCAAAATGTATTTCGTAACTAATCACAAAAATACCGAAGGAATGCTGTAAACATATTTCGGTGCTCTTCCAATATGCAGAGCTGGGCACTTGCGGCATATTGCGGTACTGCGGTACTGCTGCACTACCAAACCGGTACCAAACCGGTACGCGGAAATTTGAATGCGGTAGCGGTACTGCGGTACTTTCAGCGATCCTTTGCGGTACTGCGTTATGGGGGCCCGGGGTGGTAGTGCGGTGGTACCGCAAGTACCGCAGTACCGCAAAATATGCCGCAAATGCCCAGCTCTGCCAATATGTGCTCTACCGCGAAACTGTGATCTACCATATTCCAACTAATATTCCATATTCCAGGCTAACTAACGAAAATATCACGACTTAACCTAATCAATCGTCAAGGGCGTATAGTTGACCTAACGATTGGTTAGGTTAAGTCATGATATTTTCGTTAGTTAGCCTTATAAGGCTAGTTTCACGGTAGAGCACGTATTGGAATATGGTAGATCACAGTTTCGCGGTAGAGCACATATTGGAAGAGCACCCATATTTCTCGACCAGTGTCAATTTTGAGAGCTATTTTAAATATTATTTTTATCCAGATTTTTTTTTTTTTTTTTTTTTTGTAACCGTAGACACTATTATAAATGCTACATATTTGCGCGCGCGCGCGTGTGTGAGTGTGTATGTGTGTGTGTGTGTGTGTGTGTGTGTGTGTTTTACACATATTTAAAGCAAATTTTCAAGAACCAAATCCTTAAAATTATTGTGAAAGTTTAATTAAAAAACTCAAGGAATTTTACTAAAAATTCTGACGTTGAGATCACAGCGCCATCTAGGATTAAAAAAAAATATGTACAAAGAATGAAAATCTCCAAAGTGTTTTAGCCAAATGTCACATCTCACAAATTGCATTCGCTAAAATCAATTCTTTATTATGTCTGTTCGTAAATGAACTATTTCTATAAAAATAAGGCATTTCTATTTTTCTATTGCTGGCTAATTTTACTGATTAGATTATGCTTGTTTATATTTTTAAACCACATTAAAATTAATTGGTAAAAAACATTTTAATGAAAGATGTGTAATTTTGCTTTTTGGAAGTTCCTGACATTTTGATTATGTAAATTTACACGTTTTTATGACGTCAATTGTTTGTTGATTTGTATTCATATAAAGTTTGTGCTGACTCTGAACTAGGGATGGAAAATAACCAAAAAGTGTAAAACCGGTTTTGACCGTCGCTATATTCTTAAAGCCGGTTTTTACCGGTTTTCACCGATGGGATTCTGTATGCTTTCTAGGGAGGTAAATGATCAAAATATTAAACAGAAATAAGGTTTTAATTGATTCAATCAAGTATGTGTAACATTTGAATTAAAAAGTTTATTATCAAACTTGATTTCTGAAATAACACTTGAGAAAACAAAGAGCATTAAGTGTCTGATCTGACATTCTTGATCGAATCTTTGTGACGAATAAATCAGCAGCTGAAAACACTCTCTCGTACTCTACGCTGGTGGCTTTTATTGTAAGCAACGCCTCGTACATTCGATCCAAATTTTCGCTTCTATTCAAAGTAGCTTCAAAATATTTGAATTCATTGTTTACGTCAAAGGTCTCAGAAGAATCTTTCTTGTGTTTCATTTTCAGTTTGTTCATCTCACACATGTACTCGTTCATAAGTTGATCGTCATCATTTACTTCACGACCTGAACTGCATTGTGAATCTTCGAGTTTCGAAGCAATTGATTGGACTTGGTCGTCTGTTTCTGAAATCTGACAAGCTTCTGGAAAAAGCCTCTTAAATGTATGATCCGCATACTTCTTAAGTGCTTGTCTTGAAGGAAAGAGGAATGGTGCTGATGATTCATTTTTCAAAACCTCGGGATTGTGGAGAAAACTCAGCAAGGCGACAGCTTCTTTTTGTCTTCTCAATGAGTAGCGATCAATGAGACTGACGTAGCTCGAAAGCTAAAGGATTGTTTTTGCTTTCAAATTTATCCAAAATGAACTTCATGGAAGATTCAGCTTTAAGCAAATTTGCATCTTCGGAACAGAGTCCCTTCAAAACAATTTCCAGTGGACGAAGCGTGTCAAAGAGGCTCTTTAGAGCATTCCATTCTTCATCTGAAATCGTCTCTGTTGAGCGTATCACTCTGAGGGCCTTTGGAATGCAATTTTTTAGTTTCAAAAATCTTTCTATCATGGCCAAAAGACTGTTCCACCTCGTTCTACAGTCAAGGATAAGCTTCATTTCCTTTCCATTAAATTCATCTTTGACAAAATCCTGCAATCTCTCATTTTTCAAAGGAGACTTTCGAAATATGCGGCAGATTTTTCTCACCTTATTTATTACTTTTAAGTAATCTTCTCGAAGTTTTGGAAGAACAATTACGTCATCTATGTCGGACTCAAAAATTGTATCAGTGCATAAAATTTCACACTCATCTTCGCTTAACTCATGTGCAGAGTGTTCATCTTCTTCGATGGCTTCATCTTCAGGGGTAGGGTCACTTTCCCCTTCAACTGAATTTTCAGCAGTTTTTGAACACAAGATATCCGAAACCACGAGATGTATAGCATGTGCAATGCATTGCTGATGATCAGGTACTATTTCTCTTCCAAATTTGACCATTACTGAGGCACCGTCGGTGGTGCAACCCACGATATGCTTATCTAGGTCCAAGCCAAAGTCTTCCAATCTTTTCCTAATGATTGCAATAGTTTTGGTGCTATCGAGAGAACCATTTATTTTCCTGAGACCAAGAGACCAATGTTGATTTTCATCATGAACATTAATATTAATATATCTTTGGTTTTGCAAAGATGTATACTCATCCATAGTTAATGAATAGCGGATTCCTTGTCTCACCTGATTCTTGAAGTAGTTGACCAATTCATGTTTCTTTTTCTCATAAAAACTAAGCACCATTTTCCTGACACCATTATGGAAAGTTGGATGAGGCTTGTCGTATTTTATCTTCCTTAGGCTTTCTTGAATGAATTCACTTTTAGCAATTGATTGGAAACTCAGTCCATCTACACATGCAAGTTTCGAAATTTCCTCTTCTATGGACTTTTTTTGCACAAACTCTTCCACTGTTATTTGTTTCTTCAATGGCTGATTAATCTGGTCGATGTTTATGCCATGAATATTTTTCATGTGGGATGATAAACTTGAAGTAGAACCTCCACAACACTTTAAAACTTTGTGGCATGTCATACACTCTGCTTCTTCTTTATTCTTACAAGTGAAATGATACCAAGCATTTCATTTCTTTGACATGATGGAGTATTAAATCTTAGAATCTTAACTGATCAATGTGCAATCATCCACATAACATTCAAGACTGAAGCATCAATGATTTACACTTATAAACAAACAAAAAACGGTGCGAAACGATGCAAAACGTAATTAATATGTTTTTAAACGTTTGGAAACGTTTGTTTCATAGAAAACGGACCAAAGTGATCGAAGACTTGCGCAAAAATGTGAAAACCGGTTCTTATCGTCGGTTTCGGTGATGATTAAAAATTTTCATCACCGGTTAAAAACCGGTTTTTTAAAACCGGGTTCCATCTCTACTCTGAACAGTTCCATCGCTCGTAGTTCAGAGAGGGCGGGGGGGGGTAACACCGTCTTCCTATAAGCCAGAATGAAGACGCTGAGGTCTGGATGGAACTCCCGATGGTACTGGTGTAATGGTTTGGATTTTATATGTTAATAATTTACTGGTCTACTTATTTACGAAGCCAAACGCCATTCCAACTCTGAGTAAGCAGCGTGGCAGAAGGATGAATGAGAAACAGTGTTTTCCTAAAACTTTTATTAACTCATACTTTTTAATTTCCGGAGGGAGGGAGGGGATTTTTTAATTAACTCTTAATTTAACCACGAGAGAGAGAGATAGAGAGAGAGAGAGAGAGAGAGAGAGAGAGAGAGAGAGAGAGAGAGAGAGAGAGTAAATACGAATGGACTTACATGACTTGTATTACGTTATCCGTCATTTACACCCTTTATAACTTTGCACTATAAATTTTATAACATGTTGCACTTAAAACAAAAGAAAGGAATCTGAAATCTTGTATACAAGATTGCGTTCTGTTACTCGTTAAAAGACCATATTGTAAGCCCTTTCATAATGGATTACCTTTTAAGACGCCCATGTCCTCTCTCTCAAGTCGATTTTTAAACCTAAAATAAAGTTTGTTTTGAAACAAGTAAACAACTTCTGTCTTACATGGATTCATACTTCTTCCTTGTATACATGGCAGAGTTGGACTCAAAAGATACTAAGATTAAGAAATTAGAAGAAGAAACGAAAAACTTAAAAAAGAAACGACGGATTTAAAACAAACGTCATCACCCTGAATAACAAAATATTTACAATGGAAAAGTTTGTTGAAGACCAGAAGAATGCGTACGAGAAACAATAGTGAACAAAGATAAAAGACCCACATACATATCTTCTTCCTTGCGGAAACCGGTGTTTCAGATAAAAAGGGAAAACGGAACTCTTAATATACTGTAGTAGTCACAGAAGCGATAAGGGATAAACTTCGCTTGAACATCCCTCAAAATATCATTATTGAATGGAAAGGATCAGCAATGGTGGTGATAAGAGACTAATTAAAGTTCAGCTTTGTGATCTCCACTGGAAGTCTGGAATTAGAAGTGATCTCATACAAATTAAACTCAATATATTCATCAATGAAACGCTTTTTGAGTACAGAAAAGAAATATATAGCAAAGTGAAAAGGCTTTAAAATGAAAAACTCAAAGATCTGTTACGTGAGAGAAGGGAAGATCTACTTTCGGAAAAGTATGGTGGGACAAAAAGTTATTATCTGTACTTAATACGATTATGATAATTTCCGATAACATACAAATAACTGAGCCTTACGCGTAACTCAAGGTATATTCCATTAAATATTGTTATAGCACTATAACCCAACTGAGTTAGTTACGTAATATATGTTCTTGCTTTATTATATTTCCCACTAGCAGAGACCCGCAAAACATTTGTGGTCAAATGAGTATCTTTATTGCAACATTACTTCTTTAAAGGCAGGATTTTTACTTATTCTTTCACCAAACACTTCCCGAACTACTCTTACTCTCTGGCGACATTGAGACTAATCCAGGCCCACTAAACTTACACATGTCACCATACATAAAGACATAGACACACTAGCACCATGAGACACATACAGAAGTATAATATTAACATATTACAGTACAACGTAGATGGCCTCACAAACAAAATCATGCAGCTTAGGGAGTTCGTACACAAACAAAACATTCACATAGCACTTATAGAAGAAACAAAACTAAAACGCACACACAAAACACCCACCATCCCTGACTTCATGGCGATCCGTCAAGATCGTACTGGGGGTAACGGGGGTGGACTCATCACTTACATACGTAAAAACATTAGCTACACTGATGCTACCCAAACCATTACAAACACAATCCAAGCAGATAACACGATAGAAATACAGTCAGTTAACATTAAAACACGCGCAAAACACAACACCACAATAATCAACATTTACATCCCACCAGATAGCTCACCTCAGGTGCCAGCCAATTATAATCCACAGTTACACAATCTGGCCTCTCTCACTAATGTCATCTTAGGAGGAGACTTCAACGCCAAAGACACTAGTTGGTACCTGCACAACCAAAACAACACCAGAGGCGCCAACATAGCCACACAACTAAACAGCCTCTTCATTCTTAACAATACACAAGAACATACACACAACACACATACCACATCAAGCAGGATACTCAAACTCCTCCCCAGACATAACGTTCTGTTCCCCCTCACTAGCAACACATACACAATGGAGAACAGAAAAACGACTGTCATCAGACCATCTGCCCATCATCATTACAACACATTCTACACTCTGCCCCAACAGCCTTAGGCACACCTACAGAAATTACAAGAAAGCTGATTGGGAACAGTTCAAAATACAGACTGAGGAACAATTCACCACATTAAACAGCACACCCATCATAAACATCAATACAACACTCAAGACATTTAATCAGATCATCAATAATGCAAACAAATACATACCCAAGGGCAACATTAGGAAATACAACCCAAATTACACTAGAGAAATAGCCCACCTCATAAGGCAACGTAACAACCTCAAATATAACACACAAACACCACACACAGAAGCCATAAAACAGCAGATACAACAGCTCAACACAGAAATAAACAACAAACTGAAAGAAAAACAAACAGAAACATTCAGGGAATTCATAACAACACTAAACCACTCCACAGATACATCCAGGCTATACAAGACGATAAACAGCATTACGCACTCTAACAGCGGCATTCACACCTCACACGCGGCTATCTGTCAAAGCCAAAATAATATCCCAACATACACACAACAAGCTAATATTCTAGTTAATCACTACGCAAAGATAAGTCACTTAAACAGAGACAACAACCAGAAACACGCAGACAGACAAACAGCCAGACACAAGAAAACCTACAGACTCGACACGACCATTACACCCTTCAATACAGACCAGACCACCAAGATCATCAAAAACATTAAGAATTCGAAAGCTACTGGACCAGACAACATATCTAACATACACCTTAAACATTTGGGCCCACAAGGAATACTAGCTCTCACAAATATCAGCACATATTCATACCAACACTGTATTATTCCTGACATATGGAAACAAGGTAAAATTATTACACTACTCAAACCAAACAAAAATCCAACAGAACTAGCTTCCTATAGACCCATTACTCTACTATGCACACCTTCCAAAGTAACAGAAAGACTAATCTTACAAATTACCAACCCACACATTCCACTATCGCCTACTCAACATGGATTCAGACCTCACCACTCAACCACGACATTACTCACTAACCTCACGCAGCACATCATGGATGGCATCAACTCCAGACGACCAGCTCAACGTACACTATTAGCAACAATAGACATTAGTAAAGCATTTGATGCTATCCCACGCTTCCCTCTCATAAACAAAATACTCAACACAAACATGCACAATAACACCAAAAGGTGGCTGACCAATTATCTTTCAGGAAGATACTCACATGTCACATTTAATGGCAAGTCATCCAAAAACAAGCTTTTTCCGAACGGGGTCCCTCAAGGCTCTGTTCTCTCACCAACACTCTTCAACTTATACATGAATGACATTCCAACACCCATAGATAACAAGCTTACCTTATCATCATATGCAGATGACATCACTCTAACATCCACCCACAACAACATCGACACCGCTACAAATAACCTACAAACATACATAAACAGTATACAAGACTGGCTCACACACAATAGACTCAAAGTAGCGCCCACAAAATCAACCATCACCTTGCTTACAAGCAACACAAAAGAATACCAGTTAATTCCACAGCTTACATTAAACAACATCAACATTCCACACACTCACAGGACCAAAATACTTGGGGTTACATACAACACATCATTATCTTTTGCAAGCCACATTCAGGACATTAAAAACAAATGTACGTCAACACTTAACACGCTTAGGGTACTAACAGGCACAAACTTTGGACACCAGCAGGAAACAACATCACTCATATACAAACAATATATTCGCTCAGTTATGGACTATGCTAGCCCATGCTGGGCACCCATTATCTCAAACACACACAAAAACACCTTACAGACAATACAAAACAACGCACTTCGTATCATTACATGATGCACTCAAACAACACCAATAGAACACCTGCACACAGAAACAAAAATACTGAAAGTTAGGGAACATTTAGACATGAGGGGAACACAATTCATGGCAGCAGCGACAACTAACCCACAACACCCTTGCCACTACATGTACAATCATGCACCAACACCTCGCACCATTAAGGTAACACCAGAAAGATATTATAACCAAATACTCCATATCCATACCACGCCCCACAGACATCACACAGTACAGAAAACACATACACACCTAACCCACAAAGCACTGACACGACTCGGTCCGAATGCGGTCAGAGACCAGCCTGAGCAGATCGGATCGAGTTAACTTAGCACGATTCCGATGTGGACATCACCCCAACTTACGGACATATAAACACAGACTAGACAACTCCATAGACGACACTTGCCACCTGTGCCAGGACACACCACAAACAATTGAACACATTATGACAGACTGTACCGCTCTAGCACAACAACGAACACAACACAACATCACTAGTGCGCTGAACCTCTAGTCCACTCCGGAGAGGGCGATCGGTTACCTGCGTGCCGCCGGCTTGCTCGATCAGGGTGGGTTGATCGGCTAAACAACAACAACAACAACAACAACACAAAAATTTTCACTCTGGAAAAAGCTACATTAATGAACATACATTTTAGAGAGATTATCTTAGTCAAACTGAAACAGATAAAATATTATCTGCGGTCCACCAATGCCCAAGACCGACTGACATATCTGGGAACCATTGTAATTGAAAGCCAGTTAGCCCGTACTATAAATTTCATCAGAATCATTTACCACTTTGCTAGAGAGAAGGCAAAGAAAGTACACTTCTAATTATGAAAATCTTGCAGTAAACAATTGACTTGCTGGCATGGACTGGTACTGCATTTGTAAATTGTATGGTCATAGAATTAGTATAATTGATTCGAAAAATAAAATGGTCATTTTCCTCCGAGTTGTTTATTCATACTGTATGTTTTGAATAGTGACGTGGACATATAATCAGTTTGCTTGTTATGTACACAAAAAACATTCATAATAAAATACTGAGTAAACAGGGGGGCCCATATACCAATCCTTCCCCGGGCCCCGTGGCAGCTCTCGGCGGCCCTGACTACCCCCACATGCTCCACACCACCCCCACACCTTCCACACCACCCCCACATCTCCACACCGTATTTGATTAAGAATTTAATAAGTTTATCGTATACGACATTTACAAATACTTTATTTAAAGTTGGCAATTGGAAGTGGTGCAGTAACTGGATGGAGTGTTTGGGATCACTTGAAGCTCAGGGCCCCCAGCCTCAATTACCAAATGATATCTTCGTTAAAACTAACGAAAATATCACGACTTAACCTAACCAATCGTCAAGGGCATACGGTTGACCTAACCGAGCATTCAATTTAATTTATTATAATATTTGGTACTGAAAAGCAGGAGCGGATTGGGTCACTGAAACCGGCCCAGGACCTCCAGTTGTACCGGCCCTAAAATTTGCCTAAAATTTATTTACCCTATTTATGCTCATCGTATCTAGCCTATTCATTATTCAATTTTTTAAAATTTAATAACAGTAAAACAGATATCTTTTACGTAATTGAATTTTTATTGTATGATGCATATGACTAATCGCAAAAAGGACAGATTGAAAGCTTGAAATACTCGTAGACGGTAGCATTCAGTATTTGTACAAGTACAACCACAAGTGCATTTAAGTATAATACTACGTTTGTATGTTGGTGTATAGAGAGACACGTAATCAAATTAAAGCAGAAAGTCCTAACGTACACGAATTTCTATATGATCAACACAAGCACAGTTTTTTGCGCAATAAGGCACTTTTCTTAGCGACAGCATCAATTATTATGTCACAGTCAAGGCGATGCAAAATCTCCTTTTCCACAGCCATGAGCAGAAAAGCTTCCAAATGAATGGCAGACAGTGTACTTCAAAGTCGATTTTTCACAAACTTAAGAGTCGAAAAGGTGCGTTCACAGGCAACTTGAGTTGTAGATAGTGTAAGCATGTAGCGGCAAGCAAGTCCAATAGCACTGTAAGTGCATACAACTTCCTTCGGCCCATAGTCATATTCAAGTTCGTCTTCTTTGTCCAATGCCCCTGGAGCTTCTTTCTTTCGAGCCTTGTATTCCGTGGACAGTCCAGCTTTCAATCGATCCCAGCTGTTAACCAAATGCACCAGTTCTTTCTGTAGTTGCTCTTTTGTAGCTCTTCTATCAATCGTTATAAGCTTTTCGCTGAGACTTTCCATGACTTAAGCAGGTAGTCCTGACCTCATTTCACCAAAGTGGTCTGGAGACAGGCAAGCCATGTCAGTGATGAGCAAACCATTGTTTTCAAACCGATTTTTGAAACTTTTTACAATGGTGTCCAGAATCTTGTGGACAGTTACTTCAAACTTTTTGTATCCATTAAGTATTGGCTCATCTGCACTCAATTCTCTTGACAGGTCCTTTCGTTTCCTTATTCTCTGTACCGGAAAAGAATCTTCCAGAACTATCTCCGTTTCAATATCCAACTCACTGGACTTTGTCTCCAATTCTTCAGACACTTTGCTGACGAAATTTGACGCAGACTTCCAAACACTCTCCATATCTCTTTGACACCTAAGATTCTTGAGGCCTTATTCTTTGCTGCTATTCATTGATTTTTCATTTTTGTGTCATGAGAGACAATAACACCCAAGTCCTTGATACAGGCAGTTTCTTCCAATTTAATGCTACCCATAAAATAATCTACTCTATCCTTCTGATTTTCAAAATGCATTACTTTACATTTATCAATATTAAATTTCATATTCCATTTCTTTGACCAGTTAATTAGCTCATTTAAATCAGATTGTAAAATATTATCTCTTACCATAATGTGCAATCACTGTGGTGAAAATATTATTAAAAAATAAAAACAGTTTGGAATCACTAGTAAAGTGCAATAAAAGAAGGGAAGAGCGGCAAATCTCTCAAGGATCTCTTGGTAGTTTCTTTTCAACTTTTGGCCTTTATGGAGTAAAATAAGAATTAGCGAGAGAGAAAGGTGAGATGCTAGTTAGGGTTGGGTTTTCAGTCATAGGTCCTCTTAGTTTAATTAATAACGTTGGTAGTTTAAGTGTAAAGATTGTCACTCTTTGAACAGATGTCATTTTAATAATTTATTTTTATATACATACGGTAGCCTATTTTATCATTGTTCACACGTTTCAGATTCAATAGCTTAAAGAACACATTTAAATAAAAAAAAGGCTTACATAAAAAAGAATTTCAAATACCTAAATATCATTCAGGAGGTAGAAACAGAACTAATGAGAGAGAAAGGTGAGATGCTAGTTAGGGTAGGGTTTTTGGTGGGTTTTTGCACTTGGGTTTTTGGGTACCACTCCTGCTTACCAATAAAGTTCACTGCAAAAGTTGTTTTAATATAGGGCCTATACCCTCGCTACAATACAACTTCTTCATCAGTTCATTTGAAATAAAACTTAGTTAGGTTATTTAAAAAAAAATAAAAAACTTGTCCTGTAAAATTTATTAGCTAGTTAGTTAGTTAGTCGCCCTATAAAGGGAAAGAGCAAGTTTGTATACAATGTATGTGTGTGTAGACTTGGTTGTGACTGTTAGTTTTAAAAGTTATCCTATTCAGTGTATGTTTATTGAAGTGTTTTTGCTCATTCATTTCTAAATATACTGTATGAATAACTAACTTACAGTAGCTATTTATTTTGCAGCAGTGAATGATGCATAGCTATATTTTAAAATGTTTTTACACCAGAACTATCATAACCACTGTTGTAATCCATTAAAGAAAACAATTTTGAAAAGCTTATGACCACTACCACTAGTTTATAACAAAAACTTATGTTAAGTAGCTACCTTGAATGGAAAGTGTGTAGTAGCTAGGCTAACTGTTTAAATAAACTTAAACAACTTGAGGAGCCATGTAATTTATTCGACCACTCTTCCAGTGAAGTCTTCACTTTTATTACATCTCCAGATAAAGAAGAGTAGGCCTACCATTGAGGATGCGGTAGTGATTGTGAACTTAATTTAAGATACAAAATCAACGCAAATCTTGGGGAGCTAGCCGTTTCGCCAGTAAAATTCAATAGTCCAACGTAGAGCATTATTGATAAACACCAGCTACAACTCCTGTAGATGAGTTTAAAAGTTATTGAAAAACTTTCAGATAAGATACGGTACGGTATTTCTCCTTAGGGCATACCTGTCATCAGAATATTGTAAAAAGTCAGTTAATATAAATATATAATAATAATATATATATATATATATATATATATATATATATAATATATATATATATATATATAATATATATATATTATATATATAATATATACCGTATATATAAAATATAATATAATATAATATAATATAAAAATAAATATATAGAAATAAAACATTTGTGGCCAATGTATGTAGGCCAACAGATATGCCCGTGTGAGTCATATGGCCCACGCATGTAGGTCATCGGATTCAAGAGGTTAAATGGAATCAAGTCTCCTGCATACCTGTACACATAAAGCAATATGATAAAATAATATCGGGAAAATAAGAAAAACGAAAAATATTTCACTACAACTGGACGATGACGACCGGTCCTAGATCAACCGGCCCACCGGGCAGCTGCCCATCTGCCCGAAGGCCCATCCGCCCCTGCTGTAAAGCAAACAACAAGAATACATGGGGGCCTTGATCTTCGGGTGATCCAGTGTTTGGGTTATACCTTACTTAAATATAAGGCAAACGCTGTCTTTCTTTAAACATTTAAGAATTAAATCCAATAAATATATTATTCTTAACTTTTAATTCATTCGCAAACACTACTTATAATTTTGTTCCAAGTCAGAATAAACTATGACTTAACACAATCTTTTTTAACAACTTATACAAATGCAGATTAATACAAGTATATGTCCAAATTCTTCTAACTCATTTTAATTCCATTTCGGCTACTGTACATACAGTATTTAACTGTATGACTACTTCAGTATATAATGAGGTCTCTCTCTTTTATACAATAACCAGTTTCCTGTATGGAGGAATGCATTCATTGTTAGAGTTAGAGTAAGGTTTAGAGAATGAAAGGACTGATTTGTTTAGGGAATAAATGGACTTATTTCTTTAGGGATTGAACGGATTCTTTTGTTTAGGGAATGAATGGACTCATTTGTTTAGGAAAGGAGTGGGCTGATTTGTTTAGGAAATGAATGGACTCATTTGATTAGGAAATGAATGGACTCATTTGTTTAAAGAATGAACGGGATGATCTGTACCGAAATTAAAAGTTCATTCATAACTCGAGAGCGTTACCTTTACTTCATCTCTAAGCGCATATAATAAAATTGGTACATTGCTATCTACCAAAATTAGTAGATACACATAATAACTAACTGCGCATAGAAAGTGCATTTTACTTGTCAAAGCAGTAAACATTTCACTTTAAAGCCACTTTTCATTTGTCAAAATGGTATATGCATAATACTGAGCTTCGATAAATCCATTGTCAAAGGTAAAACACCATGAGTAAAATTCACTTTAAGCCTACGAAATCTTCTACGGATTTCATTGAAGTTATTCCTTTACACAAAGAAGCGTAAAATTTTAGGTCCTACAGAACCTTTCAAATCGACAGGCAAATCTGTCGAATGAAAAGGTGGATTTGCTCTTACTGAAAAACTAAAAAGATGATGGACTACTGCGGAAAATCACTGAAACATATTTGTCGTTTTGCAACGGCGAAAATTAGTAAAACTGTAAATAGAAAGAAATGTTAAATGTTTAATTACAAAAGAACATCACTCACTTCCTCACTCCATAAACTTGGGTCGTGTGTATACAGTATATAATATATATATATATATATATATATATATATATATATATATATAACACAGACCGTGCATGGAACAAGGAACTCTTCTGGGAAAATTAACTCCACTACAGTCTTAATAAGTAATGGTAAATGACAAACACTAGTTTTTTCTTTTTCATGATGTTAGCCCGACGTGAGCAACGGGTCACTCGCAAAGAGGCCCGCAAAATATAGCTTCCCTCACCAGCTATCTGCAAAGCAGATAGGATGACAGGATCCAACTTTGGGACAGGATCTACAGGTGTAGCTGTACCCCTAGATCCTGTCCTAAAGCTGAATCCTATCTGCTTTGCAGATAGCTGGTGAGGAAAGCTATATCTTTAGGGCCTCTTTGCGAGTTACCCGTTGCCCATGTCGGGCTAACATCATGAAAAAGAAAAACTATAGTGTTTGTCATTTACCATTATTTGTTCCGACTATAGTGGATTTAATTTTCCCAGAAGAGTTCCTTGTTTAATGCACGGTCTGTGTGTATCATATATAATATATATATATATATATATATATATATATATATATATATATATATATATATATATATATATATATATGTTAGTGGCGTGCACTCAGGGTAAGCTAGGTAAGCGCCGCCTACCCTAATAAAAATCTTATTAAATATATTAAAGACTACCATTTTTTTAGAATAGTCTACCGTACATACCTACTAGCCAGTTATGAAGTTTATCATTAGCTACTATAATTACTATAATTATATAATATGTACATATAGTGCGTGTGCTCGCACGCAATACCGCTTACCCTGTAGACGTACCCACCGCACGCCACTGATATATATATATATATATATATATATATATATATATACATATATATATACACACATATATAATTCATTTCCGGGCTCATTTCCTTCCTGTTTTTCCCGTTCTATATTGATTGAATCTTTTTTTTTGTAGTGGAATCGCGTTACAAAACAATAGAATTGGTTTGTTTTTCAGTTCCTTTCAAGAGAGTCGTGAAGATCCTTTCATGAAGGAAGTTAAATGGTTCCGCGAAGACACATTTGTTCATCTAATCCAAGTGAAACTTACGCATATTTTGTCTGGCGCACAAACGATGATGGCAGACATCTGCACATTTCATTCACGAGAAATTTTATCAACACTCTAGTAGCTTAACCTAATCTAATCTGATTTAGTGTAATCTAATCTGACCTAACTTAACCAAGCGTAACGTAGCCTAACCTAGCTTAACTTAACTAAGCCTAATCTAATGTAACATATATCGGCAAAGACTAAGTTATTTATCCTCATGTTATCTATACAACATTCAACTTTTGTTGAATTCAAGTACTTAAACCATCAATATACACATTAAACAGCAGAGAAGAGAGCAAGGAGACTTGCCTAATTCTGCAGGAGGAACCAAAACACTCGGGCAATACATTGCCTCATTTTAAACGATTGGTAGGTACACCAAAATTTCAATATATTTCTTATGTACAAAGGAACTTTCCTGTCCTCCAGTATTTTAAATAAAATATTCTGGTTCACTGTATATTATGCTTTATTTGTATCCAACAAACAACTACAAGCATCACTGTCACTGTATTTAAAAAACCATTCCTTTAATACAGAGATACACTGATCAGTTGAGTGTGGCCTTTTAAAACCAAACTGATTAGGATCTGCCTATAAATACAGCTCACCCTCGCTTTATGCGGGGGTTGCGTTCTAAAAAGTTCGCATAAAGCGATTTCGCATAACGAGAGCCATTTATTACATGTATTTAATAGGGATTTCCAAGACCTCTCCTGACCTCCCCCCCCCCTCCAAAAAAACCTTTCTAACACTCTTTCATTACAAATCCAATGAAAAATCACCTAATAAAATAAAACAATCATCTGACATTGTATAAAAAAAACATCAAAAGAAATAATAGCTTCTAAGAGGTCAAGTGTGCTGTACTGCCTCCGCAGTTTCTTCACTCCCGCTCAGTTGCTCTCTCTGTACGGGGGTCTTCTCCGCCCCTCTCTGGATTATGTTTTTTATGTATGGGGTGGCTCAACCCACACAGCCGTACTTGACCGGCTATTATAACGGACATTGTTCTTCTGAACACTCTAACTTCATGCCTCCCCCTTTAAGGAGACCACGGAGCACCAGACTTTCTACACTTTCTCATTCTTTTTCTGTCCAACTCTCTAACGCAAGAGTTGATCGATATTTTCAATCTTTTATCTATTCAACCGGTGAACTCTGGAACAATCTTCCTCAGTCCACCTTTCCCCCTGTCTATGACCTCCAATCTTTCAAACGCAGATTGTCCAGGCATCTCGAAAATCCTGCACCTTGATTTTGGCACTCTTCTCCTATTGGGGGGGATCGCTTTTGCGGGCATTCGCCCTTGGCCCCTCCTTCCTGCATATAAAAAGGTATTTACTTGAATACTCATTGCACTAAAGTCAACAGTAATGACAAATCTACACACTACAAAATGAGAGCGAGTAGCGTAAGTCTGCACACAACAATGGACAGTACGACACTGAGTGAGAAAGACTGAGGAAGCGATCCAAGTCTAGGGTATTTTACCCTAAAATTAAAATGGAAGCCCTGAGAAGCGTGCGAACTGCGTCACCGCTCCACCCTCACCAACTGCATAGCGGAGTCCACGCCGATCCCTTACCAAACAAGAAACTACCAGGACAGATAACTGGAAACGGAGCTTTCTGGGAGGACCATATAGGAATACAAAACAAGCGACACTGAAGGAAATTGAATTTGGATACCCGAAGGACAACGCAAAACAGAAAACATAAATATCGTCCTGGCAAATATTCAAGGACCATGACCAAACCACACGATAAACAAAATTTTATACCTGCAAGGATTTATGGGAGAAACAAGGACAGACATCGCATGCCCAACAGAAACACATTTTAAAGACTGCCAAGGAGATCGTGAAAACTGCGAATACTGCATAGATAAAAAAGAAATAAAATTTGATGGTTACAACATACTACGAGCTGACAGAACAGAAAGACGAAAAGGTGGCTGTACTATATACATACGTGAAAGCCGTATGACAGAGACAATAATAAGTAAATCAAACAGCTACGTGGAGCTACCAGCAGTAAAAACTGAAAAACATAACGTGATACTAATAGTCATCTATAGACCTCCTAACACTCCAACTGCAAAATTCATTCTCTGAAGCCATTGCCGACATCAGAAACCTAATAAAGTCCTTAAACGCCCCATCCCCGAATATAATATTCTGCGGTGATTTTAATTTCCTATTTACAAAATACAAAAGAATGAGGAGAAATGTATATATACACTAGGACAAGAGGGGCACAAGAAAAACCAGGATCAAGCAAAATTGTTGATAACGCTAACAAATTAATTCATGTTAACACAGGTGATAAAAGATAACAGAAGAAAAAATAACTGCTTGGGTCTGGTATTCACGAACACCAGTTTAATCAATGATATAAAAATAACACCAACAAATATCTCAGAACACAACATTATCGAGGTATCCACTAAAATGGCGAGAACACTGAAAGAAAATACTCATACTGAAGAAAGAAGCAAATTTGAAGTTTTTAATTTAAACTCTCAGACTATAAATTGGGAAGAAATCAGATCCCATATGGCACAAATAGAGTGGAAAACAGTCTTAGAAGATAAAGCAACCGAAGAAATGGTAATAACCTTAGAAAAAAGACGTGGGAAATCTTGGCCGATAAGATGGTTCACATTTGGGGATAAATGGGGGATTTATGACACACCCTGTAGTAAGAAAACCATACGTGATAGGGAAAAACTAACTATATGTTTGAGATCAGCGCACTCAAATTATATAGAGTCACCAACTAGTTTGTAAAAATCGATCGACAAGTTTTTAAATGTGTACTGGTGTAATTGGTCAGCCACCTTTGGTGTTATTGTGCATGTTTGTGTTGAGTATTTTGTTTATGAGAGGGAAGCGTGGGATAGCATCAAATGCTTTACTAATGTCTATTGTTGCTAATAGTGTACGTTGAGCTGGTCGTCTGGAGTTGATGCCATCCATGATGTGCTGCGTGAGGTTAGTGAGTAATGTCGTGGTTGAGTGGTGATGTCTGAATCCATGTTGAGTAGGCGATAGTGGTATGTGTGGGTTGGTGATTTGTAAGACTAGTCTTTCTGTTACTTTGGAAGGTGTGCATAATAAAGTTATGAGTCTATAGGAAGCTGGTTCTGTTGGATTTTTGTTTGGTTTGAGTAGTGTAATAATTTTACCTTGTTTCCATATGTCAGGAATAATACAGTGTTGGTAAGAATATGTGCTGATGTTTGTGAGAGCTAGTATTCCCTGTGGACCCCAGTGTTTAAGGTGTATGTTAGATATGTTGTCTGGTCCAGTAGCTTTCGAATTCTTAATGTTTTTGATGATCTTGGTGGTCTGGTCTGTATTGAAGGGTGTAATGGTCGTGTCGAGTCTGTAGGTTTTCTTGTGTCTGGCTGTTTGTCTGTCTGCGTGTTTCTGGCTGTTGTTTCTGTTTAAGTGACTTATCTTTGCGTAGTGATTAACGAGAATGTAGGCTTGTTGTGTATATGTTTGGATATTATTTTGGCTGCGACAGATAGCCGCGTGTGAGGTGTGAATGCCGCTGTTAGAGTGTGTAATGCTGTTTATAGCCTTGTATAACCTGGATGTATCTGTGGATTGGTTTAGTGTTGTTATGAATTCCCTAAATGTTTTTTTTTCTTTAAGTTTGTTGTTTATTTTTGTGTTGAGCTGTTGTATCTGCTCTTTTATGGCTTCTGTGTGTGGTGTTTGTGTGTTATGTTTGAGGTATTTGTTTGCATTATTAATGATCTGATTAAATTCTTGAGTGTTGTATCGATGTTTATGATGGGTGTGCTGTTTAATGTGATGAATTGTTCCTCAGTCTGTATTTTGAACTGTTCCCAATCAGTTTTCTTGTAAATTTTGTAAGTGTGCCTAAGACTGTTGGGGCAGAGTGTAGAACGTGTTGTAATGATGGGCAGATGGTCTGATGACAGTTTTTTTCGGTTCTCCAGTGTGTGTGTTGCTAGTGAGGGTGAACAGAACGTTATGTCTGGGAGGAGTTTGGGTATCCTGCTTGATGTGGTATGTGTGCATGTTCTTCTGTATTGTTAAGAATGAAGAGGCTCTATAGTTAATATACTTTGCGGACGATACAAAGATCAGCAGAAAAATCAGCTATGCAAAAGCGGTGGAAGCCTTGCAGAGGAACACGAACAAAATATATAAATGGTCAGAAGACAACAACATGGCATTTAACACCGATATATTTCAGCTCTTGAGATTTGGTAGAAATGAGGAACTTAGACTGCATATTATGCTCCAGATAGACAGGAAATTCAGAGAAGCACGAGAGCGATCGATTTTGGGGGTTATAATGACCGACGATGCGAAATTGGAGACACAAAATCAGATAGTGATAAACAAAGCAAAAACAGTCGTGGGACAGGTACTAAGTACCATTGATAGAGGACTCGAGACCGGACTCGAGACCTTTTCTTCTGGTCTCGGTCTCGGGTGCTTAGGTCTCGGTCTCGGTCTCAAGATCTTTTTTTCTGGTCTCGGTCTCAGGTGCTTAGGTCTCTGTCTCGGTCTCGGGTGCTTAGGTCTCGGTCTTGGTCTCGGGTACTTAGATCTCGGTCTCAGTCTCGGCCTCGGCCATGGCGGTCTTAACTGCATTACTGGCCTAGCTATATAGTCAATTTTACAGTAATAGGCAATGCTATCTAATGAGAATTAATTAATTTTACATATGGTTTGAGATATTAAAAGTATTTCGATGAGACCAACTGTATATGTAATAATGCGACCCCGCAGATTCAGGACATCAGCAGATGTGCTGAGTATGCTGATGTTACTCAAGTGCAACGAACACTTATCTTGTTTTAAGTGGGCAGTTAACTGCTGAAAAATGTCACAAACTATGAATTTGTGGATAAATTATGAGTAAATTTTGCAATTGTCACTTGATAACCGCTTTAGAATCTTTATTCTTGAATGTGAAATACAGAGCTTAGGAATTAGGCATTACACAATATAAAATACATGCAAAAATTACATATGATCTCGGTTTTGGGTTTTGGTCTCGATCTCGAGACCTTTTTTCTGGTCTCGGTCTCGGCCATGTTCGTCTCGACTACACTGCTAAGAACGTTCAAAAGAAGGGCCAAGACAGTAATGATTCCCCTGCTGAAAACACTGATCATACCAAAACTTGAATACTGCTCAGTCGTGACGTCCCCATATTAAAAGGAAGAAACTAATAAACTATAAGAAACTCAGCGACACTTCACAGCTAAGACTGATAGCTGCAAAGAACTCAACTACTGGGAAAGACTACGTAAACTGAATCTGTACTCCCTGGAAAGAAGAAGAGAGCAGTACATCATAATCTACATATGGAAAATTATCGAAAAACTGGTGCGAAACCTCAAACTAAACCCAATTACCATCCAAACAACGCTGAAAAATAGGAAAGGCAGAATGTGTAGTGTTCTCAAATTAAAGGTCCCACAATGGACCTCTTTAACACTGAAGGAAAATAGCTTGGTTGTCACGGGGTCAAGAATTTTCAACCAGCTTCCAAAGGACCTCAGAAACGTTACAGGGGTCAAAGTTGAAGCCTTTAAAAGGAGACTAGATGCCTGGCTCAGGACGGTACCAGATGAGCAGGGTGTACCTGGCTATGTGCGGTGGAGAGCGCAAGAGAGCAATAGCTCCTCTACCAAGCCATGACTAGAGGCGGTGCCACCAGTTTGACCTTCGTGTGAAGAGAGACCAACGTACGGAACTGCAACGAGATTAATGAGGTTATAGTATGGCTTTTAACCAATCATGTGGCAGTTTGGAATAACTTCAGTTTAAAAGTGTTTAGCTTAATAAATCCCTTTATAATAATAATACAAGTAAAATAACTTAAGTTTATAATATAGAGATAATAAATATAGCGATTAAAAGTAAAAAAAATGTGAGCCCCAAAGATAAAATTATTTTTATCGTAATTATGTCAGTGCAGAATATACTGTATATATATAAAGTGTCTGTAGGATGTATGTTGGACAAAATTGTCTGCAGTCACACGTAGCTTATCAGCGTGGAAAGTAAGTACTCTGAATTAGGATTTTTTTTCATGGAAGTGAACTACAGTATGTGGATGTATATTAGGTAACGCCTGTAACGCCATCGACGTGGACTTGGGTATGAGGAAGTCATTTTTATACATTGGCTTGGCTTAAATCTACTTTGGATGGTTACGAATTCTTCTCTCATCTTCTGTATTTTAACTTTTAAGTAAGTGCTAAATTAATCACTACTTCATTTTTTAATTATTGATTTTAGTTGTTTTAAATACTGGACAACATTTGTTCAATTTTATATATTAAATATTTTACATTTTGTTATTTTTATATATATATATATATATATATATATATATACACACACACAAACTTAGAATGGTCCCCTGAGAAACTTATATGTTAAACACAGACCTTGCATGGAACAAGGAACTCTTCTGGGAAATTACATCTACTATAGTTCGAATAAGTAATGATAAATGACAAATACTATAGTTTTTTCTTTTTCATGATGGAAAGCCCAACGTGGGCAGCGGGTTACTCGCAAAGAGGCCCAAAATATAGCTTCCCACACTAGCTATCTGCAAAGCAGATATGATCCTGTCCCAAAGCTGGATCCTATCTGCTTTGCAGATAGCTGGTGAGGGAAGCTATATTTTTGGGACCTCTTTGCGAGTGACCCGTTGCCCGCGTCAGGCTAGCATCATGAAAAAGAAAACTATAGTATTTGTCATTTACCATTACTTATTCGGACTATAGTGGATTTAATTTTCCTAGAAGAGTTCCTTGTTCCATGCACGGTCTGTGTGTATCATATATATATATATATATATATATATATATATATATATATATATATATAGATGGGATGGAAATTGAGATGTTTTTCAATACCATTTTCAACACCACTATATGATTATAATGAATTTCATTATTTTGTCAATACCGATATTTATTCCGGTACCAATATTTTTCTTTTAAATCCCATAGAAATGCAATCGGAATACATTTATCACCTAATGCCTTAAATTCTTTTACATAAGCAGAGCTGGGCACTTGCGGCATATTGCGGTACTGCGGTACTGCTGCACTACCAAACCGGTACCAAACCGGTACGCGGAAATTTGAATGCGGTAGCGGTACTGCGGTACTTTCAGCGATCCTTTGCGGTACTGCGTTATGGGGGCCCGGGTGGTAGTGCGGTGGTACCGCAAGTACCGCAGTACCGCAAAATATGCCGCAAATGCCCAGCTCTGCGCACTACCACCCCGGGCCCCCATAACGCAGTACCGCAAAGGATCGCTGAAAGTACCGCAGTACCGCTACCGCATTCAAATTTCCGCGTACCGGTTTGGTACCGGTTTGGTAGTGCAGCAGCAGAGCTGGGCATTTGCGGCATATTTTGCGGTACTGCGGTACTTGCGGTACCACCGCACTACCACCCCGGGCCCCCATAACGCAGTACCGCAAAGGATCGCTGAAAGTACCGCAGTACCGCTACCGCATTCAATTTCCGCGTACCGGTTTGGTACCGGTTTGGTAGCAGCAGTACCGCAGTACCGCAATGCCGCAAGTGCCCAGCTCTGTGCAGCAGTACCGCAGTACCGCAATATGCCGCAAGTGCCCAGCTCTGCTTATTTGTCCTTTATCATATCACGTCATATTGTTGAACACTGAAAGAGGAATAGGTAATATTTTAGTTGTAATTTATCATAATACGGTGTTTTGCAAATGATATGAGACAAAATATACAAGAAGTTGAAAGGTATCGAAATACTCGTATTTGGCCTCGGTTCTGGTGTTGTAGAATTCGACGGCGAAGCGCATTGTTTCATAAACCATTCATCTCTGCCATATCGCCAAATTTCAAAGGACAGTCACTTTGTCACTTTGTCCGAATATCGACATTATACAGGATATCCGTCGGTTTTCTTTATCATTTCAGAAATGTAAATAATGTAAGTATATAAAAACCGTAAACAGCAAATTTGTGTATTATATATATATATATATATATATATATATATATATATATATATATATATACACACTGAGTATAGGTCGACCCTTGATTTTTGGCCAAGAAATCATTAATTTATCATATGTATAGGTCGACCCCAGTTGTTGAAGGTAGTGGAACAACAAATTAGGGTAATAAAGCACCATATTTTATGGCATATAAACAGAGCTGGGCATTTGCGGCATATTTTGCGGTACTGCGGTACTTGCGGTACCACCGCACTACCACCAGAGCTGGGCACTTGCGGCATATTGCGGTACTGCGTACTGCTGCACTACCAAACCGGTACCAAACCGGTACGCGGAAATTTGAATGCGGTAGCGGTACTGCGGTACTTTCAGCGATCCTTTGCGGTACTGCGTTATGGGGGCCCGGGGTGGTAGTGCGGTGGTACCGCAAGTACCGCAGTACCGCAAATATGCCGCAAATGCCCAGCTCTGACTACCACCCCGGGCCCCCATAACGCAGTACCGCAAAGGATCGCTGAAAGTACCGCAGTACCGCTACCGCATTCAAATTTCCGCGTACCGGTTTGGTACCGGTTTGGTAGTGCAGCAGTACCGCAGTACCGCAATATGCCGCAAGTGCCCAGCTCTGTGCAGCAGTACCGCAGTACCGCAATATGCCGCAAGTGCCCAGCTCTGCTTATTTGTCCTTTATCATATCACGTCATATTGTTGAACACTGAAAGAGGAATAGGTAATATTTTAGTTGTAATTTATCATAATACGGTGTTTTGCAAATGATATGAGACAAAATATACAAGAAGTTGAAAGGTATCGAAATACTCGTATTTGGCCTCGGTTCTGGTGTTGTAGAATTCGACGGCGAAGCGCATTGTTTCATAAACCATTTCATCTCTGCCATATCGCCAAATTTCAAAGGACAGTCACTTTGTCACTTTGTCCGAATATCGACATTATACAGGATATCCGTCGGTTTTCTTTATCATTTCAGAAATGTAAATAATGTAAGTATATAAAAACCGTAAACAGCAAATTTGTATATATATATATATATATATAATATATATATATATATATATATACACACCTGAGTATAGGTCGACCCTTGATTTTTGGCCAAGAAATCATTAATTTATCATATGTATAGGTCGACCCCAGTTGTTGAAGGTAGTGGAACAACAAATTAGGGTAATAAACACCATATTTTATGGCATATAAACAGAGCTGGGCATTTGCGGCATATTTTGCGGTACTGCGGTACTTGCGGTACCACCGCACTACCACCAGAGCTGGGCACTTGCGGCATATTGCGGTACTGCGGTACTGCTGCACTACCAAACCGGTACCAAACCGGTACGCGGAAATTTGAATGCGGTAGCGGTACTGGCGGTACTTTCAGCGATCCTTTGCGGTACTGCGTTATGGGGGCCCGGGTGGTAGTGCGGTGGTACCGCAAGTACCGCAGTACCGCAAAATATGCCGCAAATGCCCAGCTCTGACTACCACCCCGGGCCCCCATAACGCAGTACCGCAAAGGATCGCTGAAAGTACCGCAGTACCGCTACCGCATTCAAATTTCCGCGTACCGGTTTGGTATCGGTTTGGTAGTGCAGCAGTACCGCAGTACCGCAATATGCCGCAAGTGCCCAGCTCTGCATATAAAACTCATTTCCAAAAACTGCAATTTAATGAACAAAAATTGATATAGCTTTCTATAAATAAACTTTTAAAAATGTATTCATTTTATGTTTTATATCATCCTGTGCTACCATTCTGTAATTTTAATAATTGGTACATATTTGGTAATTTTAATAATTGGTACATATTTGGTAATTTTAATAATTGGTACATATTTGGTAATTTTAATAATTGGTACATATTTGGTAATTTTAATAATTGGTACATATTTTTTGTTTTCATTGTTTACTGGTACTAAATGGTAAATATTTTTCATGTCTGAAGCTAACAGTAGCTCCTAGCCCTCCCCATCGTGCACGGATTTCAACCCCACGAAAATGTTACCCTTATATAGGTCCTCCCCCCTAATTTTTGCATAAGAATTCAGTCTTAAAAACTCGACCTATACATGAGTGTATATATATATATATATATATATATATATTATATATATATAATATATATATATATATATAATTATATATATAATATAATATATAGTAAACCCTCGTCCAACGCGTGTTTTCCCAGCGCGAATTTGCTTATACACGGAAAAATAAACTCGAACAATTATTTGCCGAAAGCGGAAAATGTGATTATACACGGTCCGCCAAACACCCTCTAATGCAGTAGTACTATACGCGTACCAATGCGCGCTTTAGTGTTTTCTCCTACAGTCTCCAACACTCCTGCATCTCCCTCCCTCTCGCGTCACCCGTCGCATCACCCTTTGTCTCAGTCCCGCTCCGCGTTAAGTTCAGTGAAGTGGTGCTGGATTGTTTTTGTCGTATTTTGCCGTTGTTTTGCTATTACCCTTAGACAGCAGTATGGCACCAAAACATAAAACATCTGCAAGTGATAGTGAAGAGAAAAGTCGAAAGGTTATGACATTAGCCGAAAAAAATAAAGATTCTGGATAAGTTGCGTGGTGGTATGAGCATAATATCACTTGGCCGCGACTATCACGTGAGTGAATGAGTGTACCATAAGCACCATCCGAAAGAGTGAAGAAAAGATGCGTGCTATTTTTATTTAAAATGTTTTTATTTATCATATGTAAATATCATTATGGTTATGATTTTATTATGTTCTTATTTCATATACAATAGAGGTAGGGAAATTCATTTGTGTATGAGTAAAAAATCTACATATCTAAGTATAGAATAGAATAACCTTCATTAATAATAATAAAATAAATACATTTTTTCAGTTTACAATGACATCAATAATTGTGAAGCTCGGCTATTTATTTTATTTAATTTGGGCCTTAAGCTTTAGGCTTTACTGGGCTCTTATTAAAAATAAGCAGCTAGTTGTTATAAATTTATAATAATAAATAAATAAATAAGTAAATAAGTATTATTAATAGTTAAAACATGTATTACAATATTAAACAATATTAATGGACAATATTAAATAATATTAGTGGACATTAATCCTAGATTTTTGTTAGTATGCCATTATTAATCGGGATTTCAACTTGGTTTTAAACAAATTTACATTCACAATATTTTTTATATCGGCATGCAAGTCATTCCATAGTTTCAATCCAATGAAAATGGGTAGTTTTTGAGATGAAGACAGTCTAAATTGAGGTATAATATGCTTTGATTTATTTCTGATATGATACGAGTGGATTTCTTGATGAGTTACAAAATATCTATTTACCCATTGCAAATTAATGATTTTGTTCTTACACTTGTAAATAAAAATAAAATGTGCCAGTTTGGTTAGCGGAGTTAGCGTTGTTAGCGTTATATAAGGAAGAACAAGAGTATGATAAAGAGTCAATAAAACCTGTTTAGGGACTACATTTCTAAGTTTAAACATTATAGCAACGCTCCTTGAAATCGTTTTTGCGGTATAATTTACATGATCACTCCATTACAAATTCTTATCTAACATTACACCAAGAAATTTTGTTACAGTACACTCCTTTACAGTGATTTCATTAACATTAAGTTCATCAAGATATACATTTCTTTTATTAGTAAAAATCATGAATTTGTTTTATTGGTATTTAGGAAGAGTTTATTGGTGGTTAACCATTTCATTACACTGATGAATTCTAATTTAAATATATTCTTAGCTGAATTAACATCTTTGCAAGAAAAAGACACAGTTGTATCATCTGCAAACATTATGAAGTTCAGTATATCAGATGAACGTGGAACGTGGATTCGTGGTTGGTCGTTGTTCTGATTCCGCGTTAAGCTGTAGGTCCACGGTGGAACAATGTGCTTGACCTTCGTCAGACTGAACAATTCGGGAGGAAGCAAAACTAAGGTTAACCAAGATATATATCGGGTGGCCCAAAAAAAACGCCTTGAGATTTGAACATCAATAACTTCAAAAATATGCAGTTCACACTTCCAAAATTTACAAAATGTTTACCTCAACCTATTGCAAGCCATCATAAAAATTTCAGACCTCAAAATAAAATACTTTTTCCACAGCTGAGGGAACAATGAGGTATGGTGAAAAAAACGAATATCCTAAATCCTAAATGTGTATAGCTGCACCTGGCAACTATTCTAAGACTTGTAGTAGTTTCCTTAGCCTATGGATAATCTGTTAGTCTTTGAAAAACGTCAGATGATATAGGCTACGCTCATCTTAACTACTGTTTTTTTTAAATTTACCCTTCAAATTATTGTTCTAACTAACGGTAAAAAAGCGGTGATTGAAAAGTGTTTCTTGGAAAAAAGATGGACTGGGGCAAGCATTTTGAGGGAATTTCCAGGAATAACTTGTAATGTTACGTCTGTGAATATAATAATTAAAAACTTAAAGCAACCGGTTCAACGGCACGGAAGCGTGGAAGTGGTCGGCATAAAACAGTTTACACTCAAGACAATATAGCAATGATCGAAATGATGAGCCTATCTCAAGAGGATCGACGGGTCACACTGCTCTCAGAGGAAAATTGCTAAAAGAAAAATTCATTGTGGAAAATTGCTTGATAGATTTTCGTCCAATGATGTTAAAAAAATAGTTTTTGCAGATGAAAAAGATTTCACCATCGAGATTGCTCGAAACTCCCGGAACGATGTTCTTTATGGTTGGCGTAAGAAAGACATTCCTCCTTCGAGACTTTACCACCAGACAAGTCGGTTTTCCAAAAAAATCATGGTATTAGCAGGTGTATCGTGGAATGGAAAGACGAAAATTCATTTCATTTCAGAAAATAAAAAAATTAATTCAGAAAACTATGTAAATCTCTTAGAGGAGAATATTTTGCCTGATTGTCGGCGTCTGTTTTATGGAAACGATTTCATACTCCAACAAGATGGTGCTACAGCTCATACTAGGAAGTTCACACAGGATTATCTACAACAGAATGTAGTCAATTTCATTGGAAAAAACGACTGGCCCCTGCAATGACCTGATTGCAATCCCATGGATTATTGCATATGGAACACTCTAGCAGAGAAGATTTATGAAGGCCAAAGAGAAAAGTTTACAGAAATGCAATTAAAGAAAAAAAATACTCGAATGTTGTGACAAAATAACATTAGCAGAAATTAGAAAATGTATCATGTCGTGGAAGAAAAGTTTAAGATTAGTTTGTAGGCAGGACGGCGGACATATTGATCATATTTGTTGATAAGATGTGAATAATAAAATTTTTTCAGTTTATGATATTGGTTTTTTTCACCATGCCTCATTGTTCCCTCAGTTGTGGAAAAAGTATTTTATGTAGAGGTCTGAAATTTTTATGATGGCTTGTCAATAGGTTGAGGTAAACATTTTGTAAATTTTGGAAGTGTGAACTGCATATTTTTGGAGTTATTGATGTTCAAATCTCAAGGCTTTTTTTTAGGCCACCGATATATATACACACACACATATATATATATATATATATATATATATATATATATATATATATATATATATATATATATATATATATATATATATATAATATATATATATATATATATATTATATCGAGAGAGAGAGAGAGAGAGAGAGAGAGAGAGAGAGAGAGAGATTTGTTATTGGTGCAAGGCATAGCCCGTGCGAACGTAGTTTAAAACACTCCTATAAGTTAGGGCCGAAAAATGGCCCGCGGGCCGGACCAGGCATTCAAATATTTAATGTGGCCCGCGATGTCAACCAAAAGTTATTAATAAAACGGCCCACAAGCTGTTGTGCTGTAAAACGTCGACGTGCATTTATTATTTAATCCAAACCCTACAAACCTTTCCAGGGAAATTTTAGAGAAAATAGTCCAAATACAGAAAATTTTTTAGCGTATGAAAAGGTTTCCTGATTATGACATTTTCTATCTTAATATTTAAAAACTCAAAGTATCGATCAATGCAGTGAAATTGTTGCATGTTGCCCTTGTTTTTCATGCAAAGGGACTTTGTGGCCACCATGTACACTGTTTGTTAATCATTATCTGGAACTGTTTTAAGTTGCGTCATATCTACTGTATATATACACTAGGTGAGTGATACTTTAAGCTGTAATTCTTTACAAGCTGTATTACTCCACAAGGCTAACTGGCTCGCGATTGTAGCCCAACCTTTTTAATTGGCTTTCCGATCGAAATAATTGCCCACACCTGGTAAAGGCTGTTGTTCTTTTAATGCGACGTAGTTCTTCTGTCAGTGCCACAAAGTCCTCACTATTGTTATACCATTCAATAAGTCAGTCTGTCTGTCTCCCGTGGAAATATGGTTTTGTTGACGCGATTTGCCTTCTCACTGGTTAATCGAGTATATTTAATCCGAAGAAAACTCAAGTTACAAGCATTCACTTTACAGAACATGATTGGTTGGCGTAAGTGTTATTGTAGTTGTTTTCAATAAATCATGTAGCAATTTTGAACTACAAAGTATTTTCATTATTATTAAACACGTAATCGTAGTTGTCAATTACATAACGCGTTATCATTTAGTTTCCTTCATACTCTCTAGGAAAATATTGCTTTGTTTATTTATAGTGAATATAACTCATTCGTACAGCATTGTCGAAACATGAGAATAAAAACCCACTCTAATAGACAGAGTTTATTTCCACGACAGTTTCGACGCCCACTGGCATCCTCCTCGGGTGGATACAGAAACACAAATGAAACAAACCAAGAGGGAAAAAACAGTTCAGGGATCGACCGTTAAGAAATTCGCACCTAGGTTGGATTCCATTCTCTCGAGACAGGAGGGGCATTTTCATTAAGTACATTCGCACAAATTTTTAAAAACTATCTTCCTGTTCTAAACATACAGATTCTATTATTTTTACATAATTATTACATTTATAATTAAATTTATTACATTTAATATTGCATAATTATTAATTACAGAAATTATAAATTTATTATTACATTGGTTATTACATTGTTGTTTATTATACAGAAATTATAACCGAAAAACGAATGAATGAAAAAGGCGATTAGGAAATAATCCAGAGACCATTGAGAAATTCGCACCTAGGTTAGATATCGTTCTCCCGAAACCAGAAGGGCATTTTATTACAGGGTCTATTAGAGTGGGTTTTTATTCTCATATTTTGACCTTCACGTAAAAAAGTGAAGTTTTTTGCATTTATTGTCGAAACAGTTTGACTGTTTGTCATATCCATTTTGTCGATGGTCTGTTCAGACGATTTTTCTGTCAAAAACATCGTCGATGCGTTGACGAAATGGAATGAATGTTGTCGAAAGCATTTTGAGTTTTTTTCAATCTCATTTACAAAACACTGTATTGTGGGAATTTAAAAATTGCCGTTTCTGCGCCGAAGTTATAGTACAGGGTTACAGAACAATAACCAGATAGGAAATTAAATAGGTTAGGTTTCTGACTACCATCCAGACGTTACCAGGTACACACCTATGACATTATTACACTCTAACTGATACGGAAATGAAATTTGTGATACTAAGGCAATATTTGAACTAATGATTCAATGCAAATAACCTGACCTTTATTTAGAAAAGGTCTTACAGCAGCGGCTGGTTGATAAGCAAATTAATTTGTATGGAAATGACCCTTCTGGCTATTATTAGTTAATCTGTGGTTATGGTTCTTCAAATTAAGAAGTTACGTTTGACAATTAAGAAGAATTCTTATTGAATGCTTTAAATCTTGTGGAATTTCAATAAAACTAGACAGTAATGAAACTCAATCGATTTATTTCAGTGATATTTTATTTATAAGTATGAAATAGAAGAAACTGATCAGATAAGACGACACCGGACAGCGAAACTTACCAACAATTCGCTGTATTTATTAGGGCTGGGCATCCGGAATCCCGGAGGAAGTAAAGTAGACAGCTCATTTCCCGGGATTTCGATCCCGGGATTTCATCGTATTCTATTTTCAGGGGAGAATTTTAAACAGTTTTATTATGAGGTATATTTATTTCATGCAAAGGCTTTTCACAATTGAAGTTTTCTTCACTTGTTTTTTAAACTTTGAAAACCGTTTTCGCTTGAGTATGGGGTGAAATAATATGCCAATATCTCGGATGCCAGCCCTAGTATTTATCTGATTTAAGAGCGACAGTAAAGAAAATGATACCCGTGTGGAAAGAGTTTTCCACAGGAAATAAATTTTTGTTAAAATTTAAAGATATTATTCTGTTCGTATAAATTAAAGTATTAATCCCTTAAATTTTGAATATTGTATAACTTTCCTTTATGCTGCAGACGCTTGTCGGGCATCCTTTTTTGATACATCTAACGACACTCTCCGGAGTGCCAAATCTATAATCTTAAACGAAGACTCCTAAATTACGTGTTCTTTTCGGCTAATATAAATCACATAAGTATAAAACCAATATTATATAAATTAATTTTGCTAATTTAGTAATTTCATTGTTGACTAAAACTTTGCAACCTTAATAATCTTTTTTAAATATGACACCAAGGAGCTCCTCCAAGACAGCCACAAGTAGAGGAGGCAGTCGGCGCCTCGCCCTTTGAGCAGCCAGTCGGTGCCCCGCCTTTTGGGCAGCGGGTCGGTTCGTAGCTTTTCGATGAAAGCATTGTTCGTTAATAGCTCTCTAAGCAAATGTAGTAATAAGACTTTGAATTCTATTTTTACTCTGCTTTGTAAAAGAAATCTAATATCTCAAAAGTGAACTATCCTTGTGAAATAAAAATTGTGAAAAGGGTAACGCGTCATTTTTATCCTTTTCCTCGTCCAGATTCATAAACATTCCATTCTCTCAACGGATTGAGGGAAGGGACGCAGTCAGGTTTTATTATTTTTTATTTTTTAAAGAACCTTCGACGTAAGGAGTATACACTTCATTGTTGATGCAACGAAGCAACATACTCAGTTACCTAACAAATGGGATGGTGTAACGTCATATATATATATATATATATATATACACGAAGGCGAACAGCCATCTGCGACAATCGTTTCCTGTGTTTTAGGCGATTTTTAATTCACATAAAATGTTCTAATTTTTCTATAACTTTTCCTCCATTTTTAACTTACTGAAAATAATTTGTATATTCTGCGATATCTAAAAAGATTTGTCAAATAACCTCATTCTTCCAAAAAAACATAATTTGCTTGCAAATGGCAGTTCTCTGCCGGACTAACGTCATTTCCTTGAGAAAGCGAAACAATCGACAAGTTATTGTGGGTTAAATTAAGTTAGGTTATGTTAAGTTAGTTTTCTTAGAGTGTCAAGTGTTTGGTTTTGTCGACGAAATGGGTATAGGTCCTTCTATGCTGTACACGAGGTCTAGTCAATAAATTCGCGAAATTGTTTTATTAAAAAATAAAAACATTAATGATGATTCCGCGAATTTATTGACTGAACCTTGTAGTACAGAAAATCTTTTACTTGTTTAACCTTGGTTTGCTTCCGATCGAACTGTTCATTCTGACGAAGGTCAAGCTTGTTGCTACACCTTAGACCTACAGCTTAACGTGGAATCCGAACCATGACCCAACACGGGTGGTCATAAATTACAAATTCCTCGCCCGGAATCGATCTCACGACCTCCCGATCAGCAGCCGAGCGTTTTAATCACTAGTCTACCCAGTGTACCCATTTATCAACCAACCAATTTTACTGTATGGAAGGAGGAATAGTCGGTTTTGCTGCGCGCCGCCTGCCGTCACCGGAAATCGAACCCGTTGCCGGTGGATTCCTAGTCAGCGATGCTAACCACTACACTGATTTATTAAACACAACAATGTACGTGCCTCCTCCATGCATTAAAAAAATAAAGACTGAAATTTATTTTGTAAAAAATTTGTTGCACACAAACATTAAACAATTAAAAAAATTTGTAAAAAGTTTATTTAATTTAAATTAATTTCATTTATAAATAGCTTATCTATTTATAAATAGACAAGCATTATATAAATAGACTAATAAATTATATATATATATATTATATATATATATATATATATATATTAACCCCTCCGTCTTTGGCCTTGGGCAGTTTGAGGTTGATAGGGGTTCTGGTTAGGTGGCAGCAACGGAGTGTTACCTTGGAGTAGCTGGTACCGTGTAGGATATCGCAGTAGTTTTTCTTATACAGTACTACTCTCAGAATTCTTCTTGTAGGGGATCAGAGAACCCTGTGAAGCTTGCTAAATTCTCTAAGGGTTCCCCGATTCTTCTTGTAGCGTATCGCGAAATTATCTGAAGAAAGCGAGGCTCGAAAGAGAAGACAAAGATATTCTCTTACTGCTTTTACTGCTAAAATGTTACAGGTAATGTTCAGCCTCTAAGTCACATCAGACAAATCAGAATAAAATTTGAAGAATTGTTTGACTTTATATATCTAATTTTTGATGACATCATTATTATTTAATGTTGACCTGTTTTGTTTTTTATTTTCAATAGGCTGAATTATTTTGCAAAATATTTGAAGATAAGGTAAATATTTTAGCTGTAGCAATGGCTAGAGAGATAAGAAAGATATTTGAAGGTGAAGCCATATTTTTATTTTAAACCACATATTAACAGATCTGATGTTATCATGATTTGCCGAGTTAACTAAAAATGGAAGTTGAAATATGCATTTTATTATGAATTACAATGAAACATGCATATGAGCCAAAATTAAATGCTTAAAATTTAAAATTAAGTGTTAAGCAAGACATGACTTCATCTTTTACAACGAAGAGAGAATGTATAAAGAAAATGAACATTGCAGAATTAACATGATTACATTATTAAGCTAAATCTAAAAAAAATGATGATGTAATTTAAAAAGAAATAATTCATTAATTATTCAGCAAAAATAAAATAAAGAAAATAAAATTTTTTATCCGAACTTGGGTTTCATGTGCAGACAGCGTTACGCAAGTTTGGACGATATGCAAAAATGAATATAAGAATACATGAATATAAGAATTATTCATTGTTCATTTTTACACACACATATGTGTATATATATATATAATATATATATATATATGCATAATTTAGGGTGTGCCTAAAATTGCCACTTCAAAATTTTGTAACGACCAGGATGTAATTTTTTTGTATTCAGTGCAAAATCATAATGTACAAAATCTTATCAAAATTGACCAGTATTTAGGACTTGCTCAAAGATGTTGAACTTTAAATATATTTACCTTTAATTAACATAAACATTTACTTCCAATTAACATAAAAATTTACCTTTAATTAACATAAACATTTACTTTCAATTAACATAAAAATTTACCTTTAATTAACATAAACATTTACTTTCAATTACATAAAAATTTACCTTTAATTAACATAAACATTTACTTTCAATTAACATAAAAATTTACCTTTAATTAACATAAACATTTACTTTCAATTACATAAAAATTTACCTTTAATTTTATTTACCTTTAACTAACATAAACATTTACTTTCAATTAACATAAACATTTACTTTCAATTACATAAAAATTTACCTTTAATTTTATTTACCTTTAATTAACATAAACATTTACTTTCAATTAACATAAAAATGTACCTTTAATTAACATAAACATTTACTTTCAATTACATAAAAATTTACCTTTAATTGTATTTACCTTTAATTAACATAAACATTTACTTTCAATTAACATAAAAATTTACCTTTAATTTTATTTACCTTTAATTAACAAACATTTACTTTCAATAACATTAACACTTAGCTTTAATCACATTTTTGACAGCCTCATCAAACTTCTTTCGATGATACTCAACCACTTGAAGAAGGAACTGTTTCTGTTCCTCGTCACGAGTAAGGCTTTCATTGAAGGATTGCATGAGAGCAACTCCTCGTTCTGCCAAATCATTTGATACTCTAAGAGATGACACAATTGCTTGAGCTTCATTGTAGGTTGCATCACTGGACCAGTCTGCGGGGTCTTTACCGAGAAAGGTTTCATCAATTCCCAAAATACTAGAGAAGTTTTTAGTTGATTTTGTCACAAAGTCAGCCAATGAACATGAAGAAAAAATTTTTATAGGGGGAATCCTCTTTGGAGGCTCTTCGGAACCTTGTTGCACTCTCATGTTATAAATCATGTTTCTCTTCTCTTCATGGGATACTTTATTGTCAAAAAAACTTAGACCTACTGATATCTCAGATAAATACCACAAATGTCGTGAGAATGCAGTCAAAGCAACAGTTGAAACTTCTTTGTCAGCGTAGTCTTCAAGTGTTTTTAGAAGCATGAGATCGTTTCTTGGAGCATCACAAGATGACGTACATGTAAACCAATATTTAATGTACACAGTTGTGACGAACAGTGACACTCGTAACAAGTGATCTGCTAACATTCTGACATAGGAGAGGCGGGATCCCCTAATTGCAGTTTGACGGTGCTGAACAGAATATTGTTCTTGGAAAAGGCACATTTTTATTGCATAAATTGCTCGTGCCATCCATCGAGCTCGGTGTACTGCTCCAGGTTTACGAAAAGTGATGCCTTGGGAGGGAGTACCTCCAAGGAATATAATGGAGAGTTCTAGGAGCTCTTGATAGTCTCCCCGAAGCTGTTTTGACTGCAACTGCTGAAGAGCAAATGCAATTAGACCTTTTCTCCTTTCTTCTTCTACCATGTTACCAGTATTTATATTAAGTAGAGTTTTATACTGCGTTTTATCAATATGAGGCCAAGATTCACGGAAATGAGAAAAAACTTCAATATTAGGTGACCTACCAGCATCATGCAGAGAAAATACTTTCTCTAACATAATTTCAAATATGTGATGGCGGCATGCAAGACTCAGCAGATCTTTCTCTAATTCTGTTTCAATTTTAAGGCAAACCCCACCTTTCAATCCAGTATTAGTTGGTGCAGTGTCAAAACACAATGCAACTATTCTATTTTCTAGTCCCCATTCTTATTTCTGTCAGACAAGCATCAGCAATACCAGAAGCATTCCCAGTATTGAACTTTGGAACAGCAAGTAATTTTGTAATATCTTTACCAGACACTAAAATTGGTAAACGCTCTACAGTCTTCTGAACAGCTCCAGTATAATCATCCATAATTTTTCCATCCCAGTGGAGAGTAAGGGTACTTTTGGATCAAAAGATGCTCGAATTTCTGCTGCTAGAGATTCACGATGTTTGTTTCTGGCTCGATGAATTGTTCTGTGGCTAATCTGTAACTCACTTCTGGGAGCTCTGAGCAAATTAGATGAAGCCATTGCTGAGAAAACGTGAACAGCATTTCTGCTACTTATTTTTGTTCGATCTAGTGCTGCAGCAACTTCTTGCGTAACAACTTGAACACGACCTCTGTTAGAACACCTAGACAAAACAGCCTTATGAGCAATCTCTTGATCAAAATCAGCATGATCACTTTTATCAGATGATTCTCCTGATGATTCTAATTCTATCGATTCATTAATTGTTGCTGCTGATGATGTATATGCTTCCTGCAAATATTTCTGTTTCTCTTTTTGCCTTTCATATGCTAGTGATCGCTCAATTCTGCTAGCTTCTTTCTTTGAAAGTTTCATGTCTACTCCTATCATTGATCCACGACGGTCTTTTTCTCTTTGACCTTGTAAGAATAAGCGATCTTCCTCAATCTTAATCAAACTCATGGCATCCTGGTGTGCAATATCAAATAAATCATCCAGTGACTCGCCAAAAATATCACGTTTCTTGCTTTCAGTAGATGTTGATCTATTTATGTTTTTTTTGAGTGACTGCCATTCTTTATGAAGACGTACAACTCTCTCACGCACGTGTAATTCAGTTGTTGTAGATATACGTGCTCTTTCCCAAATCGGCAAAATTAAACGAACAGTTTTCTTAACACTTTCCTTCAGACTCATTTGTTTATCAGTATGAAATTAAATAACACTTTTAGTACATCACGCCTTGATGGTAACTTTGCAGCACTAAATTTTTCTTCACATTTACCAACTAACCAAATATCACTGTAGCGTCTTGTTTTCATTGCCATTCTTGGTAGACACTAAAAGCAAAAAAACTGAACAATTACTGTATGTGGCTGAGCAGAAAAACACAGTTTAACACAACCCACCAGCAGTGCTTGAGAACAACGACTGACGTGTCATGTGTGCCAACTGGTGCATAGCTGCTTTCCTTGTTTGTTTACGTTTAAACCTGTACAGACGTGTAGAGAATGTGTGACTAATACTTGTTCAGTAGCTCTATAACTCCACTTATGTGAAATACTTATATAAGAAAGAATGCTTTACCAAGAAACATAATGTGCAGAACTTGACAAATTACTAAAAACATAGCTAAATACTGGAACATTAAATGCTGTTGAGCAAGTCCTAAATATTGATGCAGCTCCTTCAAATTTTTTGTGTTGCATTTCTACATTAAATTGAACAATAATATACCCTGGTCGTTTAAAAAAAAAAAATTAAAAATTCACTTCTATGTAATTGGCACACCCTAATGCATATATATATAATATATATATATATATATCTCTATCTCTCTGCATATACAGGGTGTCCCAGACGTCTTAGAGGGGTTTTATTTGGCTATAACTTTTTTCTTTTTTGATTAATTTATTTATTTTTATTTTTCAATTAAAGTACCCTTGCTGCGATTAATGAAAATGAAATCTTGGACAGTGCAACAAAGAGTGGCTATTGTGGAACTTTGTTTGACAAACAACTCTTCCATCGTTGCCGCTCAAAGAGTGTTTCGATTAAAATTCAACACACGTTCTGCTTCTTCTGATCGAGCTATTCGACGGTACGTCGCTAAATTTCGTATAGGAAAGGGTCAAGGAGACGAACCACGGACTGGACGTCCTCGGACAAGCCGAAATCCAACTCGGGTTGAGATGGTTCGTGAAAACGTTGAGGAAAATCCACATCAGTCCGACGACGCAGCCAGGAATTAAACATTTCAAGAAATTCCTTACATCGAATTTTAAGAGAGGATATCAATCTTTACCCTACAAAATTCAAATTGCTCAAGAAATCAAACCACAAGATCATCAGGGTCGGATAACATACGTTAATGCGATTTTTGATTTACGCACTGAAAATGAAGATTTTCACCAGATATTAAATTTGTAATTAAAATCGCAATAAATATATTTTCAAGTGTTACAAACCTTTTTTTATTTGATCCCCAAGCAAAAACGTTATAGCCAAATAAAACCCATCCAAGACTTCTGGGACACCCTTTATATTGAAAAAAAAAATATATATATATATATATTGTATGCATTGAATTTTTTTTTTTAATTATTGTCTTTAGGTGTACAATTATTTGTTCTCGGATCTGACACTTTGATCGTCCGCCCTAAGATTATCGTCTCTAATCCCTTATTAAACTCTGAAGCTGAATGTAAAACAAAATTAAGGTACACTAAATAATTACATATTAGAATTTCTTATAATTGGTTTGTTTTGGAGTCACGAATGTTTCGTAGAATTTCAAGTCGAGTGTAAAATTTCGGGGGTCCGGGAGTCCTACCCCTCACTTCGTTGGGGGTGTATGTGACATTAATGTTACTTTTACCCGATACAAAAGCTTTATATAATTTTTAGAAAATTGTTATTCGAGAGTATAAAGAGATTATTTTTATAGGATTTCATATTTTGCAAAGTAAAAAATGTTTATCCATCAAATTTTAAATGGAATCGAGTAACAAGAAGAAGAAAGAAAAAATGGAATTCATTAAAAACGAACTTATTCAAATTTGAGTTAAAGTCAAACCTATGGTCAGTACACACACACACACATTTGAAAATTATTAATTCCAAGTATATCTAATTTTACATGTGTTTAATCTAAACCAAATTTCTTTTCAAACAACGTCATTATTCAGTTTAATTTTAGCAACACAAAAATTTAAAGAAACTTTCGTGTGAAATTAAATAAAGAGGTTTTGGAGTATAATGTAGTGATTCTCCTCACTCACAATTCATTATTTACTTTACTTTATTAAATTTCTTTTATCATTGCTTTCTTTTCTTTACACTCGCTTCACTGTACTTTATAAACACGGGCAAACGGGTAGCCATGGTCATTTGGTCATTTGGCCATTTGGTCATTAAACTTTCGAACAAAGCAAAGCAGGACGCAGAATATTATTTACTGACTTTTTATTTATGCCGAAATACTTTAGATGAACGGAATAATGAAAGGGCAAAATTAGCATTAACATTTAATCGCGGAGAGAGACACAATTAATATTTTAAATAAATAATAACATACTAATACGAAAAACGCCTTATCGGGGTAAACCCTGTCCAAAGACTGAATTGCCAAAATTGGGCATTTTACTCAGCCTCCAGCTTGGGCACATCTCAGATGTTACCAATTAGTATTTTTATATTTTTAATTTTAAACAAAACATTATCAATCTCTTATTTACATACAAACCATAATTAAATTTCTTATTTAACATTATTTTCTTCTTTATTAAACAAAACATTATTAAATTCTTGTTAGACATGATTATCTTTATTAAAAAAAAACAGTACACTACAATAGGTTGTAACTAAATAATCGGGTCGTAAACTGTAGGTAGAGTTTAACTGATAATTTGGTCACTCATTTAAAGAAAGTTTGATGCCATTTGTTTTACATAAATAATTAACAAGTATTATGAATTAATAAATTAATATCGGATGGAAAAGTGTTCTACAAATTAATATTGTATATGTGACACACTGCTATGACTAGTCAAATGTAGATATCAATTTAAAATAACAAAATTTATTTTGTTACAAAAAACATAACATAATTAGTAGCGACACAAAATAACCAGTAATACTTCTACATTTTCCTACTTCTGTTTACATTCTTCTACATTTCTTCATCGGCACTTCTCCCACATTTTTCTTACTTTTTCAGAAGCAAAATCGTCAATAATGTCCACATAACTTAGTTTTCTCCCTAATTTTTTTTTCAGTGGAGATAAAGGCCACTATCCTGAGCCTATCTTAAGACATTATAGAACGTAAATAATTTTTTGATGAGCTTCAATTGTAAAAATGTCAGTGGCAATTGACGTCCGGATTAATTGAGCAACGGGACGTAAAAGTCACTATGTAGCAAAACAAGCTGAAAACAAACAGAAAGTTACAATAAGTAATCGAAGAGTGAATAAAAACTCGAAAATTAACAAAAAATCGTTCAAAATGATCTCACTACAACCTGAGAGAGGAGTAGCATACCTGCAAAAATGTCGAGTGCAATGCAATTGCATGCAACATGATGAGAGTGTTATAATTTCCATCAGCCCACCCCCACAAAGAAATTATATATAATATATATATCTGTGTGTGTGTCAACTCCAAGGGGTAACCTAACCTGGCTGCTCAGGCCCACAAAAATATATGTATGTGGGTGTGTATGCATGTATATAAAAGCTTCTTTTATATATATGTACTAGGGTTACTCAATATATTTTTCCCACCCTTTTTTCTTGCTAAATAATAGGCCATGGGGCTGAAATGTCTTTTGGGCCGTAAGTTTGAACTTTCTGCGCTTCACATAACCGGATTTTTCCAGTTTGAACCTCCCCTCCTTGTATGAAACCGCTTTTAAACGACCTTGTATAAAACCGATGGTTAACGCAGTTTCGAAAATGGCCTCTGACAGTGATGTGCGTCGTAAACAGAGAGCTGTTATCGAGTTCTTAACCGCAGAGAAGGAAACAGTTGGAAATATTCACAAACGTCTCCAAAACGTTTACGGAGATGCTGTTGTTGATTAAAGCACAGTTGGACGCTGGTCTAAACGTGTGAGATCATCGGAGAGAGGGAGAGCCAGCCTTGATGAAGAGCCACGCAGCGGTCGCCCGGCATCGGCTGTGACATCTCACACTGTGCAACGTGCTAACAGCGTCATTCGATCAAATGGGGACGTCACATACAAGCAGCTATCACTGGAGCTATGAATTAGTGAAGGAAGTGTAAATACGATAATTCAGCAACTGGGATGCTCAAAAGTGTGTTCACGGTTTGTTCCTCGCAAACTGACTGAAGCTCACAAAGCCCAAAGAAAAGAAATTGCTTCTGAATCGTTGGTTCGATACGAGACAGAAGGGGATGACTTCCTTTCACGAATTATGATTGGGGATGAGACTTGGATACACCACTTTGAACCTGAAACAAAACACCAATCCATGGTGTGGCATCACGCAGACTCCCCACGCAAGAAAAAGTTCAAAATGGCTCCCTCTGCAGGAAAGGTTATGGCCACCATCTTCTGGGACATGAAAGGGGTGATTCTGGTGGACATTATGAGGAAAGGACAAACAATCAACTCAGAGCCATATATTGATACCCTACAGAGACTCCAGAGACGTATAAAGCGAGTTCGACCGGAGAGAAAACTGGAAGACGTCCTTCTTTTGCACGATAACGCAACACCACACAACAGTTTGCAAACAAGAGAAGCCATCACAAAAATGCGCTTGACTGTGTTAGCCCACCCTCCATACAGCCCGGATCTGGCACCTTCAGACTTCCATTTGTTTGGGCCAATGAAGGATGCTATTCGTGGAAGAAAGTTTCAGAGTGACGATGAGGTTGTTGAGGAGGTTAAGAGGTGGCTCCAGCGGAACCCAGCGGACTTTTAAAAGCAAGGAATAAAGGCTCTTGTTTCGAGGTGGAGGAAAGCCATAGAAAAGGATGGAGGCTATATGGAAAAATAAAAACTTGTAAAAAAGTATGTAACTACTTGTGTACAAAATTTCTGAAACTTACAAGGAAACTTGGAAAGAAAAAAAAAAGATGGGGCAAAATATATTGAGTGGCCTTCGTATATATAAATATATACTGTATATGGGTTGTATGTATGTGAACTCAAAGGGGTAACCTAACCTCTCTGCTCAGGCCCACAAAAACATATATATGTATGTGGGTGTGTATGTATGTAAATATGGGTAGCCTAAAATAAAACACAAGAAGGAGGAGAGAGAGATGAGATCCTTTCACTGCGGCGTCTCGAAGCAGTTTGAATTCTCCACTAACCTTCCTGGGCGGCTTTAGTATCACAGACAGTTGGTTTAGAAGGCAACCAGTCATATATGACGTACACAGCTATTTCCTTGTACGTACATATAAAGGTGAATTACCATCGCTTTGCCTCACACACACACACACACACACACACACACTACTATATAGTTTATATATATATGCCCTTCATTTTCATTAATATTTGTTTATATAGTGTAAATAAAACACAACTGCAGCGTTCTGTCTATTTAATATATATCGAAATACAAAATATGTATATACATTAGGTGCCAAACAGTCATAATACGCACATATATATATATATATATATATATATATATATATATATATATATATATATACATAAAAAATATCAGAACCGTAAATAAAATGTATACCTTGTTAACTTCGTTTGGGTTCCGTGCGTCGATCTTTCTTCGCACGAAGGTCAAGCTGGTTGCCCCGCCTCTAGGCCTGGCTTGCTGGAGGAGGGAGTTGCTCTCTTGCGCTCTCCATCGTACATAGCCAGATACACCCGGCTCATCTGGTACCGTCCTGAGCCAGGAATCTAGTCTTCTCTTGAAGACTTCAACTTTGACCCCTGTAATGTTTCTGAGGTCCTTTGGAAGCTGGTTGAAAATTCTTGAACCACCCTGACAACCAAGCTATTTTCCCTCAGAGTTGAGGAGGTCCCTTGTCGGGCCTTTAATTTGGGAACACTACACATTCTGCCTTTCCTATTTTCCAGCGTTGTTTGGATGGTAATTGGGTTTAGTTTGAGGTTTGGTACCAGTTTTTCGATCATTTTCCATATGTAGATTATGGTGTACCTCTCTCTTCTTCTTTCCAGGGAGTACAGATTTAGTTTACGTAGTCTTTCCCAGTAGTTGAGTTCTTTGCAGCCATCAGTCTTGGCTGTGAAATGTCTCTGCGTTTCTTCTAGTTTATTAATTTCTTCCGTTTTATATGGGGACGTCACGACTGAGCAGTATTCAAGTTTTGGTATGATCACTGTTCTCAGCAGGGGAATCATTACTGTCTTGTCCCTCCTTTTAAACGTTCTTAGTACCTGTCCCGCGACTCTTTTTGTTTTGTTTATTGCTATCTGATTTTGTGTCTCGAATTTGGCATCATCGGTGATTATTACCCCCAAGTCGACCGCTTTCGTGCTTCTTTGAATTTCTTGTCTATCTGGAGCATAATATGCAGTCGTTTTAAGTTCCTCATTTCTACCATATCTCAAGAGCTGAAATTTCTCGGTGTTAAATGTCATATTGTTGTCTTCTGACCATTTGTACATTTTGTTTGTCTCTCTGCAAGGCTTCTACATCGTTTGCATCGCTGATTTTTCTGCTGATCTTTGTATCGTCCGCAAATGATGTTACTATACTGTTGCTGTTTACTCCACTGTCTTTGTCTGTTAGCATAATAATGAACAGGAGTGGGGCCAGCACTGTACCTGATGGTACTGAGCTGCGTACTTTTGATTTTGATGACGATACACCTTGAATTTTGACCACCTGTAGTCGATTTCTGAGGAAGTTGTAGATCCATTTTCCCACTTTGCCTGTTATTCCCATATGTTTCATTTTATGTGTTATTATACCATGATCGCATTTGTCGAAAGCTTTAGCAAAATCCGTGTATATGACATCATAGTTTTCATTACCTTCAAGTGCATCTAGGATACTGTTATAATGCTCTATAAGTTGTGATAGGCATGATCTTCCTGATCGGAATCCGTGTTGATTTTTGTTGAATCTTTCTAATGTCTCCAAAAAGTCATAGATTTTTTCTCTGACTATTCTTTCAAATATTATGGTGAGGTGCGACGTCAAGGACACTGGTCTATAGTTCTTTGCTTGAGTTCTATCTCCTCCTTTATATATATGGACGATGTTTGCTCTTTTCAAGATGCTCGGTATTTCCCCAGTGTCTAGGCATCTTCTCCATATCCAGTATAAGGGTGTAGCTATTTTAGTTTTACAGTTTTTAATTAATAGTGCGTTCCATTTGTCCGGACCTGCAGCTGAATGTGAGTTCATTTGTCCTATAGTTGTCGCTACATCTTATGGGGTAAAATCAAAGTCTGTTATACATTCTCGTTGCAATTTCTCTTTGAAGAATACATCTGTCAGGTATCGCTTTGTCACTTTTTGGGGTGCTGAATACCGATTCATACTGGGCTTTCAATGTTTCAGGTATTTCTTTTAGATCGTCTGTTAGTTCATTATTTTCTTTCCTTAAGGGCCCGATAGTAGCGTGCGTTTTTGTTTTCCTTTTCGCATAGTAGCTGTAGAAGTATTTTGAATTTTCATTTATTGCTTCTACCGCCTTTTCCTCTTCCATCTCTGTATGACCCTTTATCAGAGTTTGTATTTCCCAATCGATTCTCTCCAGTTTTTCTTGTATTTCTTTCCTGGCATTGTTGTCTCCGCAATTAGCTAACTTCGTCGGTACTCTCTTTCTTTTGCGGAATATTCTTCTCTTTTGCCTCTCTAGCCAGTTCCTCTTTCCTTTTGGTTGTGCTTTCGGAGCATAATTTTCCAAAATTGTCAGCGTCTTTTCTTCCAAAGTTGTTAGCATTTCCTCAGTTGTTTTATTCTCGAAAACTGTTCTCCACACTATTTGGGCCATGTGTGATCTGATTTCTTCCCAATTTATGGTCTCGGAATTTAAGTTAAAAAAACCCAAATTTGCTTCTTCCTTCCGTATGTGTATTGTCTTTTAAGTTTATCGCCATATTTGTTGATAACTCGATTATATTGTGGTCTGAGATAATAGTTGGAGTTATTTTTATGTCCGCAATCAAGTTCGTGTTATTTGTGAATACCAGATCTAGGCAGTTATTTGTCCTGGTATTTTCTGTCATCTCCTGTGTCAGCATAAACTCGTTTGTGAGAGCCATCAGCATTCTTGCTTGCTCCTGGTCCTCTCTTGTGCCTCCCTTATCCTGCTGTATAAATTATTTCTACCCACTTTTTGTATTTTATAAATGGGAAATTAAACTCGCCACAGAGTATTATATTAGGGAATGGAGAGTTTACAGACTTTATTAGGGTTCTGATATCCTCAATGGCATCCGAAAATTTTTCATTTGGAGAGTTTGGAGGTCTATAGATGACTATCAGTACCACGTTCAGTTTCTCTATTTTCACTGCAAGGGTTTTCACGAAACTGCTGGATTTACTTATTACCGTCTCTATCATATGCCTCTCATGTATATAAATAGCGCAAACACCTTTACGTCTCGCTGTTCTATCCGCTCTCAGTAAGTTGAATGCATCGATATGCAATTCTTTCTTATCGATACAGTGTTCGCAGTTATCGCAGTTTCCTTGGCAGTCTTTAAGATGTGTTTCTGTGAGGCATGCGATGTCCGCCCTTGTTTCGTCCATAACACCTTTCAGGTACGAAATTTTGTTTAGTGAATTGTTCAGTTTTATTCCTTGAATATTTGCCAGGACAATGTTTATGTTCTTTGTTTTACATTGCCCCTTGTGCATTTTAAGTTCGTTGTCCTTCGATATCGCGTTTTGTAGCCTTGTGGTCCTCCGAGATGGATCCATTCCCGCTTACCTGTTCTGGTAGCTTCTTGCCATGTAACTATATATATATATATATATAATATATATATAGTTTCCGCTCTGTGTAATATCGAAATAACTAGTGTTTATAAGTTCAGCGATAAATTCTATCTTATACCAGTGGGTATATTAAATACTAGTGAATTCGCGATAATAAATTATTAAGTGAAAGCCGGTGGCATATAGCTTGCACAAAGAAAAAACATCAAATTGAAACATAAATTTAAAACACTTCGAACGGAAAAACAGCTTCTGAGATTGTACACGAGGCCTATAGAGGGAAAAAGGTCAGAGCCATAAAACGAAGGTCGAGTTATCGAGAGAAATTTGAGAAGCGAGAAGAGGAAAATAAAGGAGAAAATGGCAAAACATACGAAGAAATGTGTAAATTGCGGGAAAGTCAGAAAATTGAATAAAGCCGGATTATGTGTAATGGAATGTGCGCTCACATTGCGATTGCAAAAATGAAGCAGACCAGACCTCGGGCTTAAACTGCATTCTGTGCAATACCTTTAAGCACTACGAATGCATGAACTTAGATAGAAAAGACAGGAAAATGGTAAATAGAATAAATAACAAAATCATAGGCTTTGTGGTTTCTTATGCGTCAATGCATGGAAAACAATAGAAAATTAGTACAGAGGGGAACACAAAATGTTGAAATAGAAGAATCAAGACAGAACAGGAAACAGAAATCGCCTGCACAACCGAGAAGGTAAAAAAAACACACTACAGGGAGGGGCGAAAGCAGCCTCAGAAAAAGAGGTACCCACGGCAGAAGAGGGAGATACGAAATACACGCCAAAGAAAACAACCCCACTGAGTAGGGAAGAAGTGGTGGCGAAGCAGAGAAGGAAATCGAGTCACATAAGACTCAGAGGGAATTTAAACGACGGGCCATATGCGAATATTATAAAATAGGTGCGTGCAAATATGGCTCAAACTGCATATAAAATCACCCTACAAAATGCTTCTATATGATGAGGAATGGGAAGTGCAGGTACGGACCAAACTGCAACTTTTTTCACCCTCGTATGTGCAGACAGTCAATTACTGAGAAAAAATGCCTGAACATAGAGTGCCCGCATTTTCACATAAAGGGTACGCAAAGAAGAGAACGGGAAAGAACAGATCATATTCGACATAGAAGAAATAGCAAGAGTAATGAAACATATTTTTTAGAAGAAATGAGATAATAAAAGCTCAGCTTGCCCTTCTAACAAGGAGAGACAGAACGCCGCAAACATATGCACCACAACATTACGCACATCACCCTCCTATTCAACACCACCCACCAATAATACAACAACAACAGTGGTATCACGGGCCGCAACCCCAATACTCCCAAATGCAGCGGCCCAACCAATAACACCAAACAGGAACCGACATCGACCAGGAAACGACCATCATTTAGGAAATCGAACACGAAGATTAGAAACCCGGTAAATGTATTATACACAAATATACAAGGCCTCTATACGGACCATGCAGACTGCAAATTACAATACTTGCAAAATTTAGCTACGGAAACCAGCATAGATATCATATGCCTAACGGAAACACACTTACATAAGTGCGAAAAAGGCTGTGAAAACTGCATCGAGAATACTGAAATAGCATTGCTGGACTACAACATATACAGAGCAGATAGAGTGGCTAGACGAGGAGGAGGGTGTTGTATCTACGTGAAAAACACTTACACATGTGAAGTGAGGGTAAAGAAATCAAACAGCACAGTTGAAGTTATTATATTAGAAGTAAAAGAACTGAACCTAACCATTATGAACATCTACAGACCACCAAACACCACAAAAAGTGAATTCCAATTTGCTACAAATGAAATAGAAAACATATTAAAATTACTTGAAACTCCAGCAACAAATATTCTAATTTTCGGAGATTTTAATTTCCCATTCATATCATGGAAGAAAAATGACGAAGTTATATATGTTGAGAAGTTTCATGGCAACATTACTAAAGATGACAGAACCCAAGCAACAATGCTATTAGATATTATGGAACATTACGCCCTTACCCAGGAAATCTGTGAAGCCACGAGAAAGGAGAACGTTTTGGATTTAATCTGGACAAATAACAACGAGATAATAATAAATAAAAAAGTAACGCACACAAAGTTCTCCGACCATAACCTCATCGATATACAATTGAAGTTAGCACCCAGAGGTCCGAAAACGCATCCTAGAGAGGCAGATGGAATATTTGAAGGCTTAAACATAAATTCAAAGAAAGTAAATTGGGAAAACGTAAATAAAGATTTAAAGGAGGTAAATTGGGAATTGCTACTACACGAGAAGACTCCACAAGAAATACTATGTATAATAGAGACGGAAACCAAACCTATAATACTGAAACATATTCCAGAGAGACAGGAAAGAAAACGTAGCAAGCTCGAGAGGAAAATCAGGACTCTATTCAGGCAACGAAGACAAACCGTAAAACATCTCCACAGATGCAGAACTGATGCAAAGAGACTCAAACTAGAGAGGAAACTTGGCGAAATAGAAATGGACCTAAAGCAAACATTCATACATAAGACAAACGAGGAGGAAAAC